>PVIA01000693.1:0-375554 GCA_004024845.1 Tonatia bakeri | reverse complement strand
TCTTAGGCAATTCCCGCCCCATGGGAAATCTTACCCATCATTGGCTAACTGATCAAGCATTGGGGGCTGGCACAGAACAGGCAGCGTTCATGCCAGGGAAATAAGTTTTATCTCTTTAGTGTCTCCTAGTTCAGAGGCCTCTTACTCAGCCTTAGCCACAGGCAGTTCCAACTTCCTGACACCAGGCAGGGCAGACCCCTTCAGGTAGGCAGCCAGGGAGGAGTCCCAGGGGCCACCCACATTCCTAATGGCACCTTCAGTCATCCCAAATAGACTCCTTATTATCTGACAGGTCCCATCCCAGCATTGGAAGGGTGTTCTGGAACCTCTCCTATGCCAGTAGGTGCAGCAGAGCACCCCAGCTTTCACCATGCCACATCTGTGAACATCTCCAGGATAGCGGCATACGAGTCAGAGCTGAGTGGCACCAATGGCCACTGCTGTTTAAGGTACACTTATTACCTAGTGGACACTATGCATCATCTCACTTAGTTCTCATAGTCTACCCCCCTCCTTGTGAGATGTGCTCACCTACTTTACAGGTGGGAGCACTGAGGCACAGAGAGGTTAACTGGTTCAGTTAACTGACTTAACTAAGATCCCATAGCCAGAGCATGGGTGGGGCCAGCCGTCTAAGGAGTTTATTCATTCATTTGACATTTTTGAGAACTCACTACATGCCAGGTACTCTTTGGGTGAACAAAGACACACTTATTACCTTTAAAACCTTAGCCTATTAATAAGAAAATACTAGAAACTATTCCATCAGGGATCATACACAAGTTATGACAGAATCATGAGTAACAACTACAAAGGCATGTCAGCACATGGAAATGTGTGTAGGATAAAAATGAATAACACAAGTTACCACGTGTATTCAGATGTCAGCTGGCAGCGATCCGGGGCCTATAAGCCACTTGCGTGATTCATTCTCCAAGCATTCACTGCATAGCAACTGTGAGCCAGCCACTGAGCCCCTTGGCCACTGTGCACTCTGTACCACCTTGCCACAGCCTTCCCTGATTACCTGTGAAAAAGTCATTGTTCCATCATCCATACTCTGTAGCACATTGTATGTGATGACTTATTCATTTGTTTTGGTGACTCTCGACCCCACTTAGTTGTGAATTCCTTTTCCACCTCCACATCCCTAGGGACCAATATGATGAGTGGCACAGGCAAGCAAATATAATTATTGTGTTGATATTTTCCTGTGTGCCTCACCTTGTGTTCAATGCTTTACATGCATTATCTCATTGAATCCTTCAAATGACTCTGTGAGGTGGGTATTATTATTATCCCCATTTTATAGATGAGGAAATTGAAACCCAGAGAGGTTAAATAACCTACCCAAGGTCACATGACTAGTAAGTGATACTTTCAGAACCCAAACCAAGTTGTATAGTCTGAACACAAATTTTATGTTCTAACATTAAAATGCTTGCTACTATAACAGTAATGGAGTTAAATATGAAAGACATGGCAGAGTATGACCTTGAAAGAGCCTGTATCTGGAAATCTATGGAATAGTAATTTTTAGGCAGAAAAAGCCTCTGTTTTCTAAACAACTTAAAATATTGCTTTTTCATTTCTTTCTTTCTTTGGACAGGAAGTAGGATTTATTGGTAAGTGTGAGGAAGGGGCAGCCCCTAGACTTTCACTAGTACTGGGCCCGCCCTTTGTCCCGGGGACCACAATTAGGGATGTGTTTGACTCCAAAGCCATCTAGGATGAGCTGCTTTTCAGCCACCATGTCTTCAAATTTGTCCACATTACATTTAGTAAAGCCCCACTTCTTGGACATGTGGAGCTTCTGGTGGCCAGGGAACTTGAACTTGGCTCTGTATAGGGCCTCAATAACATGCTGCTTGTTCTGCAGTTTGGTGTGGATGGACGTGATGACTTGGCTAATATGGACCCTGGCCACTGTGTCCTAAAGCTTTCCAAAGGAACACCAAATACTTGTCTGTAGCCAGTCCTCCCCAGCACAGGACAACATCTTGTTGATGCAGATGACATGGAAGGAGTAGAGTCATACTTGGATGTGAAAGCCATCTTTGCCACAGCTTTTCACCGTGTACTTGTTGGCACAAAATGGGCAGCCTCCAGGGCTTCAGGGGAGAGCTGCTCATATTCATCTGACACCATGGGGCCACAGAGTGGGAACTTGCCCACTTTTGCCTTTTGCCCAAGGTCAAAGATGCAGATCTTAGCATCAGGGACATCTTGGCAAGAGGGAGACTTTGGGTACAGCATTTTCTTACAATACCCATAACACTGGGTTGGGGTAGCATGCCCAAGGCAACACCAGGATCTTCACTATCACCCCAAAGAGAAAGAGAGCTATTTATTTCTGAACTAAATGTTTATCAAGCATCCACTTATGCATAGAACCCAGGCTATGGAAGATACATAAGATACATCCTTCCTTCAAGGAGTATATTCTAAATTACAGGATGAGCTGTATACATCTTAAAAAATAAAATCAATACAAGAGCTAAGTAATAAAAGTATATCATAAAATGAGTCAGCATGTGTCAAAATGCAGCATATGATCGTGAAAGAAGGATTCAATAACAAGGAGGCTCTAAAACTACAGTACTCACAACAGTGATTAATTTATTGAAAATGCCGACTGAGCACAGCACTGGGCCAGAGAGGATGGGAAGGGAAGGGAAGACTTAGCGAGACAAGTCTGACTGCATAAGTAGCACTGTGGGCCAGATTTTCCAAGGACCTGTATATAAGTTGGAAAGTGATAGAAAATTTCCAAAAGATTAACCTAGACCTTTAACAAGAGGCAAAAGGGAAACTAATACTCAGAATGGTTGAGAGTGAAAAGCTAAAGGCAAGAAAAGTTAATTTATTAAATTTATATTTGAATCAAGAAGATGCATTTATAAAATGTGCATATGTAATGGTAACAGATGGCAGAGGGAAATAAAAACTACTAGTTTCCTATTTTACTTCATTTTCATCATGAAGAAAGAACTTCCATTTGGTCAGGTTAGGAAATCACGAAGAGAGAAACCAAGTCCAGCACTGGAAGTAAAGGTAGGGAAAGAACACCCAACAGTGTAAATTAGTTCCGTTTATTAGATCGAGAGGGTACCACAAGGGCATTTAGAAATGATCTCAGAAACATATTCAGTAATCTTCAAGAAATCATTTCAGAAGTCTCTAATTAGAGTGAGGGTCCCATTTTAAAAAGGAAGAAAGATTGATATAGAAATCTAGAAACCAAGCTGTATGGTGCAAATTTCTAGTAAAGTTCTGCACATGATTATTAATCCAGAATGAAAGATATACCAACAGCTTGTATGGGTTCACTGTGCATAATGACAGCAAAGGAATGATTTTTCAGTTACTAGCCTAAGTAGATTTGGAAACTGTTGTGCTAGTTGCATATAAAACCTTGACTACAGTAGGCTTTGGAAAAAACATTTTATTATCTCTTTATGGGCAAGATGAAGCAATCTAGACTATGTAACATCACAGCCCAGTAGATTCAGAGAAGGTTAAACAGTGGTTCTACTTTCTTTAATCTGATGGTATTAGACTGGAAGCAATATTTTTTATTGAATTTATTGGGAGCAACATTGGTTAATAAAACCATACAGGTTTCAAGTGTACAACTCAATAAAACATCATCTGCTTACTGCATAGTGCACTCACCATCCAAAATCAAGTCTCTTCCCATTCGTGTTTCCCCGCTCTGTCCCCACTTCTGCCTCCTCCTGCCCTCTTTTCCTCTGGCTACCACCATACTGTTGTCTGTATATCGTCTGGGGTGTCAGACTCATTTTCACCAGGGGCCACATCAGCCTCGAGGTTGCCTTCAAAGGGCTAAATGTAATTTCAACTCCTTAACGGTTAAGGAGTAATTACATTTATACAGTCCTAAAATTATTTTGGCCCTTTGAAGGCAACCAGAAGGCTGATGTGGCCCCCGGTGAAAATGAGTTTGACATCCCTGGTATATGTATATGTATATAAATCCTTTTACCTTTTTTCACCCAACCTGCTACCCGTTCCAACCCCCCATCCCCTCTGACGATGTCAGTCTGTACTATGTGTCTATGTGGAAGTAGTTTCCTAATACTCTAATTCTCTGTCCATGACATTAAAAAAAAAAGAATTTAGATAAACAAAAATTCAGTCTTGCCATCAAATTTTAAATCAAAAAAAGCTGGGAAGAAAACTAGGGTTCAAAATTGTTTCAGTAATTTGGAATATGCCAAAAACATGGTGAAACTTAACAGTCCTGCTTTTTGCCTTTTAAAATTCAAATTGCATCTCAACATGTGATACACCAGATATTCTAAAACACCCTTCTTCTCAAAACACCTCTATGGTGGATACAGTAGACTTTGTCATGTGTTGCTGGATTGAATGTGTGTCGAAATAAGAGTAGGGAACACTAAGTAGCAAATAAATGTGAAATGCAGGGTTGTCCCAAGGCCAAATGTGTATATTAAGCCCATAAACATTACTGGGAGAGCTTAGCCACCTGTGAGTTGGAGTAGCTGAACCTAGATTCCAGTAATTATTATGACTCTCTAGTGAGCAACAGTGGTCTCAGGTGGGTAGCATTCTTTCAAGCTACTCTGAGCATAAACAAAACAAAGATATTTTCTGTAGGAAAGCACCCAGGATTCTCATAGATATGATTAATCAAGCAGAGATTTGGAAAACATGTCTGAAGAGATTATGAAGTGATATAACATGAAAAATATTTTTAAAGGTTGTGGAATATGAAGGATAGACTAAAATTATAATCCATTTAATCAGCATTAAAAAAGAGAGAGGGAGAGACCATATTCGAAATAGTAGTGGCTAAGAATTTCTAGGGCAGAAAAAAAAAGACATGAATCCACAGATATAGGAGGCATAACATATCTAAAGCGGGATAAATAATACCAAGAAACACTGTAATGAGACTGCAGAACACTAAAATCAAGGATCTTAAAGCAGCTAGAGATTTTTTAAAAAGACATTACTCTCAAAAGAAGGAATTAGACTGGGAGCAGGTTACTCAATGGCAACATGGGAAGCTAAAAGATAGTAGAAAATATCTTCAAAGACTGAAAATTGGATAGTCAGCATTGCAATAAAATACTGATAAAAACAAAATGAATTTACAACTGGAATGCTTGACTAAATGAAGTTCTGAGATGCACTTCAGAAAGAAGAAAAATGATCCAATTTAGAATTGAAATGAAAGGAGGAATAATGAATGAAGAAATTGGTACATATAGTGGATCTAAACAAAATTTTCAGTAGAAAACAATAATAATATAAAATTATACATTTAAACAAGTCAGAACTAAAATACTGGACAAAAATAAATTAAGAAAGAGGTAATTGTAGCTAAAGTGTTCTAGTACCTTTGCATTTGTGTGGCAAGGTAATTAAGATATTAACTTTAGCCTTTGTTAAATATGTGTCGTAAAATGTCAATGGTATTCACTAATATAATACAAATAAGACATATACTGTAACTTTCAAACCAGTGTCAGGGGGTGGGGAATTATATAAGCCAATAAAAAAACAAACAAAACCAATGAACCCAAAAGAAGTATTTAAAAAGTGAGATCCCTCCCCTACAAGAAAGATAATAAAAATAAGTCCAGATATAACAATTCAGTAAATGTAAATTAACTAAACTCATCACTTAAAAGTCAGAAATTGTCAAATTGGATGTTTATAAATACAAGAGGCAGGTTTTCAAGAAGCACTCCTAAAACATAGAAACTTGGGAAGGCTGAAAACAGAAGTGTGGAAAATGATACCCCTGATGAATACTGGCCAAAAGAAAACTGGTGTGGCTGTGCTGAGTTAGATAACATGGACTGGCCAAACATGCTTTCAGGATGGAAAGGATTACCACATAACAGTAAAAAGTTTAATCCATGGGCAAAATGTCAGTTCTAAACTATAGAAAACATGAGTCTTATTTTTTAAATTGATTTTGGAGAGAGGAAGGGAGAAAGAAAGAAACATGAATCACTAGTTTCACTTATTGATGCATTCATTGGTTGATTCTTGAACCTGCCCTGACCAGAGATGGAACCCACAACCTTGGTGTATTGGAATGATGCTGTAACCCACTGAGCTACCTGGCCAGGGCAAAAAATATGAATCTTATCATTGTTAAAAAAACTAATGAACTCTTTAGTTGAAGGAAAACATTAAGCCCAGATGGTCCTAGAAAGCAACTCTAAACTTTCAAGGAACAGATCATTCTATTCTATTATAAGCTCTTCTAGAAAATAAGAAAAGAGAGAACACATCCCAGCTCACTCTGAGATGCCAGTCTAAATTCCATATCAAACAAGATCAGACCAACATTACTCATAAATCCCTCAAGAACACTGAAGTAAAAAATCCTAAATGAAATATTAGTACATTAAAATCAGCAATATATAAAAAGATGATACATTATAATCAAGTTAGGTTTATACCAGGAATGCCATAATATTTTAACAGTAAGGAATACAGGATCTGACAAAATAATGCCCCTTTTTTATTACAAAATCATAAGCATGCAATTCTGTAACATAACCATATCACACTCAAACACACCATATGACATTTTAGGTGAAATGTTCAAATTAAAACTCTAAGTTATTACACCCATATTTTTACCCCAACCACACTCAAGCAGGCATTGCTTCTGCTGGACCCTGTATATTCCTGTAGTTACCACATCAACCTATTAAAGGAGAACTATAAGATCATGTCAATAGTTGCAGAATTTTAAAATAACATTTGACAGTCCCTCGTGGTAATAACTCATAGGAGACTAAGAAAAGAACTTCCTTAATCAGTTGCAAGGTATCTCCCAAAAATCTATAGTAAATTTCACCATAAATAATAAAATTTAGAAATGCTTCCTTAAAAATCAGACACAATTTTAATCAAAATCTCAACATAGTTTTTCAAAAAGATGAGCTGATTCAAAGCTTCATATGGAAAAGCAAAGTTCCAAGAAAAACCAAATACTCCCAAAGAAGAAGAAAAAGTAGATCTCAAGACTTATTATAGATGTATAGTTATTTGGACAGAATGTATTCATGTACAGAGGGATAAAAACACTGATGAGCCCGACTGGTGTGGCTCAGTGGATTGAGCACCGGACTGTGAACCAAAGGGTCACCAGTTCAATTTCCAGTCAGGGCACATGCCTGGGTTGCAAGCCAGGTCCCCAGTAGGGGGTGGGTGAAGGGCAACCACACATTAATGTTTCTCTCCCTCTCTTTGTCCTTCCCTTCCCCTTTCTATAAAAATAAATAAATAAAATTTTTAAGAAAAAACACTGATGATACAGAATAGAAACACAGAAATGGACCCATGCACGTAGGGAAACTTGATCTGTTGTAAAATACGTAAAAGTGACATTTCAGATCAGTGGGGAAAGGAGAGACAATCAGTAAAAAGTGCGAGGAGAATTTATTATTCATGTAGAAAAATAGGGAATTGAGCAAGTTTCTCACTGCTCCCTCCCCCCGTTCATTCAAGATAGATTAAATACTTTAATATAAAAGTCTTTAACCTCTAAATCAAAACTTTAACCTCTTAGAAGACAATGTAGAAAAATATCTTCAGGATCTTGCCGATAGTTGGCACAGTCTGACTTTTTCTAACCTTGTGGGTGTGAAATGGTATCTCTTTGTGATCTTAATCTTCATGTTGATGACTAATGGGCTTGAGTAATTTTTATCTATTTATTTGTCATTCATGTGTCCACATCTGTGAAATGCCTGTTCATGTCATTTCCCCATTGTTCTAATCGTTCATGCCTTAATGGTTTACACTGACATGTGCTGCAGACATCTTTTCCCAGTGTGCGGTTTTCCACTGTACTTAGCGTTTTTGGATAAACAAGCATTAACTTTAATTTAGTTAAATTATCCTTTGTGTTTAGTGCTTGTTGTGTCATGTTTATGAAATCCTTTCCTATCTCACCTGAAGCACTTGGACTGAGGTTAGGGGAGATACAGCACCCCAAGGAAACTGGGGATGCAGGTACTGGCCTGGGACTAATGGCGGCTGAGCTGGCAGAAACCCATAGGGGGCAGCACAGAAGAGGAAACACAAGTGTCTGAGTGACTTGAACATGTCTCAGGTGAAGACAGTTTCATAAAGTCCAGCTTCACCACTTAGTAGCTATCTATCTAAAACTGAGTTTCTTCATGTGTGAACAGGAGTTACAGATGAAGAACTGATGAGGGTACCAACCTCAAAGAGCTGCAGAGAACATCAAACTGAACAACGCATTTCAAGGTTAGCGCTGCATCTGGCACAGAGGAAGTACGGCAGAATATTAGCTACCAGTATCATTGCTCTTCATCCACCAAGCACTTATTGGACTCACGTGGTCCTTAAAGGGGCCTGAAAACTGCGAATAGTCAAACATCAGCTGTGAAAAGTAGATTAGGGAGATCCCAAATGTAGGCCGAGAACCAATGGGTGTAGGTTACCAGCAGGGGTGTGTGTGTGTGTGTGTGTGTGTGTGTGTGTGTGTGTGAACCTAGGACAGAATTCTTCTTACTAAGAAAACACATTTCTCCAAGGCTTCTTGCTGGATGCCTCACAGGCTTCATATCAGCATTCACATCATCTATGTCACTGTACCAAGACCTCTCCCTCTTAGCTGTCCCTAGTGTCTCTCCTGGGGCCTTTAAGCACTCCACCATACATAGTCACTTAAACATGAACATTATAATGAATCTTTCAAAGATGTGCATCACATTATGCCATCTAAATTATGATGCTCCCTGATCTAATTTATCAGAAAGATAAAGCATCCTCATTGTTCCCAGTCTGTGTCTTCTCTGACCTGCTTTGGTCCTTCAGGGAGGCAGGGCACACATCGATATGGATGGGTCACAGGTTGGTCTCCCTTCAGGCAATGGTCCTGGTGCCCAGGTTGGGTTTCTGGGAACTGGGAGTAGGGCCACCCAATAGGGCCAGGAGCAGGGGGGAACCAAGTTTGGTCATGAGCAGGCCAAAGGGTCAGAAGCAGGATGGACATTGGGACAGAGCAGAGACAGATGGGACAGGCAGATGGCAATTAGTAGCTAGTGTACATTTCTTCATTGCTTATTCTGTACTGGGCATTGTGCTTTCCGTGCATCATCCCATTCGTTTTCACCTTCAGAACAGCCACAGCATGTGGGTGTTTATTACTTTCACAGTTTAACAGATGAGGAAGTTAGGCTTAGAGGCTAGGTAACTTGCCCCAGGTCAGCGAGCAACTGGTGCAGTAGAGATTTGTCTCCTGGATGCACGCTCTTAACCTCTGTACCCCAAGGTGCTTTATGAGCAGGTTCAGGGCTGATGTAAGACTCACACTTTGCAGACTGCTATGGAGACTCTACCAAAGTCTCACATAACGGAGTGGGCACCGGGAAATGGGTTCAGGAAATTGCTACTAGGGTTTTTTCCCTGAAGAAATGCACTTCTTTCCAGTGAAGGTAGCTCCTCTCCTTTGTGGCTGCATGTGAACACAGCCTAGTTGTATATGATTGGTCTCCATGGAAACATAACTACCACTGACTTCTGCTTCCAGAGGAATCTGCTTCCAGTCTCTGAGAATTAATCTCAAAGACAGTTTGGAGACTTCATCTCACCACATGTACACATGTGATCTCTGAGGCAGCACAGAGTCCTGGTTGGGAACACACGGTTTGCATTCTGGGAGGCTGACTGCCGTGTACCAAACGTACACTCTGACAAGTTGCTTACTCTCTCCGGGTCCGTTTTTACACCTCTCTCTGGGTCCGTTTTTACACCTCCATAAAACAGATATTATACTACTGATTGCATAGACTTGTTTTAAGTATTACCAAATTTGTAAATCACAATTTGAAAAAGTGTTGGCTGTTAGTAGTCCTCTCCCGCCTACCTATTCCCCTGTTGCACTGCTGTTCCCAATGCTATTGATAGACACTCATTCGGATTCACTCAGGACTTTGTCTTTACACTGAAAGCACCCCCTCAGTCTTGGGCAAATAAGAGTGTTGGTCACTCTCCCTGACTCTGCAGACAGAGAAGTCATAATAGTCCAGACAAAATGGCAGTCAGTGGGGCTCCAGAAGTTTTGAGCCTAAGATTTATATTGGTAATTCCAAATGATAACATTCACTGTGGCCAGTGGGTGTGAAATGACAGCTCAGGAACACAGAAGCTCACAAACCCAACGGTAAGTCCTATTAACTATTTATTGTTGAATCCCCAAGGCAGGAGCTGGTGCTTATCTTCGTGCTCCCCTCCGCACTTAGTAAGGTGAATTGTTAAACAAATGAATGTTAAAATCCCCTAAAACAACCACTGTGCGAAGTGATCCCCGGTCCTAGGCAGGGAACTCTTTGTCAAGTCTCCAGTGCTGATTTCTTAAGGTCATGTGTTATGAATGTCACAGGCCTGCATCTGAATCTGGTTCCAAGATGAGTTTGGAGTGGAGTTCCTGTCTTGAGACTCATTTGTGAGTCACTGGTTAAGGATTAAATCTTCTGCTCATAGTTGCTTTTCTCACCCTGTCTTTGGGATTGATGTAAATAATTTTCAATGGATTTGTAAATACTTGCCCAATGTGTGACAACTCAACAGTTTACTCCTAAAGAACATCACACAACCTGCCGAAGTCTACTCACAGCCTGGGGTGTCTCCCAAGCTCTCACGCCCCTTAACTGTTGGGTAAGCAGGGACTTTCACAGAATATGGGGAGAAAATATCCCAATTTCTGGGAGTCTGGAAGGGGATAGGGACATGGATTACCTCAGTGTTCTGGGTTAGAATACTGATGGGTCCTTGTCACTAGTAAGTGCCAGAGAAGTCCTGGTGTAGAAGACTGACCAGGTGCTTGTACTTCGGTGTCCTGGCTGTGCCACTCCCTAACTGTGAGACCTGGGGCAAGTGACTGAACTTTTCTGAGGCAGCATTTCCTTACTATAAGATAAGGATAATAGTAGTACTCAGGTGGTAGTAAGGTTTCAAGACCTAGTACATGAGCCCTGGCTGGAGTGGCTCAGTGGATTGAGCACCAGCTGAGGAACCAAAGGGTCACTGGTTCATTCCCAGTCGGGGCACATGCCTGGATTGTGGGCCAAGTTCCCAGTAGGGGACACGCGAGAGGCAACCACACACTGATGTTTCTCTCTCTCTCTTTCTCTCTCCCTTCCCCTCTCTAAAAATAAATAAATAAAATCTTTTTTTTTTAAAAGCTTAGTTCATGAAAAGAAGATGTGCAATATGGGGCCCAGTACAATTCACTATTGTACTGTAGCAGTCACTACCGCACTGACTGTAGTCACTATTATTGTTTTATTATTGTTTGGCCCAACATTAACACCTCACACATGTTGCAAGGGGAGAATACTCTCCAAATTGATGTGGACCTCAGCTTGTGGAGTCCGTGTCATTATGGATGAAATATGAGACAAATTCACATGGACTACTGAGTCCTGTGGAGGAAAAGGGACAGCATGGCTTTTCTCTTAAGGGAGCAAAAGCCCTGGCCCTCGCTCCAATGAGCTTTTATTGTCTTACTGGGCACATTACAAGAAGATCTTCATCAACTATGCACAGGCTGGCTTTGGGTGGTTACCTTATAGAGAAAACAAAGGAGAGGATGCTGGTAATCACATCATAGAAGAGGGATATTCGTAAATGAAAAGGCAAACGTAGTTGAACTGGTTACACTTGTTCTTGGAAGGTTTAGCATGGTCTGTAAGAAGCTGCTTTGCATTAAATGTCCTCAATTCAGGGTGAGGAAGTTTTAGCAAAAAGCAAGACTCATAGCGGCCTAGGTGCATTGCAGGCCTGATTCCCCACAGGAAAACCTATCCGTGAGTGTGGGTCCTGTGCATCTCCGAGTGGGAGCTGGACCCACACCACACAGAGCGATGTCCCATACCACATCAACAAATGCAGTCTCAAAAAGCAAGCACTTAATGAAATATTAGCTGCTATGTTGAAGAGCTTTTAAATCATACTCTGCTTCCTGGGTATCAGAGTCACCAGCTCAGAGAACACCAGGAGAAGCACATTTAAGAAATTCCACAAGGCCTGGCTGGTGTGGCTCAGTTGGTTGGAGCATCCTTGTAGAACCGAAGGGTTGTGGGTTTGATTTCTGGTCACAGCACATACCCAAGTTGTGGGTTCGATTCCCAGTCTGAGCATGGACGATCCCCAGTCTGGGCACCTACAGGTAGCCACTGATCGATGCTTCTCTCTCTCACCCTTCCCCTCTCTCTAAAAGGAATTAAAAATGTCCATGGGTGAGGGTAGAAACATAAATAAATAATTTTTTAAAAAAATCTGTGAATTTGTGAGACAGATAAATGGTATTCCTGCCCAAAATATATCACCTGAATCTAATTATGAGGAAAGCTCAGTCAAACCCAGACTGAGGGAGAGGCAACAAAGTAAATGGCCTGTACAGGTCAAACATGTCGAGGACATGGAGAACAAAGAAAAGCCGAGGAACTGCTCAGGTTAGAGGACACAAGAAGACAAGATTGCTGAGTGTAGTGCATTGTCTTGGATTGGACCCTGGACCAGAAAGAAAAAAAAAATTCTGTAAAGGACATTGTTAGTGTAATTGGTAAGATTTATAAGCTCTGTAAATTAGATAATAGTATTTCATGATTGGGAGTCCAAGTGGATGGAGCAAGCGAGCTGAGTGGCTGTGCGATCGGGTCTCAGAGACGCGTAGCACTTGCAGCAGGGTTGACCAGCTGACTGAACAGCAGACTGCAGCATTTAAAGGAGCATTTTCACTGTTTGACTAGGACAGTGATGAGACTATTACAACAAAGGAATTGGGAGCTGTACTGAGGTCTCTTGGGCAGAATCCCACAGAAGCAGAGTTATAGGACATGATTAATGAAGTAGATGCTGATGGTAATCGGGCAATTGACTTCCTGGAATTTTGAGCAATGATGGCAAGAACAATGAAAGACACAGGCAGTGCAGAAGAAACTAGAGATACATTCCGTGTGTTTGGTGAGGACGGCAATGGCTAGATCAGGGTGGCAGAGCTTCACCACGTGATGACAGACCTCGGAGAAAAGTTAACAGATGAAGAGGTTGATGAAATGATCAGGGAAGCAGATGTTCATGGTGGTGGTCGAGGAAACTACAAAGAGTTTGTGCAAATGATGACAGCAAAGAGAAGACATTGTGCAGAGTGTGTTACATTTCTTGTACAAAATTGTTTATTTGCCTTTGCTTTGTAACTTATCTGTAAAACGTTTCCCCTACTGTCAAAAAAATATGCATGTATATAGTAATTAAGACTTCATTCCTCTGTATTTCCTTCCTTTATTGTCATTGTCCTGAAACCTTATTTTAGAAAATTAAGTAACATGTTGCATTTGGCTTACCCTGGATATATCTAAGCCCTTCTGCACATGTGAACTTAGGTGGAGTTGGTCCAATGAGGGAACATCTGGGTCATGCCTTTTTAAAGCAGTTTTCTTTAGGAACTGTCAGCATGTTGTTCTGAACTGTGGGGCTGTAACTCTGTGTGTAAGACAGTCAACAACATGTACTTAAAAGCTGCACCATTGTAAAACAGATGTATTATCCAGGTACTCATACACTATTTTTTTGTACTGCTGGTCCTGCACCAGAAACATTTTCTTTTATTGTTACTTGCTTTTTAAACTTTGTTTAGCCACTCAAAGAAAATCTGCTTATGGCACAATTTGCCTCAAATCCATTCCAAGTTGTATATTTATTTTGCAATTAAAAAAATTGTACCTCCTCCAAAAAAATGTCTTATGATTGGTATAAACCTTCTGCTTTTGATACAGTCCTGTTGTTACATAAGAAAATGTACTTGTCCTTGAGAAATCACCCTTAAGTCTTTAGGGACAAAAGGTCAGAATGTCTCCAACTAACTCTTTAACATTTCAGAAAATAAATCCTTATATAGAGAAAACTAACCAGAAAGCAAATGTGGCTAAATATTCTTTGATGAATCTGGGTAAAGAGTAGACAAGAGTTTGGGGCTATATTAGCAACTTTTATGCACTTTTGAAATCACTGCAAAACAGAAAATAAAGCACAAATAAAATAAAGCTGAGAAACTACCAGAGCTTTAAAAGAAGAACAAGACGCTGTTCAGTGAGGCACCACCAGCTCCCTGCTCAGGCCCTCCGGTCAGCAGCTGTGAGAAGCCCTCCCCCTCTTGGTCCTGTTTCCTCACTGCCCTCTCATGGTCAGCCTGGAAAGGCCTACTTAACATTAACAGGAAGCTTTAGAATCTGCCGAAGAGTCAAGGACAAGTCCTTGGGCATGTTTTCACAAGTGGAAAGGACAGAAAGGCAATGGCCCAAGTGCAATACTGGGCCAGGGGGGAAAGGCAAGCCTGCAGCTTCAAATGTATCATTTGAAGGGCCTGCAACCTCTTAACCTAGATGTCTCATGAAGAGGTCAGGGTGAAAAGCATTGTGATGCCAGAGGAATCTGTTCTAGCCCTGAGATACTGCCTTAAGGGGCAAGGAAGGTGAACTTGGCTCTCCAGGAGAGGAACAGTACTCAGTATCGGCCAGAAGAGGGCGCTGTTTTTTTTCCGGAGTCATCCTTTGACCAACAGGCTTTCCACTCCAGGAGTGCCCAGAATGGTGTCACAGATCTGCAGATCCCAGGGGCAGGATTGAGGTGAGGTGAATGAGACAGGATCATCAAAGTTCAGGGTTGGTTCCTGACTTTATTTAAAATTTTGATACTTTGTTCATCATGAATGTTTCTGCATTAAAATATTATTTATCTTGATTACTGAATTGTTTGGCACTCCCTTAAATTCTGCACCAGAGCCAGAGTATCACCTCACCCTAGTCCACCTGGGAAGAGCTAAACCATTAATTGCAACAACACCAGCGCAGAGTTTACGGTAGACCAGATAAGGTCTGGAGTGAATGGGCCATTTTGTACGTATTTAAAAAGCTCTGGCAAAGGAATCAATCCTGAGAAACTGAACTCCTGCCTTGGATATCACTTCACAGTCAGCGGCTGTGGCCTGACTTCTTTACCTCTGTCTCAATTTTCTCATCTGTAAAATGGAGCTACAGAGCTAGCCACCTATTCTGTACACAGTTTATTCTAAAGACAGAATATCACCCTGACTGAGAAGCTGTAAGGGCCAGACACTGTGCTGAGTCTGCCCTTTAGATATAAACTCAATAAATTGTCACAGCTCTACCATGGAAGAGCCATTATTATCCTCACTTTTGAAGATGAGGAAATGGACACAGAGAGGTTTCGTTACTTGTCCAAGGTTGATCAGCTAGTCAGTAAGTGGAAGGGTGTATACTTTAACCTCCACACCAGCATTTTCAACAGGGGGTGGTCTTTCCACCCTTTGGGGACATTTGTCATTGTCTGGACACATTTTTTGTTGTCATAACTGGGGGGTGCAATGACTTGTAGTGGTTAGAGGCCAGGGATGCTGCTAAACATCCTGCAATGCACAGGACAGCCCACTGCAACAGAAGAGCTGGCCCAAAATGTCACTGCCAAGGTTGAGAAGGCTGCTCCCATCCTGTGCTCCGGAGTTAGGAAATTATGTGGGAACTTAGCATTCGGTGTTCCACAAAAGGCAGATGTCCTGTAGTGATTGTTACTTCTTTTGTCTCAGTGGCCTGGGGTTTCCTTAGGTTGTCCAGGGACCTGAATTCCACTGGCTCAGCACTCTCGCAGGGTGGTTGAGAAGCTGGGCTCTGAAGTCAGCCAGAGCATCATCTCAGGAATTCAACAGTGATTTATTGAGCAGCCACTACGTGCCAGACCTGTCCCAAGCAGTGTGCACACACATAGGTGTCCCTGCCCCGCAGAGCTGCCTGGGAGGGAGACACACAACAGACAACACACAAGCTCATAGGTAATAATACATCGTGTCACTGCCACAAAACAGAGGAACTAGGCACCATGACAGACCTAACAGGGAAGAGCCTTGTGGGCTGAGGGCAGCGGCAAGGCTTCTCTGAGAATGACATTTTAGCTGAGCCCTGGAGGTGGGAGCACACGACAGAACTGCAGGTGGAAGAAACAGCTGTGCAAAGGCCCTGGGCTGGGAACTGAAAGCTAGGCAGTGTGAGGGGAGTCCAGTAGAGGAGGAAGTGGAGAGTAGAGCAATGTGACCTTGAAGAGATGGGTAGGTAAAGGTCACAGTAAGGAGTTTGGTCTTCATGTCAAATAAAGACCCTTTGAAGGGTTCTAATCAGAGTAGCAACACAAATAAGACCTGTCCTTCAGAAAGTGACCCACCTGAGATCCAGGCACAGGCCTGTGTGGGAGGTGCTGCGTGAGGTCAAAGCCCATAAGTGAAGTCAGTCTCAATCACGCAACCTTACCTAACACACCTTCCCTGCCCCAGACCCCAAGCTGGTTGTGAAATGTGATGCATGGAGTAACTGCCATACATTACAAGATTATTGTTGGGCAAAGAGTAGCATCACTCACTGGAAACACCTATTTGGGCCACGAGGCTGCCCCCTGTGAGTACTGGGGACTTTCCAACGGGCCCCTTGTTTCCTGTTGCTACTTTTGGATGACTCAGCTTGTGGCACTTTCACTCCCCCTGGAATCGGCATCTTGCCTTCCTCAGATTCCGAGGTGTCCTGAATCCTGGCATGCTGGCCCCCACCGACTTCTTTCCCACAGGGGCCCATGGTGGACAGCCGTGGCTGCCAGTGATGTGCGGGGCCGTGTGCCTGAACTCCTGATCAGCATTTCTGCCCATTCACATGACATGCATGGGACTCTTTGGTAGGGACTTATTGACAAAACTTGAGCTTACGGCTTGGAAGGCATATGGCTGTTTTTGCTCAGTCCTGTAATTTCTAAAGTGGACATTGCTCAAGATATTAAATGGGATTACATGAAGAAAAGGGTTCTACTGACAATAAATTCAGGATGCCCTGTTTCAAAACATTTTATCAGCTTTTTAATTACAGGATTTTTCAAAGCATTTCATGTTTTAATGTGGATTATAAATCTCCAAAAAGGAGTGATATTTGTTTATCCTTTTCTCAGGAGCATCCCGAAGACCAGTGTTGGGAAGTGCATGCCCCAGGAAATGCCATCGCTAGCCAGTGGGTGGAAGAAGAAAGGACATGTCAGAGTGTTCCCTGTGGGTCAGGCCACAGGCTCCGGGCTCCTGCAGGGCACTGTCTCAGACTCTTCAATTCTCAACACTAGAGCCCAGCGGAAGGATGAGGGAGGGCTCCGCTCTCCTGAGGCCAGCAGGGCCTTGGCCCTCCGATGGCCCTGTTTTCGATGACTCCTGGAACCGGAAGAGAGCTGCCCATGGCTCAGCTGCACACAAAGACACGTTGGCATGGACATTGTTTAATCTGCTTAAAAAAATAAAAACCTTTTAGCACTTCTTATTTATTAAAAATCACTAAAAAAGCACAGGTTTTTTTTTAAAAAAATAATCAAATACCAAAGTATTTGTACAAAGTATGTACAGTAAAAAGTGGAGGTCTTCCTTTCGACTCCTCCCCACTCCCACCCATAGAGTTCCGTATTAAGGCTTTGCCTGGTTTGGTGCGGAGAAGGCTGGTCTGGAGTCACAGTGACTGGGCTGGAATCCCAGCTCTGCCACGTGTTAGCTGTGCGTCCTTGGGCAAAAACCTTGGTTTGCTTATCTTTAAAATGGAGGCACCACAGTAAGGGCTTGGGGGAGTACTGTGTGAGATGCAGTACAGAAAGCCCTCCACCAGGCCCCTGCACCTACTTGGATTCAGTTAAATTTGACTCTTAGAATTTTCCTACCAGAATCCAGCTACTTTTTTTTCAAGTCCAATTCCATGCAACGAATGTGCTAATTACAGAATGGGGCCAATCTGTTCGGTCTGTTCATGTGATTTTTTTTTTAAGTCCTCAAGGGCAGTTTCTATATGCAGAAACCACTCTTCAGAGGTTTACTTTATTTTTCAAATTAACAGTTAACTTATCGGAGTTAATAATTCAAAAACAGATCAGTTTGCTCTCTTGTCTTATAGATTATCTTATTTTGGATGCTGGGAACTAAAATAAAACCTTCCTCATGACCCCAACAAGGTGGTTATTGACTTACAAAATGTCATGCTTTTAAATTCAGTTTATTCTTTTTATAAGTCCAGCTAGGATTGCCAGATAAAATATAAGATGCCCAATTAAATTAAAATGATCTAAAAGTTCAAATGTACCTAGTGCTCTGTATTTTTATTTGTTAAATCTGGTAATCTTACATCTAGCAAACTTAAATAATTACTTTTAAGAGGTTATGGACCCATTTACAAACATTTTAAACTTTTTTTAAAGTTTAAATTGTACCCTATTTCCTTGTAAAGTTTTTTTTAACTGTCTGAACTAACAAAAAGCCACCCTTTTAAATATTAAATAATTCTAATTCTAAATAATTCTAACTAATAAACATATAAAATAATGTTAACCCAAAACTTTTACAAATGTTCTGGAACTGCACATAAATTTAGATTTCAAGTAAAGTTCACAAATCTAAATTGATGTGACCCCCTCGATGGCGCATTTGATGTTGGCATTACAAGACTGTCAACTTAGTAGGCCAAAATTTATTATGTATTACAAGTTTGTGAAATATCACATATGTACAAATGCTTATTCAAAGATACAAACGATGTGTGCCTCATTTAATTTTTTCTCTGGTTGAAAGCCACTGTTCACCGAGGGACAGTCATTGCCCCGCTGACCAGAGCTGCACTCACCGGAGACTCGGCCTGGCCCTAGGCCTGGGCTGTAGACCCCAGGAGACTCCCCTCACCAGGAGCTCAGGAACCATGATTTCCTTCCATGTACTAACTGGGGTTGTCTCCTTGGAATGGCTGGGCGTACTTGGCCAGAAATTTTGTTCAGGATGCTGGCTGGATGTATGCTGGCAATGTACATACACTCCCTGGGGCCACGGCCATCCGCCCACCACATCCAGAGGAGGTGGTCCAGTGATGCTCACACTAGTTTCAGGTCATGCTCATCATCTACCCCCTTTTTGTTCCTTTGTCTGAGTCAAGATTGTATTTCATTTTTAATTGTTTATTTTTTTATTGTACTCTTTTTCATTACCATTGACCTTCCTTGTACCCTCCACTCCCCAGTACCCTCTTCACAGAAGAATTTTCTTCCCCAAAGTCTGCAAATTTTACCTGGATTTATGACTCAGTTGAACTTCATATTTCTTTTGCTTTTCTGATCTTCATATCTTCCTGCCCAGATCTCTAAAAGTCATTTTACTTGGGCTAAAATCCTACAATTCTTTCAAAACTTTCTTTTCTCCAGCCTACAGAACTCTCACAAACATTAAAATAGTACCCAGTTGAGTCATGGATCCCTCCAGGGGCTTTAACTGGCCCTTTGTCCTTAAAGTCCAAGGACATTTCGTTGACCTATTCTAGCAGACCAGCACTTGCTCTCCCTGGCAACACACTGCTAGCATTTGGTGTGTTAAATCATACACAGTAAAATGGCCTTAAAAAATCATGTCCTTCCAATTAGACTTGACCATAATTACGCCCGTCAGGGTGGTTACAAAATCAGAGCCTGGGTGTGTCAAGGAGCAGCTGACTGCCAAACCCCGGCGATGGCAGAAAACACGGCAGAATTCCCCACTGTCCCGGCCTCACTGTCCCCCCTCGAAGAAGGCTCCATCGCCCCGGATGCCCACTGGGACCACTTGCAAGTTTGTCAGTGTTCAGGAAAAGGTACATCGCCTTTTACAACCACAGAAGAGATGACCTGATGTCACAGCTGGCTCCTGATTGGGATAGGAATGAGTTCGTAGGGGACGCGGCACCTAAGTCAGGCAGGCCAGTTTCCTCATCAGAGTGACAGAAACAGGGGCTCCTAAAAGTCTGGCCCATTTCCTTCGGGAATGAAACCTATGATCTTCAGTTCCTCAGAGAAGTGAAAGTAGCAGCAGGGAATCCAGTAATTCCTGTTATCTGTGGGTCTTATATATAAGTCAGCCGAGCTTGAGGAAGTGACCTGAGGAGGTGGCCGGGAGCCCGCGCTGCACACGGTGCTGTCCTCACACCGTGCACTGAGTCCAGGAGCAGCGCCAGGATGTCTCGACTGCTGGCCGCCCTGCTCCTCCTCTTCTCCATCAACAGCGCCCTGGCCCTCAGGATCTGCTCCTTCAACGTGAGGTCCTTTGGGGAAAGCAAGATGGAAAACCAGAAGGCCTTGGATGTCATTGTGAAGGTGAGCCCTTCCCCTGTCCGAAGGATCGATGGACACCGCTCGCACCCTCTCTACTGCTTTCACGCTTGAAGAGACTCAGGAGGAACTGACCTAAAGTTAGTGCCTTGGTGGAGGTAGCAGGTGACCTGGAATTTTGTAACAATTAGGATAGCAATAATTATAATTGCCATTTCACCTCTCTGTCATCACCTTAAAATGGGGACAATAACAGTACCTCCTTATAGGGCTGTTTCAAGGCACACATGAGCTGATATATATAAAACTTGTAAAATATTGTAGTACCTGGCTCACAGTAAGCTCGGATAAGCATTGGCTGCTACTATAATTTGTTGTTTTTTATCCTCACCTGAGGGCATGCTCACTGATTTTAGAGAGAGGGGAAAGGAGACAGAGAGAGAGAAACTTTGGTCCATTGCCCTCATACATGCCCCAGCCAGGGACTAAACCTGTGACCCAGGCATGTGCTGTAATTGAAAATCAAACCCACGACCTTTCAGTTCATGAAACGACATTCCAATGGACTGAGGCACACTGGCCAGAGCCTACTATAATTCTTATTACCACTTATTGAATCTGTGTCAGGTACCATAAATACAGGATTTCATTTAATAACCCTTAGGAAAGAGGATACTAATCCTTATGTAGAGATGATGAACATTGAAAGGTGAAGTAACATTGCATAACTTGTGGGTGGGAGGGTGGCTGGGTGGGATGCCCGCTCAGCCTGGTCTCCTAACTTTCAATGAAGCACAGATTTTTACTTGCCTTCCATCTTCTTTCCCTCCCTCCCTCCCTCCCTTCATCCCTTCCTTTTTCTTTCTCTCCCTCTTACTTTCTTTCCTTCCTTCATTCTTTGCTTTCTTTCTTGTTCTTTCTCTCTTCCTTTTTTCTCTCCCCACCCCCTTCTTCCTCTCCTCTGCCTTCCCTTCCCCGACCCATCAACCTTTCCCCAGTCTTTTTCTCCATTCAGATACATTGGATAACATAACCGATACCTGGGAACTCTGCCCACACTCTGTACCCTACAGCAGTGATTTTCAACCGGTGTGCTGCAAGAATTTTTATTTGTTTTTTAACGATTTTATTTGTTTATTTTAGAGAGTGGGAGGGGAGGGAGACAGAGAGGGAGAGAAACATCTATGTGCACCTCCTGAGGACCTGGCATGTGCCCTGACCAGGAATCCAACTGGTGACCTTCTGCTTTGCAGGACGACACCCAACCCACTGAGCTAGGCTGGTCAGGGCTGCTGCGAGAATTTTTACAATATGCAATACCTGACAACTTAGTCAGAGGCACTGGCCTCTTTCCCCTTAGATTGTCAGATAAAAACAATGACAACAGCCAACACAACAATAGCCATCTGGTGTGGATGAATCAAAATTATACCTATTTTTTGTCAGATCAACAAAAAATATATTTTTTGGTATGTTGCAGAATTTTAGGAATTAGTTTATCTGTGCCATGAGATGAAGAAGGTTGAAATTGCTGTCCTACAGGTTAATTTATTTTTGATGCTGGCTGCTGAAACCTTGCCCAGGACTCTGATTAGGTGTTACTTCCTTAGAAAACCCGGGAGGCACCATGGTACTGTGGGAATGCCAGGAGCCTGGGTTCAGACCCCACCTGGCAACCAAGTGAGTGAGCTTGAGAAGTCCCTTCTGCTCCCTGAGCCTCCAGGCCTCTCATTAACATGGACTTACACAACCTGTAGCACAGGTTGGCTGGGTAAATTCAGGGTGAGTAAGGCAACATGACAGGCGATCACAAACAGCTGCCGCTGCTGTTGTTAGGCAAAATGGATTAGAGCGAGAACTGGCATGTTCTGTTCCTCCTCAGATGGTCCTTTCAGGCCTGCCTTGGGATGGTACCCAAGGCCTTCCGGATGTTATTTTTTAGCCAAGATAGCCATGCCAAGCCAGTGAGAACTCTGACTCCCTGGCTCAGCTGGAAACTCTGACATGTGAGGAAACTATTTTCCCCACTCCTTCACACAAAGGCGCATGAAGCCTGGGTTCCTGTTGAATTCCTCTCAGCCTCCTCACTTATTCCACCCAGGAAGTGTCAATATAGCCTTAGGAGGCTGACATTGCGTTCCTTGGTGATTCCATTGTGGGGGGAACACCACTGGCACCTTCCTGAATCCGCTGTGTTTTGGAGGGCTGAGAGCCCATCACACCAACACCGAGCATGTCTGAAGCCTTTGACCTTCCCCATCATTGCAAAAACCACCCTGTAAACAGAGGCCATGGGAAAAGAGAGCCACCCAGAGCACTTCCAGTGAAACTCAAACCCCAGGCACTCAGGGTAGTAGTATTTACGGGGTGCCTTGTCTGAGCACCTACTATAGGCCAGGAACTTTACACACTTATTTAATACTATGATGTAGGTGGCATTGACCTCACTTTGTAACTGAGAAGACTGACGCTTAGAATGGTGAAGTGACTTATTCAGGCTTCCATAGCATCCAACCATATACTCAACCATACAAGTGGAGATGCCTTTTCCACTCTTCCCTACTGGGTTTATCACATCAAAGATGAACCCAACATCATCGTGCCTTCGTTGGGGATGTTGAGGAGTGAGGGAGGGCTGCCTTCTCCATCTTGGGTTTGCTGGCAGCACCAAGGGCAATTCTACAGATGCCGAATCCTGCCTGGGAGAGGTTCCTTCTGTCTGTGACTTCTCCAGTTTGTGTCCTTAAGAGCAGAGCTTGTTCATCCAACCACTACTCTTTGATGGCAGGCCATGTGCCCGACGCCCCAAGGTCCTGGGAGTGAGACAGTGGATGTGGGAGGCGTTGTCCGCCTTTTCGCAGAGCTTACAGCACACGATAACTTAATTTAGGAGTGCTGACTGTGTCTGCAGCCTTTCATATGTTGTACCCAAGTTCAGCCTGACAACCCCTCGGATTAGCAGGCCCATTTTACAGATGAGGCAACTGGAGACAAGAAGTAAATTGCCCAAGGGCATGGAGCTAGTATGGGAAAGAGTAGGGTCATAACGGAAACCTGACTGACCGTATCTGGGCTCTTCCCCGTCATGCTGTGCTGCTTCCTGCTTAGAGGCATGAAAGAGGCTTCCATAGACTGCGCTCTGCCCCAGGTTTTTCTAGACTTCTCTACACTGGCCCTTTCCCTCTCCCCAGGCATACTCATGATATCCCCTGTTGGGATTCTCCCATGCCTAGCCATGCAGTGCCCCTAATCACCTCCCCTCTGTGAACAGAGTCAGGAAAATCTCACTGAGTTTCAGATCTGGGAGGGCCTTTGGGGACCCTCCTCCTTAGGTCCTCCTCCTAGGGCAATAGAGCCAGGGGAAACATTTTTTTTCCTGTCCTTTGGCCTGAAATTGGGGCAGAAAACAATGTGTCCTGAATGAATTTGAAAACTGGGTATTTAATGACTGTGGGGGAAACACAATGTAACATCAGGTTAAAAAAACAAGACAAAAGCTATGTGATAATATTGCCATTGTTTGCTGAGCGTCTGCTCTGTGCCATGGACTGGACTGAGAATTTTATATCCATTATGTCATTTAATCCCCATGAGGGGCAGTCATCCAGTTTACAGATAAAGAATATAGCAGTTCAGGGAGCTTAAGCGGCTTGCTCAAGGTCACACCACTGGTGAGTAATAGGGTCAAGACACGAATCCAAGGCCATTTGACTCCAAGTCCATACTTGGAACCAATGGGCAACTCATTTTGGTGATGGTGACTTTGTAAATATATATAAATATATACATCATATGGAAAAGGAGCTTCTCCTGAACTCTTTACCCACTGAGTTCCTTCCCACTTTTCAGAGCCTTCAAATGCCCTCTCCTCCCTGGAGCTTTCCCTGATGTATGGTCAGAAGTAGTTAATTCTGCCTCAACATTCCGATAGCTGTGACTTTGTTTAGCAGAAATTTCATTTCCCTCTCATTGTAGCTAGTTGTTTCCATTTGTTTCTCTCACTGGACTATGAGTCTTTCAGGGCAGGAGTTGTATTTTAAGAGTTTAGCATGGTGGACTTTACAGTCACACAGACCTGAGTTCAAAGCCTGGCTCTACCACCTATACTGGCTGTGTGCCTTTCAGCTAGTCACTCAGTCGCTCTGATATTGCTTTTCTCCTGTGCTTAATAGGCTAGTAATCATAGTCATCTCATAGGGTTGGTGAGGCTCAGCTCAGGCTCACAGTAAATGTCAGCTCTTATAATTATTATCATGGTAATTATACCTCAGTATCCAGTCTGGTACTTTTCATTTACTAAGGGCTTAATAAATGTTTATTATTGTTGATGACGACGACGATGATGATGATGATGATTACACGTATTCCAGCAAAGTCAAGAGGTAGGAAGTTCCAAGTGTGAGTGTGGGCTCTGGATTTGGGTTGCATAGGTTCACATTCTGCCTCGGCCATTTGCTAGCGGGTGACTTTGGATAATTTACTCAAATTCGGGAGTCTCAGGCTCTTGTCTTTAAAATGGACATAGTAATAGTGTCTACCTCATGGAATCTTTCACTTATTTTGGGCAAGAATTTAACTAGTTTATCAAAGCACCCAATTTGATAGTTAAAAAACAGTAAGTGCCCCAAGAAAGGTTTTTTTGTTATTTGTAGTAAATGCCCCCAGACCCCTGAGAATTCTTTCTCTGCAGGTCATCAAACGCTGTGACATCATACTTGTGATGGAAATCAAGGACAACTACAACATGATCTGTCCCAGGCTGATGAAGAAGCTGAATGGGTAAAGATGGGGATCCCTACCCTCTGTGGGTTCAAGGTCAAGGTCAAGGACACCTGAAAAGCCCCAGGGAACCGAACTTAGTGGGAGAGGAGGCACTCACCCTGACCACCAGTTCACATGGCCAACACTGCCTGGGCTTCCAACTCCATTAGCCACAGTCCTGACAACTTTTCAACCAGCTAGCTTTAATATAATAAAGCAAAATAAAGAAAACAGGTAAGGAGCCAGGACGGAGTGAGAAATGAAAGAAACAGACAAGAGGTTAAGGTGAGAAGTACTATTAATAAAGGAAGATTGAGTGCAATAGGAAATTATGCTATGCCCACCAGCTGGAGTATTATGCAGCCACTGTACCTCATGTTTACTACAGAATAGGTTAAACCTAAGTAGTCCAGCTTGAAAAGATGGCTGCAGCTGAAAAAAAAAAAGGTTCAGAATTGTAGGTACAGTAATCCATTTTAGTAGTCCCATCACATTATAAAGGAATGAGAGTATATTTGAGCTCATGTGGTTGTAGAAGAAAGACTGGAAGGATATGCTCCAAACTGTTAATAGTGGTTACTTTGGGGGGCTGGGGGCTGTAATGGGAGAACTGTTATGTAGGATGTCAGTGAAGGAATGGGAAACATTTGCTTTTTATTTATATACTTCTGTATGATTTGAATATTTTACAGAAGTCTGAATTGACTTTGTAAGTTAAAAATTATAAAAATAGTGTCCTCAAATAGTTTTAAATGACACTGAGTTATATTTATGATTCAATTCTTTCTCAAAGAATAATCACATTTGACTCCACAGCCAGCGCTCTATTCTGAGCCCCCTCGGTTGTCCTTAGAGTGCTCCGGTCAGTTTTCAGAGGTGTGGGGAACCGAGAGGCCAGTGTCTCAGGCATCTCCCCCTGAAGTCTGGAACGAGTCTTCCCACCTCCAGTGGTCTCAGTTTCCCCCAGCCTCCCTAGACTGTCCTATGGACCCAGGGCAGAGCCAGGCCTCTTCATTCCCTTATCTGCCATTAGCCAGGAGGGACCCTAGTCATTTCACAGCTAAGTTATTGCTAACAGTTTGCCAAACCAGGACTTGGCAGGCCAGAATTAGAAAAGGGCCAGCCTTCCCAAACTGGAAGCCCAGAGGAATCCATTGTCCATTCTCTTGGGACCCAATGGCCCATCTGCCTTAGAATATGCCACTAAAGCCCCAGGAATCTAAATTGGCCCCTAAAGAGTCCTGATTTTTCCAGCTGAATCTGAGACTATGCTTTGCCTTAGACATGCCCTAGATTTCTCTGTGAGCAGGTGAAGTAAAACCAGGTCAGGCTCTGCCCAGGGTGAAGTTATCAGCAGGTTTGGCAAACACACTGTGAATCAAGTTTCTCTGGGATAGGGGAGGGTTAGAGTCCACGGGACTTCACGGCTGTATCCCCAGAGCACAAACAGTAGCTGATTTGAAATTATAATTCTGGGTTTGTAAGAGAATGCCTGGGGGTGTCAGAGCAGGAGAGAATGTCCAACAAAAGTGTTACGAGGAGTGATGTGCTTAGGAGTGCTGCATTGATAGGGCGACCTCATAAGGATGCTTCCCCAGGGAGTGTGAGCTGCAGCCCCAGCCCTGGGCCAGAGTGGGGTTTGGGACTGATTCTGGCCTGAAGCTTCTCTGATCTCAATGGTGTCTCACAGATACAGGCCAAAATATGAGGCATGTAGCAATGTGGATTTGGAGGCACATAGGATCTGGATTTAAATCCCAGCTTTGTACTCGAAAATGATAAAAATGGAGTAACAATAGTACCCACTACTATGGACAAGAAATAATGGCTGTAAAGATCCTGGTGGATGTCACATTTCCAATCATTGGTGGCCCTTTTTATTATACACAAAGGTTATAAAAAATGGTAGCTGTTTTTAGTGATGCCATTGGAGATAGGGAGGCAGCTTGGAGAGAGGGGAACCTCTGCAGTAGGGGAATGTTTTTCTTTTAAGATGCAATGTCAAATCTTTATGTTTTCTAGAAATTCAAGAAGCACAACATACAACTATGTGATCAGCTCTCGGCTTGGAAGAAAGACATATAAAGAACAGTATGCTTTTCTCTATAAGTAAGTATAATCTGTGCTTCCTAGAACAGGGTTCACTTATAAATGATAGCTATGAATTGAATCAAAATACATATTTTTCTTCAAAACCAAATTTTGATCTCTAACTAGTTCTCAGTATTGATCAAAATAATTGCCGTTGAAACTGGGACTGGTGCACATTATCAACTCTTCACAACGGAAAACATGAGCAGCTTCCCTGCACCTGGTTTGTTGGTTGACTCAGGGGCTGTCTGGTCAAGGGCTCCAGGACTTCTTTATTCTTTGTAGTCAAGTCTTGGCCCAGGGATGGAAAGCCGAGTTGCCCAGCACATCTCATTCCAGAACTTCATGTTCTCGTCTTCTTCTAACTAGTAATTTGTTTTAAGTGTGAACATTAACTTGTGGGCACCTCATTAACTAGTGCTGCTCAGATCTGCAGCCCCCAAAGCGCCCTGGCCATTGAGGAGAGTTGACTGAACTTAGTTCTCAGGCAAAAGATTCTTTCCGGCTCTTGGGTTGGGAGGTGAATGAGGCCATGGGAACCTATGTTATTACTTCTTGAAAGACAAAGAAAACTGACTCAGCTGGGTGGGTTCCCTTTTTTCTCTTCTAGGGAAAAGTTAGTTTCTGTGAAGAGAAGCTACCTCTATCATGACTATCAGGCTGGTGATGTAGATGTATTTTCCAGGGAGCCCTTTGTGGTTTGGTTCCAGTCACCCTACACTGGTGAGACTCACATGCCTTACTTTCCCACAATCTCCCCAGTGATCCCACGAATGAGCAGCAGCCCTGAGTGTGAGCTGTGATCCAGGGTTTAGGCAGCATCTTTAGGGAGGCCTGAGGCTGGATGGAGAAGGCCATTGAGAACTTCTAATACCTGAATGTAGAGGATGCAGTATTGTTTGATGGCACCAGGCTGGCTTCTCCAAAAGCTGTGACTCAAGATCTCCCCAGCCTAGTACCCATTTTCTGGAATCAATGGTAATTCTGTTGCCTTTGGAGGATGTAGGCTGATAGAAATTATTTACTACAATTCCTCAGTCCAATCAAATACAACTATTTCTTCATTTATAAAAAATCCCAGTGATGGTCAGCAAAAGTGAGCCTCCAACACAGGGTCTCATTTTCCCTCCAGTAACTTACATATAAGTCTTCTCCACAGACTGGGGGTAGAGAGGAAATCCAAATGATTGAACCTGGAACTCTAACAAGAATTGTACTTGTATTAGCCACTAACAATTATAGATTACTGAGCAGTGCCAGGCCCTATACTCCTTGCAATGACCCAGAACACAGGACTAATTAGGAATTATCTGTCCCCACTTTACAGTTTAGGAAACTGAGGTTCAAAATGGTGGCATCACTGGTCCAAGTTCACCCAGCAGCTATTGAAGTGGACAAGCCAGAGTTGTTACCCAAACCACCATCTCAGGAGCTCATGTTCTTAACCACTATGCGACACTCAGTAGGAAGTCAAGAGTAAATTTGGTTTGCCATTTGGGGCTGTGTAATCAAATATATTTTCATTACCGACTACATGTCAGGCTCTGTTCTGGGCACTGGACAAGACAAACAGGGCTGCTGTCCTCGTGAAGCTATGTTTTAGTAGGGGAGGCAGATAATGACCAAAGAAATACATGCAAAGCTATATACATGTGCATCTGTAACTACAAATATAAACACCCTGAACTAGTTCTACCCTGGGTTAGTTAACTCAGAGGCAGAGTGTTGACAAACAGGAGAATAGGACAATTACAAGTAGGAAAAGAAAAAGAGGTGGAGGCTATTGAAGTCAAGATATGCCCTTCAGAGAGCAGGTGCAATAATCCTCTTTGTCACGCACACAATTCACACCAGGCTAACCAGGGCAGTGTTCAGTGTGCTGCCACACTCCCTTAGTGATTGTTTCTTCTCCAAGAGAGTCCTCAGCTTATGTGAATTGCTACCAAGCCTATTTGTACTGAGCTTCCACACTTCCACTCTTCCCTACCCCTCCCTCTCTCCTTTGGGATGACAACTCAGCCATGTCCTGTTTAGTTTTCTCTCTTGTTCAAGGATAGCTCCTTATGTCCTCTGTATCTAGGATTAAAGATGAAGGAGTTAGCTATTTATATATTTTTTATTCATTCATTCAGTCAGTCAGTCAACAAACAATTTTTAGCATCTCCAGTGTGTTAGGTACTATGCTAGATACTGGAGCCAAGAGGGTGAATGGGACAGATAAGCCTGCCCTCACAATGTAGGGTTCCACTGGGCCAAACAAAGAAGTAAAACAAGTAATTTTGGAGCATGAAGGAAATAAGCAACATGCATTGACTAGCAGGGCGAGGGGCCCACATTAAATGGGGGTGGGGGAGGGCCAGGGATGACTCCTGGGAGGTGACATTAGGCTGTGACCTGAAGAAACCAAGTCAGAGAGAACTGGGGAAAGGGCATTCTAGAGGGAGGGCACAGTAAGCCCACAAGTTCAGAGGTGGGAAGGGGTTGGGAGTGTAGGGACACCAAAAAGAGGATGGGGAGTGGAGTGGAGGTGTGAGGAGGAGAGTGGGACATGAGGCTGCTGGATCCATGTCCTGGAGACAGGCTGCCAGGTCTGAGTCCTGGCTCCCCACTGTGACACCCAACAGCACTCAGCTTCTGGGTGGGAGTGGCGACCCAGGAACCGAGTGAGGGAAAACCTGAGGAGGAGGCATGCAGAAAGCCACAGCTGCTGCTATTAGCAAGTGGGTAAGGCTCAGCACCGTGGCTCGCCCACACGCCCTCATGCAGGCTTTCTCCATCTCTCCTGCTGGGCCTGCTGGGGAGCCTTTTAGATACTCCACAAAATCTACTTTAGTTTTTTTAAATAACTTTTTTTGGCTGTTGCTTCCCTAATTGCAAAAGGAGTATAAACTGACAGGCTTCCGAATTTTTATTTAAAAAAGTATTTTTTCCTTAGTACAAAAACCAAACAGCTTTTTTAAAAAAAGAATAGAAAATAGTTTTTCAAAAAATGAGAAAATAGAAACACCCACAATGCCAGCAAGGAACACCGTCTGTCAGTTTTTCCTTAGCCATGAAAGGCAAATGGGAGAAAAGAGGCTTTCACAGACTGAAAATAGCTGCCTCATGATCCTAAGATCACTCAAATCTCAGCACTGGCTGGACCCTCTGGAAATGGGGGGACCCAGACAACACAGTCCACGCCTTCTGGGAGGCCAGCCTGTTTGCTTCGAGCAGTGTTCCTGGAACATTGCCAGGGAAAATGTGTGACCTCTGCCTCTTTCCTGTTCCCCAGCTGTCAAGGACTTCGTGATTATCCCCCTGCACACCACGCCCGAGACATCCGTTAAAGAGATTGATGAGCTGGCCGATGTCTACATGGATGCGAAACGCCGTTGGAAGGCAGAGGTGATGACCCTCGGTGTTTGCTGAATTCCCCTCTAGCAGGGGCAGAACCTGGTCCTTGAGAGGGAAGGACTTCCCAGGAGGGTGAGGGGGACAGAACATGTGCAGACACCACCACTTTTGAGCCTCATTTCAGGCCTTCCCTCAGCCCTAAATATCCTTCTCGTTAAATCTGCCCGGGCACCATCCATGTGGGTCTTGCGAATTCACACCCCACTGCACTAGCAATGGCTGCCAACATTCACGGAGGGGAGAGCTGGTGCCAGGCACTATGCTGAGACTGGACCGGACAAGTTTATTAAACCCTCCCAACAACCCATGAGGCAGCTACTTTTATCACCCCCACTTTGCAGCTGAGAACAGTGACACACAAAGAGGTCAGAAGTCTTCCAGAGGCAAGTGACAGAATCTCAAACTGGCTTCGAAAAGGAGAAGTTGTTTATTGGTTCTTGTAACTGAAATGTCCAGGAGCAGAAGTTCAGGCACAGCAGGTCCAGGGCTTAGAGTTATCAGGGCCACCCCTTGGCCCTCCTTTCCCTGGGGTGGGCTCCATTTGCAGGCTGGTTCTACCCTTGCTGTGGAAAGATGGCCACCAGCAGCTTCTAGACCAAATGACCAATTTTCTTTCCCACAATATAACGAATACCCTGGGAGTAAGTCTTACTGGCACTGATTGGGGCAATTGTCCATCCTGAAACAATCACTGTGATCAGGAGGTTGAGATGCTCTGATTGGCTAAATCTGTGTCTGATCCCCTCCTTCAGCCCCGCTGGACTGAGGGGAGGAGGGTGGTGGTTTCCCCATCTAAGCTTGCTATTCCCACAGAAGGGAGATACATCTATCATCCCTTCCACTTCAACTACTTCCTCATCTGGAAAATAGGGATGCCACCACGATGGCTGTGAGGGTCTGTGAAAGTGCTTGGTCAGTATGGAAGTGCTCAAGAGCAGCGGCCCCAACCCTTTTGGCACCAGGGCCTGGTTTTGTGGAAGACAATTTTTCCACGGTTTGTGGGGTGGGTGTTGGACAGGAAGCAGAGCTCAGGCGGTAATGCCAACCTTGGCTGCTTGCCGGCGCTCACCTCCTGCTGTGTGACCCTGTTCCTCAGACAAGTACCGGTCCACAGGCCCTGGGTTGGGGACCCCTGCTCTAGAGGGCTCCTCCGAATTCTTCTTTTCTCCTTTTGGGATGCGACTCCAGTAATTCCTCCATCTTCCTTCTCAGTTCCACTATTGAAAGCGCAAATGAGTCAAGTGAAGAGTGGACTCAGAGCTGGGGCATGGAGAACACAGCGGGAATGTTTCACTGCTTATTTGGAAAGATCAGATCAAGAGAAAGCCTCCTTCATTCATTCCTAAAATTATGAATTAATTCATTTATTCAACAAGAATTTATTTAGAATCTGTTAAGTGTTGGACACTGGGGAGGCATCAGTGGCACCAAAATGAACAAGAGTGGAAATTCGTGCTAAGAGGCCTTCAGTGAGGCAGATCAGGGTTCAGTTCTTGACCTGACCACTTGAACCTCCCAGCTGAGTGGTGTAGAGCAGGCCCTCACCCCTGTTTCTACAGGGGCTAAATGTCCTTCTGCCTCCTACTGTCTGTGATACTGAAACTATAAAACACTTAATGCTGGACTTGGCACACAATGAATGCTCAGCAAATCATGCCATATAAAAAGATTTTATTTATAAAAAGATTTTGTTTATTTATACGGAGAGAGAGAGGAAGGGAGGGAGAAAAAAAAGAAGAGAAACATTGATCAACATCAGTCAGCTGCCTCTCGGGCAGCCCCAGCTAGGGACCAAACCCACAAGCCAGGCATGTGCCCTGACTGGGAATCAGAGCAGCCACCTTTCCCTCTGTGGGATGATGCCTGGCCAACTGAAGCACACTGGTCAGGGCTAAACTGTGCCTATATTCGTAGAAGCTGGTAGTCTCTAGGGTTAAGGATGACATCCTGTCCTCTACTACGCCCATCGATGTCAGGGAAAACCACAATCACTGAGGTCAAAATAAAATGTTTTTAAAGAAAACTCTAAAGTCAGCAACAGCCCCAAACAATAGCACAGACAAGGAAATCTGGCACTTCCTCTGGACTGAGGAATATTAAGGTTCTGTTCCAAGAGCCCTGCAGGGAAAAACACTTCTAAGATAAAATGGTTCTGTTGGTGACCTAAGGTTTTTCCCACTTCCTCAAGAGACAGAATTTCTACAGGAATAAATCCCCAACTTCAAGACAATAGGAGGGAGCGAGAGCTGTGCCAAAGCTGTCATATACACCACCCAAGTTCATTTTTCCTGCTTGGAAACAAAAGGTGTTGATTCATTCATATGTTTGAGCCAGAGACAAAAGATGTGAGGGAATACATTAGCCAGCTTCTTTTCTCCCCGTCTGCCTCTTCAGGCTGAATTATAGAGACATGGTGACTGAAACAGGAGGGAGCAACTACAGCAAACAGCCCCCTTCCCGTTAGGAACACCCTCCTTTGTACACATTCACCCATCAAACACTAATCAAAGCTGTGACTCAATTTTAAACCATGGCTGCTTCTTTTAAAAAGCAAAAAGAAATTAAGAAAGACCTTATATTAGTTTGCTAAGGCTGCCATTGCAAAATACCAAAGACTGGGTGGCTTAAACAACACAAATTTATTTCCTCCCCGTTCTGGAGGCTCGGTGTTCAAGGTTAAGGTGTCAGCAGGACTGGATTCTCCTGAGTCCTCTCGCCTTCCTTGGTCTTCCCTCTGTGTCCTAATCTCTTCTTTTTGAGGACACCAGTCAGACTGCATTAGGGCCCACCCACAACATCTCATTTTTATCTTAATTACCTCTTTAAAGGTCCCCTTTCCAAATTCAGTCACATTCTAAGATACTGGGTTTAGGACTTCAAAATGTGAATTTGAGGAAGAGACATAATTTAGCCCATAACAGGACCCATCATTTACATGGGAGATGCAGTTATTGCCAGCAGGTAAGAGCGAAAGAGTTTGGCAACAATGCCCACCACGTGACTGATGCTCCAAATCATGTCTTTCAGAATTTCATTTTCATGGGCGACTTCAACGCAGGCTGCAACTATGTCTCCAAGAAGGCCTGGAATAACATCCGCCTGAAGACTGACCCCAAGTTCATTTGGCTGATTGGGGACCAAGAGGACACCACTGTCAAGATGAGCACCAACTGTGCATATGACAGGTGAGAGGCATCTGCCTGATGCTGTGCTTAGTCTGCGTCAGAAATGGTGCCCCTGTGGTCAAATGAGAAAGTTGGGTTAAAGAACAGTTAGAGTTCAGACCTCTCTACCTAGTGCTTTGTGCAATACACAGATTGCATGGACTGGGCACTGTAGCTCAGCAGCAATTGTGGGCTTCGGTGTCAGGCACTCCTGGGTTCAAGTCCTGGCTCTACCCCTTACTGTCTGTGACCAAGAGACACGTGCCTCTGTTTTCTCACTTATGAAATGGAGATTATAGTAAGGCTTCACTCATGGACGTATGATGAGAATTAGATGAAGTAGCGTATGTAAATCTTATAATACAATGCCTGCCATATAAGTGCTCAGTACATTCATTGCTATTAATTATTTCATCACAAAGACATGCTGTAGTTTACTCACTCAATCCCCTATCACTGGGCCTTAGGGTTGGGCACTAGGTTATTATGTTACAAAGGGTTAGTTATTTAAACATTTTTTATTCTATATATTCATTTTATGCATATACTTATGATTTCCTTAAGGTTAAATTCTAAGAATGAGACCAGTTAAAGCAAGGGTTGTTTATACTCCTAAAGCATTTGCTGCACCTTCCTAAGTGCAAACACATACATTTAAATAATAGCCTGCTCTTGGATTTGTAAAATCTCTCTGGGGGTTTTCAATCAGCTTTCATTTTTGCTCCTGAAGTTGGGAGGGAGGTGGTGAGAGCACCTGAAACCCGTGAATACTCATGACTTGGCCATTCATAGCGGAGACCGCAGGCAGGGAATCCCCTCAGAGCTTCCGTTCCCAGGGCTCAGCCTGCCGCTGAGGAGGCATGAGATGGCCGTCTGCAAGACAGCAGTTGTTCTTACTTCTCTAGTTTGAGGTCTGGCTTCCATTTTCATCCCATGACCTCCTTTGTTCCTCTTGGGGCTTTCAGGGCTGGTGTGTCCATCGCAGGAGCCGCCACTGTAGCTCTCGCAAGTGGAAACAGCCCCAGCATTGGGGAGGGCAGAGTCAAGGCAGGGAGTTCCGGGAGCCTGAACTCCCTGCCACCTCCCTCCAGTTTGAAGGGCTGCTAGCAAAGTATATGCCAGTTGTGTTGCCTTGGGCAGGTCAAGTCCCTCCTGTGGCCCCATTCTTTTCCTCTGGCCCACAAGAGGGAGCCAATTGCACATACTGAAACAGAAGCCCACTGAATCACAGGGGTAGGTGTTCACATGGATTAGGTGGGGTAGGTGGACAGGTTAGAATAAGGTGTTTACTAGAACCCCAGTGTTATATACACGCATGCCAAAGGATGACAGGATGCCCTGTGTTTGTTTTTAAAGCTTAATTTATTATTTTGCTGCCCTCAATTTTCTATGTTCTCCTTAATAGCATATATTTTTTGTGGTTTTAAAAAAGGCATATAAATATTTAATAAAGGGAGTAAGATGAAATGGACTCAATGCCAGTCTTTGCTCTGTATTCAAATATCTCTTGAACACCTCCCATGCACTGGTCTGGGCTCAGGAGAGATTAGCATGATCAGCTGGCCGGCCCACCCACATACCTAGAAGTCAGAAAACAGAGAGCCTTAACTCTGTCCTTTTTGACTCTCCGGGTCTGAAAGGATGGCTTCAAGAAATCTCCAATCGCATGTGAAGAGTATACTTGTGGAGTGAATTCAGAGTTAACGAGGTGATGTTGTTAACCAGCTCAGGAAGCCAGTCAGCCAGTCGGAATCAGGGAAAGCTCAGTGAGTGGCCGTGACCTGGCAGTCTGACTCGCCCTGTAGTTCTTCAGTCAGTCTGTGGGGGCCATGTAGACAGACCCCAACTACATCACCCCACTTGGTGTCCATTGGAGTACCCATGTTTCCAAAACTCAGTGAACTTCCACGTACCCATTTTTCGTCATTGCTGCAAAGCATCTGTGCTATGGTTCTCCCCATATTTGTCATTACATTCATTCACTTCTTACTGAAATAAATTAGTTTTAAAGGAAACTTCATAGTACTATAATGAGAAACAGCCTCATTGGCCATATATTGAAAATAACTGTAAAAATAATCCCAGTGAAAACCAAACTATGTAAATTCTGCCTTAATTGTCTTGCCTCTAGAATGTTTGGCAGTTGCAGCCTACTCTCTCTCTCAGTCAAAATGGGAGCTTAGGGAGTTTTAAAGACAAGCCAGCACCTTTCTCCATAATTGAATCAGGAAAAGTGAAAAATAGTTGCACAGGAAACAATAATCTTAGAATGCAGGATATTGCTCTGTGGTGTGATGTCCATGTGTCACACAAAGACTTCTCTTCTACCACCAGGGCTACCTGCCTACACAGGGACACGCTGTCCTGGTGCCCACAGGGCCACAGCAGGAGCTGACCCTATCTCCCAGTCTTAGGCAGTGCCCTAAGGGTCACAAGCTAAAACCAGGTCTGGGCCTCGAGCACCACATGGAAGGGCCAGGATGCTCGGTCAATTTCGGATGTCAACGTGGACCTTGGTTCCACCTCAGAAACCAACAGGATGGCTTAACATGACTGTCTTCCCTCCTCTTCTGTAGGATTGTGCTGAGAGGACAAGAGATCGTCAGCTCTGTTGTGCCCAAATCAAGTGGCATCTTTGACTTCCAGAAAGCTTATAAGTTAACTGAAGAGGAGGTATGGCTGCCATCTTCTCTTTCTATGCCACTATCCTGGGAAGATGGGTTGTGTTACCCTTTAAGGCCACTATTAGAGACACAACATTCAACCATTGGGTCTTGAGTCTCAATGCCTATGATTCTGTGATTTGAGGACCTGCTTAAACTTCTAAGTGAGCTGGTCCGAGGATGTTGCTCACCATTGTGTGTTCTTTTGTGACTGTGGGCATTTCATCCTCTCTTCTGGAGCCTGAATTTGCTCATCACTAAAGTGAGAGTGTTTTCTAATTCTCAAATTTATCTCTTTTATCCTTACAGGCCCTGGAAGTCAGTGACCACTTTCCAGTTGAATTTAAACTACAATCTTCAAAGATCTTCACCAACAGCAAAAAATCTGTCGTTTCAAGGAAGAAAAGCAAAGCCCACCGCTCCTAGATACAAGGGCACCATTTTATTAACCGTTCTTGTCTCTAAGTAAAGTAGCTCTAACAGGTTTGAACTGCTCCCTGCATCCAAGAAACAAGACTGGTCCCACTGCTTTCATTTTTCAACTTGAGCCAAATTGGAAGGAGAGCCTTCTATTATCCCACATGGGCTTGTATCTCCCCTGAAACTCCCAAAAGGAAACTGGGGTTTTTGCAGTCCAAACAAAGGGTTTTCACATCCTGAGCTAGAGGCCCCCCCCGCCCCCCGTCACTACCAATACTCAGCTCCCGTGGAGAAACTGAGGGAGAGGGAAGAACAGCAGTTTTCAGTCTTCACGAGGGATCCTGTCCCATGGGAAATGACCAGAAATGCCAAGGCCCCAATAGAACCCCATGATTTTGGCAATTTACTGTTTGGGGAACCTGGCTGTTGTCTGAGGTCGTGCCACTGTCACGTCTCACAGGGAGGAAGGATGAAGGTCTCTCCCACCTGGTCACCTGCCTCTGAATTGTCCTCCAACTCAGCCAGCCCAGGGACTACCGGTGTCATTCTTTGAAATTTCATTCTGAGCACAGGCCACCCTCATTCCTCCCCCTGTTTATAACCCCCATCACCATTTGGAGAGAGCCCAGAAACTTCGCATGCCTCCGAAGGTCTTTATATCTGGCATGTCATGTCAGACTCATCCTTGTCTCAATTTGCACTTCTTGCCCAGCAGGACTGCCTCTTCCCTGCACCCACGTGCCCTGTCCCATCCACGAGTCTGGGCTAGGTGCCCCGGACCCCGTGTATGCCATACCTCTATTGTAATATTCACCACATTGCATTTGCCACCAAGGCCACTATCAGGGCTCCTTGGTGGATGTTGTGGATCAAAGACCCAGTTGGCTGGCAGGGACTCGCAGATTTTATTATATTTCTGCGACCAAAGAGCTGCAGAGGGGTCTAGCAGCATGGTAACATGTTACCTGTGTCCTGTATGGTGACCAGTTCTGTTTGGTTTTCCTTATATTGTTTCTTTGTTCAAGCAGTACGTGCCCATGGCTAACTACGAGAGCAGCACCAGAGAATAAGCAGGGACAAGGAACCTCGACCCCAGACCCTTCTTTCCTGTCTCAGAAGCAACCCCTCTTTCCAGCTTATGCGTTCTTCCAGATTCTGTACATAAATAAGCACCATATGTAACCTCGAAAAATATAGAAAATAGCATACTATGGGCATGTTCCCACTCTTTGCTTATTTCCTTTAACATGTAAGGGACAACATGGCTTTCTATATAGAAATATTGACCATAAGCTTGATTTTTGAAATTTGGTAACATCTGAGGGAATAAAATCAACAGGCCAGCTTAAGTGGGGAAAACCGTTTCCCCCACACACCCAGTTAGCCTTAGAAGTCTCGTCGGCCCAGACAGGGGAGGTGGCAAAGCTGTAAAGCTCCTGTCACCCCTCTTCGGAGAAGGGCTGTCCCAGAAAATGTCCAGTTTTCGAGGTCCGAAACAGTCAAGCAGGCAGTTCACAAATGAACTTCTTTTGGAGGAGAGGTCATCCTTGTGCCCCAAAGGCCAGCAGCATGGGTGTGACAAGAGTCCTGTGCTGGATGGTAGGGGATGGGGGGAGGACAGGGGAAGTGGACTGGGCACTAAGTGAGCCTGTCCATGACTCTGACCTGGTCCTGCCACCCTGTGGCCTCCTCAGTGACAAGACATCCCTCTGTCCCTGCACAAAGTAGATTACCTGAGCTGTGCGCATTTGCCAGGCAAGAGGGGACAGAGTGGGTCTTCTTCTCCCTGGCCACACCTACACGTGCTGCAGACAGCCTCCAGTCGCCCAGGACCGCCTGGCCTGGAAGGAACTCCCACGGCCCTTTGAGAGTGCATGCTGGCTGTATGCACTCTTGCAACTTTGGCTTTGTTCAGAGGGTTTGAAGCTTGTGTGCATCAGAATCTCAGGGCACCTGTCACCATGCTGATGCTCAGGCCCCAGCTCCCTCCCCCACCCCACACACAGAGTCTGTCTCAGGAGGTCTGGGTCACAGCTCAGGAGCCTGCGTATTTAACAGGTCCCAGGTGACTGGAGCCAGATTTTTCTTTCGTTAATTATTCATTGAGGACCAGATGTTGAACTTGCTCTCCTGGACCTCCTTAGGGAGAAGAGGTTTAGCGTGGTGTAGGGGAGAGGCTCACTTTGGAGCCGTAGTCTGCACCACTCGCTCGCTGTGGGACATGGAGCAGGTCACTTGCCTTCAGTTTCCTTATGTGTGAAATGGGGATAATAAGAGAATCAACATCATAGGTGAAGTTTTAGTAAGAAATACATGTAAAATGCCACGTGTCTGTTACCTAGTAAGCCCTCCACAAATGGAGGCTATATTTTTATTAATAGGGTTTGCTCCATGAAAGGGTAGGCCACCTGGCTGGTGTGGTTCAGTGGATTGAGCGTGGGCCTGTGAACAAAAGGGTTGCTGGTTTGATTCCCAGTCAGGGCACAGGCCTGGGTTGCAGGCCAAGTCCCCAGAGGGGAGCGTGTAAGAGACAACCACATGTTGATGTTTCTCTTCCTCTCTTTCTCCCTCCTTCCCCTCTCTAAAAATAAAAAAAAATCTTTTTTTAAAGGGTAGGCTACTTTAAGTGTTTAGATATATATGGCTCTCATTTAATTATTTAGAATGAACTTTTGCCTTCTACCTCTTTATCATTCACCATAGTAAGGATTTTGGCAAGTGAGCTTTGAGAAATAAAGATGCCCCTTCTTCTAGTCCTTGCTATTTTCTCTTCTGCATCAACAGCCCTTTCCTGCCTTGAACACAGAGATACCCCGCCCTCACCCTTCATCCTGTCCCTGTGGCATTGGGGGTGAAGGGAGCATCTCTAAGGCAGCAGCCCTGGCTCCTGTTTCTCCCTTGGGTTGGAGAAAGAAGTATAAAGGGCAGTTTTAAACCTGAAAAGCAAAGAGAGACAAATTAGAGGTCACATCCCTCTACCCAGCCAGGTGGGTATGAGGAAGAGCAGGGCCACTGAGAAGATTCACCCCTGCATTGGCTGCCACATGTCCCCATCAGAACTCCACCCCCCGCACCATGGTCCTGACGGCACAGGTTGCAACGAGCCAGCACTCCCATATCTGTTACCCATAGGACACATCCTGAAGGAGGAATGGGTAACCTCATGCCACAAGACACTGGCTCAGTAGCTCCAAGCTTTAGAATTTAGAGAAGCTACTGAAATTAAGGGAATTTCCAGGAAACAAGGAGCATGCGCGTGCGCGCACGCGCACACACACGCACACACACACTCCATTCTTCAGAGAAAATGGGTTGGGAGACAGCGAGTGCCTTGAATGGAACACTAGCTGAATGATTGCTTGGTTTCCCAAGTCTGCATGTAGGTGAGACAAAGCTGCAGACAGACACCAGGCTTCCCAGGTCAAGGGCAAAGAGGGCTGCTCCAGCCCAAGTCACCAATTCTTGCTCAGTGGTATCAGTAGCTTCCTCAGTAGTCTCACCACCTCCACCGTTGCCCCTCTAATCTGTTTTCCCAACAACCAGGGTGTGATGCCTAAAATTTCATCTCATCTTTCCCCCTACCTAAAACCACCAGTGGCTCCCCATTTATCTCTGGATAAAGGCCCAAGTCCTTACTATAAACTACAAAGGCCTGTATGTTTTGGCTTTCACTTGCCTTTCCAACTCCATTTTCAACCATCTGTATATTGTAGCCACACTGTTCAGTTCCTTCATTCTTCAAATAATGTAATGTCAAAGAACTATTTTGACGTTCTTCATTCTCTCCCCAGCCTTTGGGCCTTTTCAAGTGCTGTTCCCCCATCCTGGATTGCTCTTCTCCCCCATTCACTAGCAAACTTCCTGTTCCTCAAAACTCAGCTTAAATGTTGCTTGCTCAGTCAGGGAGGCCTTCCCTGATCTGTTCCCCCCAAACTATTTTGGGACCCGCAGTTACATCTTCCCATGGTGCCCTATATGGCTCCTTCTTAACCCTCATTACTTGTGTGATCACTTGCCCAATGTCTGTTCCCTGTCCCCAACAGGCAACCCCTCTGAGGCAGAGCTATGTCTTCTTAGTCATTGTTCAATAAACTTTGGTGGAATTCATTAAACTCAGGGGGCACTACAAAGCCATATTGGAGTAAAAGACCATAGCCTTTACCAAGAACCAAATGTTGGCAAAAGGCTACACCTGATTTAAAAAAGGAAATGTGAATTGAGCACAAAAAGGGAAGGTCTCTTAAAGTTGGGTCACTTAAATTATCTTGCCATGTGTGTGAGTTTATTAGTGTGAATCTCTTACTGTGCACTGTTAGTTGTTTATCCACCACACTGAGTATTGTGTGGGAAACTAAAATGTTAAAAACATACAGCCAGTGGTATGAAGTTCTCATGTTTAAAAAAAAGAACAATGAGAACTAAATGTGGTCTTATGCATATTTTGGCAGCTGAAATTCTTTAAGTCTACTGATGGGTGACCCCTTAAATCATTCTTGTCTTTCATTCTGCATACAGGGAAAAGTTTCTCTTTCTACATTGCTTTTTTGGGGGTGGGAGGGGGGTTGTTTGCAAAAATATTCTTTTTGACATTATCAGAACTCTTGTGAGAGCTCCTCTACCACAGACATTAGTGGCTGAGCACAGCCAAGTGAAGTTACTCACCATGGAAGTTGACAATGAACGTAGCTAGCTTATTTCCATCACTGTAGTTTTGGGCTGCTCTGTGTGTTAAGAGCAGCCAGAGGTACATTTTTTCACTGAAATCTAAACATGTTTTAAAAAAACACTTCACAAATATAGTTCTTTGACATTATTTACTCATGTGTTTGTACATTTTGTACGTTAATTTTTGAATTTTTTTCAGTAAAAAATACATATCCAAAAACAAAAAAAAAATTAAAAAGTCAATAGCCTTTATAAAGTTATCTTTTTTAAAAAAAGTACAAAGAGAATATTGGGGCAAAGAGTAACAGACTTTGGGTAGTAAATCGTTGTTTGTTTCTTTTTAGAAATCCTGACACAAATACCTGATTTAAAAAGTTAGAGAGTGCTCTGGCCAGCGTGGCTCAATTAATTGGAACATTGTCCCATAAACTGACAGGTCATGGGTTCTATTCCCAAGTGGGGCACGTGCCAAGTTGTGGGTTCGGTCCCTGGTTGGGGCATGGGGTGCATATGGGAAGGTCCATCCGAGAGGTAACTGACGGAAGTTTCTCTCTCACATCAGTGTTTCTCCTTCTCTCCCTCTCCTTCCCTTCTGCTCTCTCTAAAATCAATAAGGATGTCCTCAGGTGAGGATTAAAAAAAGGTTAGGGAGTGATTTTTGCTGGCATAAATTAGGGATTAAAAAATTAACAGTGCCCTTTATTGTGTTAAAGTTTCTCAAAGAATATTTGAAGGACATAAAATGGGATGGCAATAGGACACTAGAACTAAAACCTTAAAATCCACTTAAAGGTAAACTTCACTGTGGTTTCTTGAACTTGCTCTTTACCCTCTTGCTTCAGGCCTTATTGCATCCTATTCCCTCTTCTTAAAGCACCCCTTCCTTCTTTGCTGCCCTTCCCGCAAGAACAATGTCACTTTCTCCACAGGTCAAAGGCTTTCACGGCCCTCAAAACACCATGCACGTCTCCCTCCTGGAGCACAAACGCTACACATGCACCCCTTTCTCAAGGGTCTGCCAGCTGGCGTGTACTCCCCAAGTGACCCAGGTTCCAGCTGATTGGAGCAAGCCCAGGTTCGTACCTTTATGAGCTCCCTGATGACAGGAGAAAATATGTGTTAGTCATTTGCAAAATCTCTTGATGACTGTCTCTTCATTAGGAAATTCTTTTACTTCCATCATCAAATACCCTGAAAATTTCAATTAATTTTTCCAACTAATTTATTTTAAGATTTCTTCTTGTTTGAGATATTATAATAGTTTCATAGAGGTTAGAGCTGAAAATTGCTTTAAAGATAAATGATAATAATAATAATAATAACAACTGCCATTTTCCAAAACTTGTTCTGTGCTAGGCTGTGTTCAAAGAATGCAAGTTATAAACTATCTTACTAAATTACAACCACAGCACTAAAACGGTGGGGGTCTGTTGCATCTCCATTTTATAGACAAGGAAACTGAGGCCCAGAGAAGTTAAACAATTTGCCCACAGTGCCCTGGCCAGGGCTCAGTTGGTTGGCGTGTTGTCCCATACGTGGAAAGGTCTCAGGTTTCATCCTGGTCAGGGCACATACCTAGGCTGCATATTCCATCACCAGTCAGGGCACCTACAGGAGGTGACTGATTGATGTTTCTCTCTCACATCGATGTTTCTCTCCCTCTCTCTCCCTTCCTCTCCATCTAAAATCAATAAATATATCCTCAGGTGAGGATTTTTTTAAAAAATTGCCCATGGTCACGGTCGCACAGCTGGTGAATGGAGCCGAGGGCAACTTCTTTTTTATTTTTGTTTTTTACATTTTCATTTTCTTTAATTACATTTTATTGATTACGCTATTACAGTTGTCCCAATTTTATCCCCTTTGCCCCCCTCCACTCACACCCCTCAGTCCCTCAGGCAATCCCACACCATTGTTCATGGCCACGGGTCACAGGTAGGTTCTTTGGCTACTTCATTTCCTGCACTGTACTTTACATCCCTGTGGCTATTCTGTAAGTACCTGCTTGTACTTCATAATCTCCTCACCTCTGCACCCCTTGCCCCCACACCCCCTCCCATCGGGCAACCACCTAAATGCTCTATGTATCCATGATTCTGTCTCCATTCTTCCTGTTTGCTTAGTTTGTTTTTTAGATTCAATTGTTGATAGATATGTATGTATTGCCATTTTATTGTTCATAGTTTTGATCTAGTTTTCTTAAATAAGTCCCTTTAACATTTCATATAATAACGGTTTGGTGATGATGAACTCCTTTAGTTTTTTCTTGTCCAGAAAGCTCTTTATCTGCCCTTCGATTCTAAACAATAGTTTTTCAAGGTGGAGCAATCTTGGCTGTAGGTCCCTGCTTTTCACGACTTTGAATATTTCTTGCCAGTTTCTTCTAGCCTGCAAAGTTTCTTTTGAGAAATCAGCTGACAGACTTATGGGAACTCCCCTGTAGGTAACTAACTGCTTTTCTTTTGTTACTTTTAGGATTCTCTTTTTATCTTTAACCTTTGGCATTTTAATTCTTATGTGTCTTGGTATAGGCCTCTTTGCATCCATCTTGTTTGGGATTCTCTGTGCTTCCTGGACTTGCACATCTATTTCCTTCACCAAATTAGGGAAGTTTTCTTTCATTATTTTAAAATGAATTTCCAATGTCTTTCACTTTCTCTCCTCCTGGTACCCCTATAATGGGAATGTTGGAATACTTAAGGTTGTCCTAGAGGTTGCTTACACTAGCCTCATTTTTTAAATTCTTTTTTCTTCTTTTTCTGATTGGTTATTTTTTGCTTCTTTTTATTCCACATCATTGATTTGATTCTTGGCTTCATCCACTCTATTGTTGTTTTCTGTATATTGTTCTTTATTTCAAGTAGTGTATCCTTTGTTTATGACTGGATCTTTTTTATGCTGTTAAGGTCATCACTAAGTTCTTTGAGCATCCTTATAACCAGTGTTTTGAACTCTGTGTCTGATAGATTGCTTATCTCCATTTTGTTTAGTTCTTTTTCTGAAGTTTTGATCTATTCTTTCATCTGGGCCATATTTCTTTGCCTCCTGGTGGCAACCTCCCTGTGTTTGTTTCTATGTATTAGGTAGAGCTGCTTTGACTCCATGTCTTGGTAGTGTGGCCTAATGTAGCAGGTGTCCTATAGGGTCCAGTGGCACAGCTTCCCCTACCACCAAAGCTGGATACTTGAGGTGCACCCTTTATGGGCTGAGTATACCCTCCTCTTGTATTTGAGCCTTGGTTGCTATTGGCAGGTCAATAGGAAGGGTTTAGCCAGGCCAGTTAGCTGCAAGGACTGGCTGGGACCTCTGCCCTCCATGGAGGATCAGCCCTGAGGGGGGCAGGGTGGTGGTGGTCTGATGTGGTCTGTAACAGTCCACTGGGTACACAGGCTTGGTGGTTTCTGGGATGGTGCATTCCAAGGTCAGCTTCCAGCTGTGTTCTGCCCAAGGCCACCCTGCCTGAGCTGTAAAGCACTCTGAGATGGCTGCCACTTGTGCTGGGCTTAGAGATTCCCAGGTGAAGCCAAGCTGTGAGTCTAAGCTGAACAGGATGCTACAAGTGACAGGCCTGGGGCCACTTAGCAAGAAGTATAGGGGCTGGGGACTCTCTCAGGCTGGCTGCTGCTTGTTTGAGAGTAAGAAGTTTTGAAGTATGAGCCAAGGCCAGCCATTCATATGGAAAAGTCATTTTTAACAGCTTGGGTGGGCCCATAAGTTGAGTGGGATGGAGCTCTGGGGATCTCCAGAGTAGGGCAAACAGTGTCAGCCACATTGATGGAGTCTCGGAGTCACCCACCTCCTGGCTCTGTGGGGAGAGGGTTGAGAAAAGGAACGATGGCCTCTGCCTGCCTTTCTGTCTGAGAGAAAGCTGTCCCCCAGCTCTCACCTTGATGCCAGACACTTCTGTTTCCACCCTGTATGCCACTGTGCCTTTCAAGCTGCTTCCCCAGTGCTGGAGTGAGTCTGAGTAAGTCCACGTGTGGGTTCTTTAAGAAGAACTGCTTGATACTCCAGAAGTTTCTTTCCCAACTCAAGTCCCACTGGTTTTTGCAACTGGAAGATATGGGGACTTATCTTCTTGGGACTGGAACCCTGGGTTGGGGGGTTTGGTTTGGGGCTGGGACTCCTCGCTTCTGAGATATCCCTCCTGAATTTTTATCCACCCCACATGGATTTGAGACCAACTGGTACTGTCTCCACTCCTACTACTAGTCTGGATGGATACGGTTTCTTTAATTTCATAGTTGTCAGACTTCTATTCAACTCGATTTCTGATGGTTTTGAGTTATGGTTGTTCTATATTTTAGTTATAATGTTGATGTGGGTTGTGCAAGGAGGTGAGCTGCGTTTTTCTATGCTGCCATCTTGATCAGAAGGCAATCCCAAAGTGACTTCTTTATGAAGTATAGTAGGCATAGGGCCTCAGGTCCACAGTGTTTTATTTTCTTTTAGAATAAGAATGGAGCCCTGGCTGGTGTGGCTCAGTGGATTATGTGCTGGCCTGTGAACCAAAGGGTCGCCAGTTAGATTCCTAGTCAAGGCACATGTCTGGGTTGCGGGCCAGGTCCCTAGTAGGGAGCATGCAAGAGGCAACCACACATTGATGTTTCTCTCCCTCTCTTTCTCCCTCCCTTCCCTTTTCTAAAAATATATAAAATCTTTAAAAAAAAGACTAAGAATGGAAAAAATGAAATTTTAGGTTGAGGAAAAATTTTAATGTACAGTATTAATATATTTTTCTTTACACCAATGTAGTTGTAAAATAAAATTTTTAATTTTTTTAATGGAAGAAGGGACTCATGAAGGCACAAGTGCCTAAGACCCATAAAAATCATAATGTGGCCCTGGTGGAGTTAGAATTTATATCAGGTCATTCTGCCTCTAAAGTACATGTTTCCTCTAGTCTAGTATAACTATTCTTTACAGCTGAAGAAATTGAAGTCCAAGGCTACACAGCAAATGGATGACAGAACCCAATGGAGAATGCATATTTCCATCAGTCCAACTACCATATCCTGCAGTCCGACAGCACCACCTGGTGGTATTTAGGGTAACTTCCTTTAGTAAAAGGATGAACCTAAGAATGGGTGCGGGTTCACATAACCCCAGGAAGCAGCCGTGAACTAGAACCAGTCTGCCCTTAGGCTCCATACTCAGCAGTTGGGAAGCCAAATGAAGGAGCCAATGTCACATGCTCTGCTTAGGTTGTCATCGGACTTCGCACATCAGCCCTACACACACACACACACACACACACACACCTCTCCCAGGGTAACGAAGTTATCCTTCAGAGTTAATATTTGCAAAGTACTTAGATCCAATAGATACAGCATGTGAACCAATTTGTAATTTGAAATTTCCTAATAGCCACATTAAAAAAAGAAACAAGTAAAATTAATTTTAATAATATGTTTTATAATCTAGGGTTCAGCAAACTACAGCCTGTAGGTCAAACCTAGCCCACCACCTGTTTTTTTAAATAAAGTTTTATTAGATCACAGCCATGCTCATATGTTTATGACCCATCCATGGCTGCTTCTACACTATAGCAGCAGAGCTGAGTAGTTTTGTAGTTCAGACCACATGGCCCACAAAGCTGAAAATATTTACTGTCTAGTCCTTTACAGGAAATTTGTTAGTCTTTGATTTAACTCAATATACACCAATTTGGTCATTTGAATATGTAATTCAGTATAAAAATTACTAATAAGATATTTTACATTTTTATCATATAAAACCTCCAAAATCCAGTGTGCCTTTTATTCTTAATTTGGATGAGACATTTGAAATGCTCAGTGGATACACAAGACTCATGACCACGGAATTGGGCAATGTAGGCTCAGAAAAAGGCCTGCATATTGCAATTATCTTACAGGTGTTCATTAAGTACACAACGAATAGTTATGTGGTTAATAAATGAATACATACATAAATAAATTCCCCAGATGAATTAAGCCCTAATGTATGAGGACACCCACTGCTTGTCACGAATCAAGCCCTCTCCCATACCCCCAACCTATGCTAGTTACGTAGTACCGTCTTTGGAAGAACTGAGAAAATTCTCACCCAAATCGTTTTCAGTAAGGCTTAATTTACCCACAAAATCCCAACTGAGAAAGGCTGCCCTGGTGGTAGCCTGTCCTCTTCAAAGCAGCTTGCAGACTTGCTGATAGAGAGTATCATAATAACAATTAACATATAATTCACACATGTAGAGCCACACTTGCTAGATGTTGTCTGAGCATTGTTTCATTAAATGACAGAATTAATGGTGACCTCCCTCAGGAAGCCGCCCACACTGGCTTCAGTGCCCTCTGTGCTCCAAAGGTGCTCACTCTCCCCACCCCAGCCCTTCTCGCTCCAGGCGGTGAGCTCCAAGATCTCTCTCCTTTATGCCCCTGAGGCCCAGCCTGACCTGGCCCACTGGAGCTGCTGCACCAGTGTGTGCTGCTTTCAATCAAATGACCCCAGAGTAACCCAAAGGGCTATGCGGTATTCGATTAAATTCGGCAGGTACCAATATGTGTCAAGCACCTCTGGTGTGCACAGCGGCAGTGAGAGTTCCAGCAGAATCCCACGCACACGTTGGCCCTGTTCACACTCTTTCCCACTCAATAACTTCCCCAAGGTCGAAAGGCAAACCCAGGCAAGTCAGTCCATTTGCAGTGGCCCAGCACTTCTGTGACATTTCGAGCTAAAAGGCCGACCAGGAGAGACCTCTGGAAAATTCCTCTGGAGGTGGCTCTCACAAGGGCAGTTAGTTTGCCCAGTTCTTCCTTTGGCCAGCCCTGGGGGTGGCTCTTCGGTGGGTGGGTTGGAGGGGTGCCACAGTGCCCTGATGAAGCCAGGTGTGCCCACAAGCATTTTGGCTTCACAAAAAGCTGTGTGCGGGATGACTCTCTGGGCTCCCTCATGGCCGAGGCCTTGGAGGCAACGAGATGTTCTGTGCACAACCCTGGACACGGCTGGGATTCTGGGAGAGCCCTCATCCCAAGGAAAGGAGGAAGGCCTTTCAAGATGGCCCCAGTGACCTAGGCTTAGCTATCAATCAGAGATATCATGGGATCAATTATATCCCCCTCAAAAGAGATACGTTGAAATCCTAACCTCCAGGATGTTACCTGATTTGGAAATAGGATCCTCACATGTAATTAGGTAAGATGAGTAACTAGAGTAAATCCAGCTCCTACTCCAATAAGACTGGTGGCCATGTGACAACTGACACACAGGGGCAACACCATGTGATGACAAAGGCAGGGTGGAGTTAGACAGCTGCAGGCCAAGGAAGGCCAAGGGCTGCCCACACTCCACAGAAACCAAGAGGAGGAGAGAAAGGACGCCCAGCAGGTTTCAGAGAGGGCTCAGCTTTTAGACTTTGTTACCAGCAGCCCTGGCAAACTAATACAGGAGGGAACTTTTGAGTTTAGGGTGGAGGCTGAGCCCAAATCCACCCCAGATCAGCCACAGGACAAGTCAGGCCCAGTGGCAGAAATGGGTTAGCTCCAGGAACCCTTTCTCCTCCTCTTCCTGGGCACCTGGTTGCACAGCACTCCCAGCTTTCGCACACCCAGAAGTCACGTGACCAATAGACTGCGCTAGGAAGTGACATTCGTTAGCTCCAGGGCAAGGTGGTTAAGAGTGGGCACAACCTCTCCAGGCTTTTTGTCTCCTTCCCCTGTCCCCCAGTTGGATGTAAGGGACTCAGGACAGGAATCTGAGGTCCTAGCAGATGGCAGAGCCGTCAGGTGGTAGAAGCCTGGATCCCCGGATCAGTATGTGGCCCATGAACATCAGATTGCGCTGTGCTTTAAGAAATACATTTTTATTGGTTTAAGCAACTGGGATTTAGGGCTGTTTGTTTGTTAAAGCAGTGAGGCAAGCCTGAGCCACGCAGGGTCTGCGGATGAGTCCCAGTGGCAGTACTCAGGCCCATCCGTGCTCAGCAGAGACGGGCCGCTCTCCGGGATCCAGCTGGACCAAGGGAAAAGGAAGGAGCAGCTTGTCAATCCCTTGCGGGTTCACATTAGCTGGTCTCTTCGCCGTGGAAAATGGAAGACACCACTTTTAACGTAAAAGGTTTGTGTAATGGGCTGGGACCTGGCGTACGCTGAAGACCTGGTGTCCTTCATGGCATCCCCTGGAACAGAGCAAAGGCCTGGGTCAGCAGGGCCACCATGCCTCCCACCCACCCTCACCCAACTCGAAAGGCTGAGGGTCGTCAGGCACAGGCTGCTGCAGCTGCTTCCGTTAAAATAGTGAAATCCCCTGTACAGTTAGAAATGGCCACTGTCTCCTTTGCCCCTTGACCTCTACCGTAGTACCCCCATTATTCCCTAAGATCCAATAACTAAGGAGTATACCTGGTGTAGCATGGAAACCTTGACACTCTGCTTTAGCTCAAGGGCCAAAATGTGCCCTGATGGGTGGTACACAGGCCATTCCACTTGTTAACTACTTTAACCCTGTCCCTTCCCTGAGGTCACTTACCTCTCATCACATTGCTCTTCCTGTCTGGTGACACCCCGCACATCCCAGTGCTCCATGGTGATCACCTCCAGGGTCCTACCCAAGGCTGAACTATCCCCTCAAATGCCCACGGGCTGCAAATCCTGCCTGTTGGAAACAGTAGTAATAATACCAGTCACCATTTGTTGAGCACTTACTATGTTCCAGACACAGACTGGTGCTTTCTCTGTGTAAAAGGGCATTTGGGGTGGACCCTGCTGGGGCCCAGGCAATGCCTTCAACCCCTCTTTCCTGTAGTTCATTGCTTCCTCTGGGAAAACACAACTTCTGTCTGTAGCTGTGCTGGGGAGGTTGGAGAAGTGGTCAACAAAAGACCGGCCATCTGTTCCCTGCCTGGCCCCTGATCTGGCTGGGTTGGTGGCATGAGGCCAGACACTTACAGGATGTTCCAGAGTAACTGTGGGCTTAAGCAGAACCACCACAGAGGAAAACAGTCTTTGCCCTGAACACAGCTCTGCCCTAGTACCCATGGGGACATCCAGAATCAGCTTCCCTGGATGCCCAGTGACATTTGCATTTCAGATAAACAATGAATAATTTTTCAGTATACTCTTTGGGACATACACATGCTAAAAAATTGTTTACCTGAAACTCAAAGGTAACTGGGCATTCTGTATTTTAATTTGCCTTATCTGGTGGCCCCACGCCTGGCAGTGGGCATGGGCTGTGGGCCGGGCAAGAAGGAAGAACAGGGGAGGCCCATGTGGTGCCCAAACTGAGACTCCATCTGTGGGCACAGTGTGTCAGGCCCCTCCCAGAAGAAGCCGATGGAGGAGATATAACTCGGGCCTCTGATCAGCATCCCCTGCCCTGACCTCCCTGTCTACCACAGCAGCCCCTCAGGCTCCCTCTCATCCCGGTTTCTCTTTTTATAGACTCCATGCTCAAGTGTCCAAGGACCAGCGGCATCGGTGCCCTTGGAGAGCTTGTTAGAAATGCAGATCTCGCCCCGTCCTAAACTCACCCACTACACAGGAACCTACATTTTAACGAGATCCGCAGGTGGTTCCCGTGCTCGGCAGAGACCGAAAAAGCACTGCTCTGTTGCACAAACACGACGTCACACACTTGTCGTCGTCCACCACCTGTGAGCCGCTGTGTCTGTCTTGTTCTCTGTGGTGCCCCAGGGACAGGGTGCTCAGTAAACATGTTGGAAGAATGAACGGACAGACCAGAATGCAGACCCAGGCCTCCTAATCTCAAACTGAGTCAGGCTCTTCTGGGCCTGTTCGTTCACAGACTCATTTGGGGCAGAGCTAGGATTCAATGACTCCAAATCGCCCTCTGTCCTACCTGTGGGGCTTTTGTGAGAATAATTCCTCCTCAGGGTGATTTCCTACCCAATCTCCCCAAAACCCTGTGACATAGGAAGGCAGATACTAACTTATTCCCATTTATAAGATGTGGAAACTGAGACCTAGAGAAATTAAGGTTCTTGCTTGAGCTCACACAATTTGGAAGTGGTATAGCCAGGATTTGAACTCGCACTTTCTGATTCCAAATGGGGGCTTCATTCCCTAGTCCATGTTCATTCATTTATTCTTTCATTCCATAGTACCAGCACATCCAAAAAGGGGCCGATTCAGGCTGGAAGCTACTAGGACATCAATAAAGTTCACTAAGAAGCCCTGGGCTCACCAGGCCAGATGGATACTCAAGGGAAGGCGGCACAATGGGCCTAGGGCTCTTACAGATTCAGAAAGTGGTGGAAGCACAGAGGGACTCGAATCTGCCTGGAGGACTCTCAAGAGACTTCCTGGAAGCGGTGACATGTGATGTGAAAGGCAGCAGTGGGAGGGCAGGAGGCGTATTCTGGGCAGAGACACCAGAATGTGCGCAGGCCTGGACGTGTGCCAGTGCCGGCCTGCGCAGAGAGCAGGAAGCCGGGGAAGTGCTGGTATGTGAGGGGCGATGAAGCACGAGGCTGGGAGGGGGCCGGGCCGGCCTGCAAAGGTTTGGACTGGCAAGATGGTGGTGGTCCTTACCCATGTGCCAGCCGTACTCCCAGGATGACAAGACTGGGTACTGAAACTTCTCCTTTGGCTTCTGCTGATGCCGCTCCCGGAGGTACAAGGCCCGGCCCTGGCTGTCGTTGGAGATGCCTTGGAAGAGGAGCTGCAGGGTGCCTGGGGGCACCTGCCTCATCCCCAAGTCTTTTGGTCTGGCCTGGCCTGCTGACTCTGAGTTGCTCTTTGGGCCTCCCAGCCTCTGTCTCCCCTGGGCCAGGGGCCCTGGACACCCACTTTCCTGGAGAGCCGATCCTGGACCTCCTTGGTCTCTGGCAGTCTGGCCCTTGCTGTCAGGGGAGCTGGGGGCAGGCAAGGACCCCACTGCCGGGGCTGAGCTGAAGGGGGCCCGCTGGAGCCACTTCTTGGGCAGGGGCCCCTCCTTGAGGTACTTGTGGCCATAGTTGATCTTCCAGGAGACTCGAGCAGCGGCCTCCTTCCAGATGCGCTCCTGCCAGCAGGCTTGGTTCTGGGAAGTGAACAGATCCTTCATGGCAGGGAAGGGAAGGCGGAGGAAGCTGGAAACATTTTGCCCACAGTTCTCAGGCCTGTGTTTGCACTGCTGGTGTCTCGTCTCCAAGGATATGTGCAGCCAATGAGGGCTGGGTTGCCAAGGCCCTGCTGGAGAGGAGGGGCCAGGGACACTGAGGACTTGGGCCATTAGTAGGCTATAGGAGAGCCCAGGCAGAAAAAGGAGCAGGGCCACTACAACCCACCCAGGGTGCTTGGCAGGAGGCTGTGTTCCACCCCAGAAACTCAGGGCCCAGGCCTCACACCTAGAGGATACACCTACTATGCACCAGCCACCCAAGGAAGTCCAAAGAAAGGCCTAGTCTTCTCCCTCAGGAAGCTCTGGATACATGGTTGAGGGGTAGGTTGCCATGGCAATTTTGGATACCAACTCCTTAGATGCAGCTCTGCCACTCCATACCAGCATGGCCTCATTGGCACAACAGGATGATCATGGGGAGTACCCTTAGTATGGAGAGAATGACGCTAGGCCAGTGCATCACCACTCGGGGCAGTGCCACCATGGAGGAAGCCCTCCATGCATGTCAGTGGCTGTTTAACAAGCACCTGCTTGGTACCCACCACTGCACTGCACTCCATATACCTTAAATCACCCCCTTGGAACATGGGGCCTCTCATAGCCTCCTTTTTAGTTGAGGAAATGGAAGCTGAGGAAAATGATGCACCAGCTCCAGGGCACATGGCTGGTCTGCGGTGGTACCTCCGTGCAAGGCCCTGAGCTGGGGTTTTACTGAGGGTTTTCACTTAATCCTCACAGTGACTTACTATCAGGCTTCTTACCGGATGAGGAAACTGAGCTCAGCAATGTCAACTGGTCACACTGGGATTGAGTCCAAAACGTATGTCCTGTATTACAAACACAGAACTCTACCATAAGGTGTGACAAGCACCATGAGAGAGGCCCGGGCAGGGTGGGACAGAGCAGGACCCACCAGTTTCCAGCAGCTCCCCCTGCCTCGCTGACCAGGGCCCTGTAGGGTTAAGTACCAGTGAGAAAGAGGTCACCCACAATGCTCTGCAGACACTCACCTTTTTACCTCTCTGCTGGGTGTGTCCTCATTTATTCATTCAACAAACATTCATTTGCTTTGACCTATGCCAGGCACAGGGCCAGGTACTAAAGGTAGATTAGGAGGGACAGAGTCCACATGCTTCCTGCCCTCCAGGTTTCACAGACAGACTCACGACTGGGTGGGTAGAAGGGGAGGCAGGGAATGGGAGTGGTCAGGGAAGGCTTCCTAGAGGAGGTCCTCTTTGATTGAGGCCTGAACTATAAACACAATGGGCCAGGCAGAGTGGGGCAAGACTGTTACAGAGTGAGACCCCAACTCTGAAAGGCAAGAAGGCACATAGACTGTCCTCGGTGTCTCAGTCTTCCCAGCTGCCAAATGAGAGCTATGAGGAAGTTTGAGAAGTTTGGGAAGATTAAGAGCCAGCTGGCTAAGTGGGACTACCTAGGTCTGTACGTTTCCTTTGGAGCACTCACAGTGGTCACTGATTAATTGTGCAAACACCTTTTTGTTCCAGATTTTAAAAACTGGCTGTAAGCACCATTCTTTCCTTACTGAGGGCCTTCTTATGTGCCCAGAGCTGCAAGTGAACAAAACTGACAAAATATCTCACCCTCGGGGAGCTTGCCTTTGCCCAAGGCCATATCTGTATCTCCAGTGTACTTCTGGGGGTATTGCCTAGCATACAGCAGGCGCTCAGGAGAAGGCTAACGATCAGGAGGGTACTTCACATCCGCTCTGTTGCAGCTGGGTGGGTCGGGAAGGATGGAGGGAAGAAAGTCTGTAATAGCTGGGCGGAGGGGTGGTAGTGCCCTGGGGCAGGGCTTGATCTCAGAACTTGAGACAGCCTCCTTGACCCAGACCGCCCCCAAACCCAGGCTGGTAAGTCAGTCCGGGTGCCAAGCCCGCAAGAAGGTAAAGATGAGCGTTCCCCTCCTTGGGGCTTCAGAGACCCTGTGCCTTCCGCCCCAAGGGGGGCTGCCCTTGGTGGCCCAGTTTGAGTGTCCAAAGCGACCCCTGGTGGTCACCACGGCAATGACAGCTCGGCGGTCGTCCTCCCACCGACAGACCAACAGGTGGAGCCACTGCAAGGTGGACAGGCTCCCCAAGGGAGGGTGCAGAGAGGCTCCCCCAAAGTGCTGCCTTCCGACGAGTCCAAGAACAGCTCACAGCCCACAGGAAGAGACGCCTTCAGATTCCCAGTGTCCATCCTGTGCCAGATCCCTGCGTGCAGCGCTTGGCTTTTGGCCCCATTCCTACATTTAGGCTTTCAGGGCAGGGACTCAGCTTAGGCACCTTACACCCACAGCAGTGATTCCATGAACTCTGACCATGTGCTGGGCATTGTGATGTGCTCTTCACATGCATCTGTCGGTTAATCCTTGGAACATTCTACGGAGTAGGTCCCATTACCCCAATTCACTGGAGAGAGAACTGAAGCACTGTTTTCTGTGGGGGGAGGTGATCTTCTGGAGGCCGTGGCAGGGCCAAGATTTTAACCCACTGACCCATGCTTATAACCACCATGCTAAATGACTTCCCTAAAGCCCTCACCCCACACTGAGATACCCCTTCCACTCTGTGTCAGAGAGCTGTCTCCCCAACACTCAGGCAGCCCCTCTCCCAGCAGCTCTGGTTGGAGAATGGTTTGCCCAGCCAGCTGGAGGTTGGTTGTGTTGTAGGAACTTTCTAGAGGTTAATCTTAGACTGTAAGTTTCCCATTATTTTTCCATTTTATGGATAAGGGCACTGAGGGGTTCCAGCTGGTGGCAGAGCTGGGACTGGGATCCAGACCTGAACCTGCAGCATCCCACCCAGTGCTTTCTGAGTGTTTCCCACATAATGGGCTATTCTGCTGCCGCTTGTGCTGGGGCTGAAGCTGACATTTCCGGAGCTTGATGCTTCTGCCAAGGTCTCTGAGATCACCTGCCAGGGTTCAGCATCAGCTTTGCCCTAAAATGTCCACGCCAACACGGAGAGGCACCCTGGTACCTTGGAAGGCGGTGGTTAAGGCCAAGGGAGTAATGTGGGCAATACAAGGCCCACAGGTTCTTTCATCTTCGACCTTTGTCCTGGGGAGATAAGCAAGTCCAAAACTTGAAACAGTCTTGGATGTGAGTCACAAGTCAGGCTTGTAAATTCCCTGTCTACTGCTTGCCTGCTAAAACTCTAGAGGAAGGGAGAAGGGGTGGGGGGGCACCCTAAATTCCTTGCATATGAGCTGGTCTCCTGTGGGTTCAGGGGCCCAAACAAAAGCCTTATCACAAAGCAAAAAGGATCCCTTTGTTTAAAAAGATTCCTCCCACCATGCGCTTGGGCAGCATCCTTAGGACAAAGCCAGAGGGGGGAAAAACCAAATTCAAGCTTGCCTTGAGCAATGTGACATTTTCACTCCCTTTTCCAGTTGCGACTTGCTATTGTGAGGAGGAAAAAAATGAGCTTTAAACAAGATGTGTTCTGGGAGAGATTTCATTAGTGGACTCCTCTGATTACAAAGCCCCTTCCCCTCCAAGCTTGGAGAGACTCCACTCCTTCCCCAGACTCTGCTTCCATCTGGCCCAGCATGAAGGCCAGAGGGCACTTAAATTAACCATTTTGTTCCCCACTTTAAAATACAGACTTGGGTGGTTGACAGGAATAGAGTACTCATTTTACCATTAACCTTTATTCTGCTAATTTTTCAGGCTGTGCAATTTTCAAGGGAAATTAAATCCCTATGTGCCTGACTCATTTTACACCAAACTCATCAAAATGTGGCTTTCGAGGACCCTTTGAAGTCTCAAGACCAGACATGTGGTCAAGGGCCCAAATGTTTACAAGTGCATTGGAAACAGAGACACGTTGATTAAATGTTTCCTTCTTGGCAGCACTGCTGATGAGTGCTTCCCTGGGTTTCAGAAGGAAATTTGATGAGGAAGAGGCTTGAAGGGAGCAGGGCCTCCCGGTTGAGGCTCTCTGAAGGGCAGCTGGCAGATGGCAGCTGGCGTCTGCCTAACCTCCTCTGGCCACTGCAGGGTGATGGTCCAGTCAGCTCCTGGCCGGAAAGGGCAAAGTCAACCAGAGTCGGAGAGGGTCTGGCACCTGGCCGTCCAGGGTTAAGTTTCCGTTTTCAAGGTGTTTGTACAAACAATAGCCGGTTCCCATAGCAGCCAGTCCAGGGGCAGATAAGAGCTGCCCTGTGGCTCTGGCTGCTGACCAGTAGAGGTGCACAGATTTCACCCTGAGATGTCTTTGAAGAAACTGGCAGGGGACCTCCAGGCGCAGCCCCAGGTGCTAACAAGCAGCAGGCCGTGGCTGAGATGCATAGCTCCCAGTGGGATTCCATGTGATCCTCGCCACCACGGCGAGGTTGACACACTGAGAGGCTAAGCAACCTCCCCGAGGCCACAAAGTTAGTGAGTGGCTGAGCCAAAGTTTAAGCCCTAAGGTACCAGATGCCAAAGTCCACTCTGTTAACTGTCAAATGCTGCCTCTGCAGAAACCAGCCAGGCTTCAATAAGGTAGAGAAACCAATGGCTGCAGCCCTGTGTTCCTCTGGGGACAAAGCCGGCCTGCTGTGGCCTGTCCAGACCCCTGAGGCAAGGCCGGCACTCCCCCATGGCCACAGACCCTGTCAGGAGTCCAGGTCCACAGAGAAGGGGGCTTGTTCCTTCCAGAACGGGTAGGGGGAACCTCTTCTCCAACACTCCTCCTACCTCAGAGGCGAACAAATCGCCACCCTGATCAACAAAGGGGTTTCAGGAAGAGACACAGAGCAGCACCCCTGCCCTTTTTTTTATTTTGAAGACTTTCCAAAAAAAATGTGTTTTTTTCCCCTGCCTTTCCCTCCACTCTGCAACTCCAATGGAGGATGGGGAGCAGGGGGAGGGGCAGCTGGGGCTTCCCATCACTTCGGCAACTGCCAGAGGCTTTTCAGTGGCTCCTGGGTTCCCCTCCTGAGCGCCAGCTCTGGCAGAGGTATAACCAGGGAGGTAGAGCTCCCTCCCAGGAGGACAAACAGGTGGGACCCAGGGTTTGCCCCATGGAAGCTTTGAGGCCTCGAACATGTCATTGCAGCCTGAATTCATGTTGTCACCATAAAATGTTGTCCCAGAACTGTTGTACGGGTGAAAAGGAGGCAAGAGGCCAGGGACATCCTACGCAAGCAGCAAGCAGCTCTCTGCAGCAGGAAGGAGCAGCAGAGGAAGAGAGAAGAAAGGGGACACCCTGCTATCCAAGGGCGGTGGGATGACAGGTGACACAGCTTTTTGTTTGAGTAAGTTCCCTAAAATGAAGGTCTCTCATGTACTTAGGAAAAAGGGTTTCTCTTGTTTAAACCATAGCCTTCACCCAGGTGGGTTTCATCATGTGGGACTCTTACCCAAGGCAAGCCCCAGCAAACCTCCCCACACACCCCCTTCCCATGGCCCAAACCCTCGGGCGGCCCTGTCCGGATAAACTGCCACTGTGGGCCGGGGAGAGGCTGCACCTTCCCCTGCAAAGAGAGGCCGGGATCACGTCAGAACAGGTTACTAACCGGTGTCCTTTTGGCCAGGGGTTGAAGAGTGGGTCAGGTTCAAACCACTTATTCAGAAATGACAACATCCAGGAACACCAGGGGAGCTTTAAGGAGCAAACGTTTTATTTAATAAGTTATAAGATACAATTTACAGTCGGCATTTGATTCCAGTTTCACTTCCATGTCCCAGTTTACGAGGCCTGTGGTCCTTTCACATGAGGCCTGGGGCCGCTCCAGTTTCTAATATCGGGCTTTTGCCAGCACTGGCCCCTAGCTGCTAACCCTCGGTGAAGGTCACCCACCTCGGCCCTTGTCCCACGCACAGAGGCACCTTCAACCTCGGTGCCGCTTCCTCGGGACTGAGCAGCAAATCAGAAGAAGGGTCTGCCTGCCTAGACCACACTACACACCTGGGCCCCGCAGCCAGCCAGCGTCCCTGAACGCTTCAACTCTATTCCAGAGCGGGTCTGTAGGAGGGCATGCGCAATGCCTTGTACCCCATTTTTGGAATCCTGCACCTGCATATTGCTTTCCAAAAACCATCTGGATGACATGTGGTGAGAGCCAAACATACAGCCACCATCAGCTATGTAGCTTTTACTATTTCTGCCGAACAGTAAAGGAGAGCCCCTGAGCTGCTGCCCTTCCCACCCCTCGGACTGAAGGTCGGCAGGAGTTTCATCCCTTCCTATCTATAATTATTTCCCAGAAAAAGGGGAGGGGATGGGTATGGAGTGTCACGCCCGGGAAGACTTCCCCTGACGCATGCACTCCCAGGCTCATCACACTGACAAGTGGCTGGAGCATGTGTTAAGCACAAGGGCTAGTGTTGGTTAAAAAAAGGGATCTTTGGCAAGTGGGGGGCTGCTTATCACTGCAGAAATTCCTTAGACCCCGTGGCTAAAACAGGCTTTGAGAGCAAGAACAAAAACATGGCTGCCAAGATGGCCATACGTTCTGACTTGGCAGGGAAATCGGCAAATTGAGGGCTGAGGCGGTAGGAAACAAGCCAGGCAGTCTGCCTCCAAAAAGGCCACAGGGCAGCGTAGGGTGGTAATGAGTTGTTTAAAGAATATTGTCCACCTAATGGCCTTTTTCTTGCCTAATGGGGGGACTGGAAGAGACGAAGCTGGTTTTAAGCCATCTACTTTTCTAAATGACAACCTAAACTAGGTCTCCTCTTCTTCCCTGCCTCTCCCCCCGTGTGGTTTCATAGATTGGTGCCCAATTCATTTTTTAACACCAGCCTTGCCTGTGTTCTTGGTCTGTCTGCAGGGGACGATCTGCGCCACAAGGGGTCAGATCTGCTCAGTCCATTGAACAAGCTTGCATTTCTTGAGTCCCCAGCCGGACCCTAAAGACTCAAGTCTAGGATTTCTCTCTGAAGGCACTTTAAAATGGCAATGTTTTCAGGATGAGGTTTCAGGCCCACAAACAGGCCAGAGGACTTTGTATAAAACAAGTTACAAATAAGCAACAAAAGCAACCACCAGAAACTCCTCCCAGGATTCGATGAGAACTGTTTTAAGGCACCGTGACGTGGAAGGGGCTGCCGGGAATGTGTTCCTCTCCCCACTTCACAGCCAGAACATAATCCCCCTTCTCCTTGACGACATATGTGACGTTGTATTGTTGGTTTCCCACATGCTTCATGGAGACCTCTTCGCAGGGAGTGGTGGGCCCATGGACCCCAATCAGCAGCATGTTGGAACCTGGGAGGCAGAGGAAGGGGGTTATTCCCTGAGGATACATCCCAGGAGGCAGAGGAAGAGGAGAGCATATGGGAGCCAAAGGAATGATACCAGTTACTGCCTGTTGAGCATCTGTGATGCTGGGGACCTGAGAAGTGGGAGAAGTCGTGATCACAAGCAAGACTCATAGGACACTGTGGGTTCAAATCCCTGCGCTGCCACTTCCAAGCTGGGTGACCTTGGGCATGGAACTTCACGTCTTCTCATCTTAGCTTCCCCATCTGTAAACTCGGGATGACACTAGCACCCACCTCATGGGCTCATTGCAAGGTTTAGAGGAGGATTATATGTAAAGCCCTTGGCATTTGTAATGAGGGCTGTCTATGCAGGTGTTGATTGTTCTGGTATCAGTTATTCTCATAAGGACTTTATCTAAGGTACCATGATCACTTCAATTTTAGAGAAGAGGAAACTGACTCTCAGAAAGAGATTTAGTAATTTCCTGAAGCTCATATGGCTATTAAGGAAGGAAGGGAGGGAGGGAGGGAGGGAGGGAGGGAGGGAGGGAGGAAAGGAAGGAGGGAAGGAGGGGCAAGTGCGTGGTGAAGCTCCCCGAGTTTCCAGTGCAGATGGGCTAGACGCCAGAACCCAGGCAACTGACCAATGACACCCAAACACCCAAATTCAAATTGCAAGGAAACTTGAAGCAATTAGTGGCAAAAAAAAGTTATTCATTCAGATGGCTCATTTTTAATGGGGATAATGCCACCTTTCTTATCTATCTACTTTGAGGTCATTTAAAAAAATCAAGAGGTTCAAGAAAGTCATTTAAAAATACTAAGTGCAAAAGAACAGGGTAATAACACAGTTATGTGCAAATGGCTGAGTTACAGGGGAGGGTGGACACTCAGCTGCCCCCACTCCCACCCTCCAGCGGGATGGGGCCGCCTACCAGCTTTGCTGCAGTCCACCAGGAAGGAGCTCTTCTGGCCCACGAATGCCTTCGAGAGCCCTGCGCCCTTGGAGGTCACCTTGCTGGCATCTGAGGATGCCTTGGGGATGGCGCTATAGCAGGTCTCTGTTGAGGACCTGGTCACCGACTCCACCAGGATGGATGAGGTCTCATTAGCCAAGCCAGGGCTGACCAGACGCTGGCCTAGGACATGGAAAGGAGGGAAGAGGGCATGAATGGCCTGACCGAGTGTGTCTCTAAGCCAGAGGAAGCAGGTGCCCCCACACCCCAACTCCTGAATCCAAAATCTACCACTCCCCTGTCTCACACCTATAATGTCTTCTAAAACCCCTTGGGGTCTCACCCCACATAACAAGGTTCCAGCTTTCTGGGCATGCAGACAAGTCAGCCCTTGGCTGACAAGGCTAGGAAATCCCCCCCACATAGCCCTGTGCCACCCGGTAGCATCCACATGTTTCCACTCACATAAAGTACTCCATGTACAAGCAGTGTCAAAGTCTAGAAGGACATACACTATCAAAAACGATTCTCTCTGCATGTGAGCTGATTTTCCTACCCAAACTTCTAAGTTTTCTGCAATGAACCTACACAATAGTGAATGAAACAGAGACACATGTGGGAAGAATTCACCACGACGCTTACAGTGGCCGCCCTGATGGGGGCTGTGAGGTGGTTTTACTGTTTGGTATTCTCTCCAATGTCCTGAAGGCGGCACATTTTTATAAATTTAGTAAAAACTTTTGATTATTTTTAAAGCAAAGGGAAACTAGGGCATTTTTTTCAGGCCCTGACCTAAAAATCTCAACTACATGAGATTTTGAATATGTAAACATTTTTTTTCTGTTACAGACAGAAACCATCTAACAACATGTTTCCTCAACTTCTACCCTCCTGTTCTGCCTCCTTATTTTGCGAATTTCAAACACATAGCACCCTCTTCTACACGCCCTACCATTTCTTTACAATCAGGATTCAAAGTAGATTCAACATATCTAAAATCATCCAGTTTCTATCATCAAACAGCTCTGTTGATATTCTGATGGGTGAGGAGATAATTTCAAGGGTGTTTGATTACCTGTCACCTTGGCCTTGAAAGGACTGCCCACGATGTGGTTGGGCCCACCATATTTGACACCGATCAGGTAGTTTCCAGGGGCCATGGGAGTATACATGACTTTGTACCCTTCTGGGGTCTCTTGGCAATCCATCTTAACCTTGGATGGGCCTTCAATGGTGACTGATAATGTCCCTGGCCCTGCTCGGGTGGTGTTGATGAAAAATTCAGACTGGATACCTGGGAGAAAGGAAGAGGGAATAAATACCACCTTGATGTTTTGGACCAATAATGGGAGTAGGGTTTGGGGAGCCCTCCAGGGGCACTGAAGCAGTCGCAGGGGTACACACAGGATCCCTCAAACAGGGATAACCTTGGTAGCATGGGAACCCACCAGCACTAGCTCTGAACTCTTGGCACAGAGAACCTCAGGCCCTGGGGGTGGTAAGTCCCTTTCCAAGGCCCAGGCAGGAGCGTGGCTGACATTTCACCCACCGGCACCAACCGCCTGGACACCCAGTTCTGTCCTCTGGGCATGAGCAGTGGCCAAGGGTGAGAAGCCCGAGGGTCATTGTGAGCCTTGGGCAGCTTCAGCTGCCAGGGCCCAGCTGGGCCTACAGGGTGGGTGGGGAAGCGTGGGCCCTTCTGACCTTTCCTTTATCCTCTGGGTGGACTTGGAGAAGCTAAGGAGCCTGAGCGCCTTTTCCTTCCTCTACACGCAGCAGGGGTGTCCGACCCACGGCCTCAGGCTGCATGAGGCCCTAGATGGCTAAGAGTGCGGCCCAGTACAAAATCGAATGTTTACTTAAAACATTATGAGATTTTTTGTTTTTGTTAGTGTTTGTGTATTTAATCTGTGGCCCAAGACAACTCTTCTTCCATTGTGGCCCAGAGACGCCAAAAGGCTGGACACCCCTGCAGGCTCTTTGACCCAGACACCATGCTGGAGACCGGAGCAGCCACTAGGATGTCACACACGCCCCCATCCCGCTTTGCTGTGAATAACACCAGCAACAAGAACAGGACCAACACAGCAGCTGCCACTAACTGAGCACCACTGGCAGCATTCGGGCTCCAGATCCTGTGCTAACAAAAGACGCTGAGGCTCAGGGAGGTGCAGCCACTTGCCAGTCAGAGCTACAAATCAGCATGTAGAGCAGGGATCTGAACAAGTATGTGTGGCTCTGGAGCCCAGACCCATCTCTTGGCCACTGGATGGATGGTGTGGCTGCCTCGGATGTCCTAACTGCAACCGCAGGACACCCTACCTCTTGCCTGGCCCATGAGGACCTCCTGCATAGACATCTGTATCATGACAGCAGGAAACTGTGCAGGACTGCCAACTGATGACCACGGCAGTATTCCTGCCTGAGCCCAAATCCCTGCAAAAGGCCCCTCCCTCTGGGCTCTCTCCAGTCCACAGGTGGGTTGAGCTGGTCTGTGGAGGCTGCTGGGGAGTAGGCTCAGACACCAGCCACATGCTTATTACAGTGCCCTCTATGGGGCATCCCTGGCATAGCAGCCCTATGCAGGCTGTGCTTCTTCCAGAGCCCTGGACCAGCCCCAGCTGGGAACTATTCTGGTTTAATTATAGCTCCTAGACCAGAGAAAGAATTATTGTTCTGGTTATCAATAAAACAAAGGAGCTGCTATCATCCAACTCCCAAACACAACCCAGCTGTTTCTGCAAGCTCCTGAGGCTCTTGTCTCAGCTTCCCTAACCCCACCCCATTTCAACCCTGCGTCTGAACTGCAGCCTAGAGTCCCCTCAACAGCCACCGCTGCTGCTGTGGGTGTGTGGGAAGGGCGGGTGGCAAAGTGCACAGGACAGCATTCCCAGGAGGTAGCTGCAATATGATGATGTGGAAAGGTATTTTTATTTTATTTTTAGATTTTATTTATTTATTTTTAGAGGGAGGGGAAGGGAGAAAGAGGGAGAAACATCGATGTGTGGCTGCTTCTCACACACCCCCCATGGGGGACCTGGCCCAAAACCCAGGCATGTGCCCTGACTGGGAATCGAACCGCTGACCCTTTGGTTTGCAGGACAGCACTCAATCCTCTGAGTCACACCAGCAGGGGTGAAAGGTATTTTTAAAGGGAAGATGAGAAGACCCGGCTGCTGTGGAAGGAAGCCCTGCCCTTTTTAACATGCTGCTCCACTCCTGAGAAAAATCAGTTCCTCCTGGGAGGGCCCAAAAGGCAGGGAAGATACTGTGGGAAAGGGAAATGAGGAATTAGAGAATGACAGCTACCTGGAACAACCTGCCAGGTGGGCTCCCTCACTATTCCCGTTCAACGGGAAGAAAGTCCCACAGCTAGAGAATGGCAGAACGAGATTTAAACATGAGGTCTGTCCAACGTGGAGCTGACGCACTTGCCTGAGAGAGGACGGGGGAAGAATGCACACACAGGAGCCCCCCTCACCACTGCCTCCAGCTGGAATCACTGACACCCCAAACATGTTGGGGCGCCCTGAGCATGCAGCTGAGTTCCTATGGGTGGAATGCACGTGTAAGGCAGCCCTCCTCCATCTTTAAGGTGGGTGAGGAAGGAGGCTCTTCCGTTCATGCACGTTGGGGTTCCTGGAGCATTCTGTCAGGAAAACTGCTCTTCCCTCCCAGAGAGTCTCGAACTCCTTGGTCTAACTCCTGACCTTTCTACTCCTCTGCAGGAGAGTCCCACCCCAAATTCTCCACATGTCCCTGCTCCCAAACCTGCAGAAGAGACCATTTAAAGTTCCAGCCAAGAGATACAGCAGGTCCACCCATAAAAACACAGGGAAGTTTGCTTTGTTGCGAAGGTCAGGATGCCAGGCCCTGCAGCAGCCGAGCACAGACACCTTTTTCATTCCGTGCACACTGCAGCTGTGTAATCTTGGGATGGATGTTTGGGAAAAGGCTTGGGAGCAGGAGGGCTAGAAAAACAAGAGGCCTTCCCCTTGACAAGAGCAATATTTACACAGGGTTTGAAACAGGCGTGCTCTGTACTTCTCCCTCCTGGTTGGGAGTCTCCCTGCAAGACCAGCTCCTCGCAGCAGCATCCAGTGCTTGCAAAGCACAGCCTGAAACCTGAGCTCCCGAGAAGGCCTGTGAACAGCCAAGAGGAAGCACAGAGGCCGCGCCACAGCAGGTGTGACCCAGCAGGAGGGTGTTGGCTGCTGGCATCTGCAGGAGACCTCAGTGGTTGCTGTGGGGCCTGGACCAAGGCCTGCTGTGGTTCCGAGCACCAGGAGGACCCCATCTGGGCTTCGATGGTGGGTGGCTTGCCAGGGGCCAAATGCTTACACTACTGCCTGGGAAACGTTCCAGGGCAGCTGTTGGGAGAGGGGTCCCGGTTTGTGACCCCACCACCACCACAAAGTGGGCCAGGGAGCAGGGCATATAGGCTTGGAGGTTGTGGACCTGGGCCGATTCCTGGTTCTGCCCTCTCCCAGCTCATTAAGCTTTGGGGAGGGACTCAACCTTTCTGAGTGTCACTTTCCTCATCTGTAAAATGGACTGAGTTCAGTGTGGAGCCAGATGGGCTGGGAGAGTCCAGAGGCACTCACGGCACCCCCATACGTGGTTTTGCTGAGGGCCAGAGTCCCAGATGGCACATCAGTCACTCCTACACCTAGGGAAGGCACCTGGGCCACTCAGAACACTCACTCCCCAAGTAACCATGGCCACTCATCCCCCAGCCATGGGGAGGTGGTTCTGCCTTGTCGCATGCACTGCATCGGCGAAGACATACACAAGGGCCTCGGGGTCAAAACTGGGACTAGGCAGCCTTCCTGAGAGCTGCCCAAAGTAACACCCATATGCAAATCGTGTCCCAGTGAGCCCATGCCTGTGGACTTTGCCTGCCGAGAAGCATAAGTGGACAAGCTCCTCACCCTGGCGCTGTCCGCAATGCTGACACACTGGACACCACCTCATGTCCACCTCTAGGCTCATGGTCTGAACACTACCTGCAGCCATTACAAGGGGCAGATCTGTATGTTTTGACACGGGAAATGCTTCAAGATGTCAAGTGCAAATAGCAAGCTGTACAACAATATGTGCCTTAACATTATTTCTGTGAAGGAAAAGCAAACCCACAGTATATATCCACGTTTCTAGTGAACCAACTAGCTAAGTAACCAAGCGACCAAGAAGGAACACTCACAAAGAGACAATCTCAAGGGCCTCCCTGAATGGTTAGCCATTTCTTCCTGGACCGGAGGGAGGGAGGGAGGGAGGAAGGAGCCTCAAAGAGACGGAATGAGTTTCACTTTACATACTTCCTCGCTGCCTAAATTTTTCACAATCGAATGTGTCCCATCTGTAGCAAAGGTTAAAAATAAACTATAATGAGTCCAAAAACTTCCTAATTCTTCAACCGTTTCAGTCTTTTCTCTTCCTCCACTAGGATCAGAGAATAAAAAGAGGAGACAGACTGTGACAGGTCTTGTTGCCAATTCAATATGTTTCTGGGAATCTGGGGGCCACTAACGGCCCCGACAGGTAGGGCTCTCCCAGGAAGCCCGTTACACGCATCACAAATTCTGTGCAGGCGAAGAAACCCTCAAAATGAATGATGCTGTGACATATTCCCTCACTGTAACGTAAGCATTCCGGCGCAAAGTCAAAGAAAGATAGCTTAAACACAACAAACAGAAATGAGGTCTGAGAGCCTTCAAGTGTACCTTATCCGAGTGTCCCTGGGGACAGCACTGACAAGGCTTGGAGACTGCCACCTGGCTCTGCCCCTGAGGCTGGCTCAGTCAAAGACGAGAGGTAGAGGTAGTATATTACCTGTGGTGCCCCCCTCAAGTCCTGCGCCATATGCGGACACCAGGGCCGGGTTCCCCGCCTGTCCAGGCTCCCCGACGCGCACTTTGAAAGGGCTTCCAACCACGTGGCTCCCGTTGAACTTGACATCAATTGTGTGGACACCGTTCTCATGGGGGATGAAGCGAACAGCGTACTTATCTGGGAGAGTGAGCAAAACCACAAAGTAAAAGCAGGCAAATGGACACCACTGAGTGAGGTGAGGACAAAAGACAGGAAGCCAACCTAACACGGCCAATTTTAAATCTTTAATAAGACAACAGCTCGCCTGGAAGCCTGGCACCCGACAGGTTGGATTTCAAAACCAGATGGGCCTATTTGTGTGTCCTCAGTCAGCCCTTTGGGAAATGCGTCCAAATCTCAGGTTCTGTTTAATCCTCTGTGGCCTCTGCCTCAGCAGAACGTGTCCTTTGTGAAAAGCTCACTCCTCACAAAGTTTCTCTGCTTGGTCACTTGGAGGGGAAGAAGGCGGTTCCAGCTGGGGCTAACACTGGAACATCCTTAGTTTAGCTCCAAGCAAGCAACTGACCCTGGGGGAACAGCCAGGTTTCTCACCTGTGAGTTTGGGTCACAACATGTGGCAGGATAATAGGCTGACTGAAATGGACACCTAGAATATCCATCTAGCGTGCAGCACCTGACTACCACTTCCTCCTTGAAGCACTCACCTGGGACGCAGGTAGTCCGTTCTTCTCCCTCCCTACTTACCATTCACCCATTTAGAATTTTTTCCCCCAAAGCTTCACCCAAACCCTCTTCTCTCCTCCTCTAGTACTCTCTCATGCAACTGCCCACACCACACCCTTCAACATTGCACTTCCCCCAACTGTCCCAAGCTAGGTACCTACCTCTAGTCCCTTAAACCCAATCTGTTTCAAGGGAAGCTGACCCCACCCCCACATCAGGTATGACACTTGATTGGATCAACCTAATAGGGTGAGGGGAGAGCCCTCTTTCCCTAAGCCATCAATTAGGACATGGCATCTAGCCATAGGAAGTGACTTAGAAACAGGCATGTGTGTTCAGTGTTTGGTGAGACAGGAGACCTCTGAAAAAGGAGCATCTCAGACTTCTGAGAAAGATTCTTGAGGACAGGATGTCTCTCTTGCTTGGTGTGGTGTGAAGATGGGGAATCTGGGGTTGCTGCAGCCATCTTGTCACCAAGAGGAAGGCCAGTCTCAGAATGAGGTTCACAAAGCAGAAGAAGGAGCAGAGGCATTTAGGGCTCTGCCTAAATTGTGGCTGAAGCCCACCTTCGGCCCTGAATCTTCCAGCCATGTAAATTAACAGACTCCTTTACTGTGTGAGTTGGCTTCAGTTGGGTGTACTACAATTTGTAACCAACAGCATGCTGGTGGTCTGATACCAAACTTCACTGGTTGGCTAAATCCCAATGGCTCTAGAATTCTATTCAACATCCTTATGTGGATATCTGGGAAACACTTCAAAACTCCCCAGAAGGCCTTACAAGGCCCTTGTAAAGCCCTGACCAGTCCTCACCCTCCTGTGGCTGGCCGGACCTAGTTTTGCTACTGCATCATCATCTTTCTCCAAACTACAAGTAAACCTTCTGAACTCACTTGCATTCCCTATGGCCAGTCGGTCACCAAGTGTTTTAGTTCTCTGGCCTCAAGTTCCCCTCTCCATTCCTAATGCTGCCGGCTCACGTTATTCTCTCAAATGGACACTCTGGGAGCATCAGCTTGCCACTCTGCCTTTCAGTTATTTCAGCACATTCTCGCTAATATGGTCAGACTTAAACCAAGATCTCATCAGGGCCCCCATCCCCCACATCCGTGCCTTTTGAGGCTTCTTTCTGCCCTTTCCCCCTCTGTCCAATGGGAGAAAGACATCAAAATGCTAACCCACGTCCTTGATTTTTACCCTCACTGTACATGTAGCAGGACGCAGGGCAAATGCCCAATAAGGGTGGTGTTCAAAGGGCTCTTCCTCAAGCCTTAGAGCCCACAGTCAGGTCACCTCCTCTGCGAAGCCCTCCTGACCTTGCCAAGGCAGAAATCATTATCCTCTCCTGTTCTAACCATCTTCACCGCCTGGTTCTGAATCTTCCTGTGGTATCAGTGATCGCAGAGGGTCCTCACCAGTGTACTGAGGGTGTGTGGCCGGGTCCTTACTTGACTCTGAGCTCCTCTTTGACGGCAGGAATCCTGTCTTCCTCAGCCTTACCTTCCTGCTAAGTCTCTGGCACTTAATAAATGCTCACTGGCAAAATGTTTCATTAAAATTGATTAACATCATAGAATTCCATATATCAAGGCAGCAGGCAAGAAAGTGTTATGCTATTAAGCATCCTGGAGACCCAGATTTTCTTTCAAATTTAAAGATAAACATCAACTGATATTTCCCTGAGAGTAAAGTCAGGCCAGAGTATAAGACTTATGCATGTGGTAAATTCAACAATACAATAAAAATGGATGAGATTTTGTTAAAATAGGAGAAAATCACGACTGTAATGTGAAAGGAATCTGAAAAACAACAGAAAATAAACAGTGTTTGTAAAAAATAAAAAAGAAGAAAAGAAAGCAGAAAAACAAAAAGTGTGGATATTATTTCCGAAGTGTCCCCCTGTCTGTTCCGGCAATGTTTACACCCTAGTTTATGAAACACTGTCTGGCAACAACAGCAGAGGGAATTCAAAGGCTTGCTGGCCTTGGTGAGGCCGACTAGTCCTCTGTCAAGGTGCACGACGCTGGCAGAAATGTTCCCAGGGTGCTGTGCGGGGAGAGCGCACGCCCTGCCTCCTGCTTACCTGGCTCCAGCTCAGACACGTGGCATTCCTCCACGGCTCCAGAGGGGCTGTGCACCTTTGCATCAATCTTTCCTTTTGCCCCATTCAACCTTATAGCAAAGGAGGCTGGCTGGTTAACCTTTAATCCCGATTCCTGAGAATTTAATATATTAGACAAGGTTACGGCTCTCGGGTTCCTGTTTAGCGGCACACGCTGACCCGGAGACAGTGCTCATGCAAATAGGCCCAGCATGTCTCTATCTACATCCAACAGCAGAAGAGCGGGTGGCTCGTTCCACATTTCTAGCATCAAATATAAGAAAGCAGAGGCACGTATCTGCATGGTCTTCTACCCAAACTGCCTTGACTCAAGGCTGGAAGAGGTTACTGGGTTTGGAGACTTGAGACATCTGATCAATAGGACTATTGTTTCAGCATCCCAAACAGGTCATCGGGATACATACATACATACATACATACATACATAAACAAACAAACAAACAAACAAACCCTCTGCCCTTAGGAGAAGCCTGGCAGCTGACAAAACCATACACTCAAGTAATATGAACAAAGTTTTATAGCACAGCTATTTTTTTAATCTGGGGAGTAGGAATGGAGAGAACTTTTAATAAACTTGTAAAGGGTTACACATGCAAGAGAAGTGGTCGGTACTGCACAGCGGTTATGAATCAGCAGGACCAGGGTTACTCTTATTTCCTAGCCATATAACTAAGTTGTTTAACCTCATTCAGCCTCAGTCTCCTCATATATAAAATGGGCAGCTGTGAGGACGAAATGAAGTTATGCAAAGTATTCAGCACAGTGCTGTGCCCATTCATAGAAAGGCTAAAAAATGTCAGCTTATTACTAACTGTTGATGTGCATTTTGAAGTTGTCCGTACCCCTAAGGAAAAAGAAAAGAGAGAGAGAGAAGTATGACTTCTGCTCTGCAGTGGATCACTTTCACTCCATGCTTTGTCTTGGAAACTACAGCCTCTCTGGGAGGAAGGGATTAGAAGTTTAGGTGCTTAAAACATTTTAAGATCAGCCAGTCCCGAATAGCAACATTTTACAAGTCAGCAGTTTTGACGTAAACTTGATTGGGCAGCCACTGCTCGGATAACACTAACGCAGCAGGGTTCGCACTTCATGTGCAATCAAAGCACCCAGGGGTCTTGTTAAAATGCACGTTCTGGTTCAGCAGGTCTGGGAAGGGGCCTGGGATTCTAATAAGTTCTCGGGTGATGCCGAGACCACTGGTCCAAGGCCCACATCTCAGAAGCCAGGCACTGAGGTTGTGCTGCCCAGTTCAGTGTTCAGTGGCCACATGTGGCTACACACACTGTACATTTAAATTTAAATCAATTACAATCAAATACTTAAAATTCAGTTCCTCGGTTACACTAGCCGCATTTCAAAGAGAAGATGTGGGGCATTTCCACTGTTGCAGAACATTCTACTAGACTGTATAGTGCTAGAGGTCATAGACCAAATTCAAAATTAAGGAGTCTTTGATCACCAGATCAGCCCCATCCCACCACCCCCTCATCCTCCACAAATTGCCAGCCGACTCCAATTTTCTAAAAAGCCTCAAAAGCAAGACAAAACAATACGTGCCTCTCTTCCCTAACCGGCACCAGATGTTGCTATGCAGGGCTCCAGTAAATTGTCGATAAATAATTTACATATCACTCGGCATCAAGTGACCGGGGCAGAACAGGGGACGAAGCTGACATACTGGTTGCTCCTCCTTCACGGATACACAGTCTGCTGCACACTTATTTAAATATTTACGACCAAACTGTGCTGAGAGGACTCCACAGAAAACTTTGTTGCAGAGGATTTCTGCAAACCAGCTCCCTTCCGACAGAAGCAGCTACATTACCTGAATCCGCTTGACGCTAAATCCTCAAGAGGGAGATAAACACCTCGGAAGATCCGAAAGAGATCTTCGAGATGCATGAAAGCAGCTCTGTGCCTTCAACAAATGCTGGGTTTATCTCCCTCCACAGGATTTAGCTGAGTCAGGCCACAAAAGGAAGTCCTGTTAAGAAGCCTTTAAATGAAACACAAGAAACACATCGATACCACAGTGACCAGTCAGCCCGTGGTACTCTCCAGATGAGGCCCCTTCAATCCGTGGACCCCGGTCCCGCCGCGATTCCTGTTTGGGCTCCCATGTTTGGAAGAACTAGCAGTGCCAATTCCGCTTGGGGTGGGGTTAAAATCTCAAATGTAAACCAAGTGTAGGAACTAGGTCCACTGATGTCAGCCATCTGAGTCATGAGTCTGGGTTTCAATCAGTCCAGGATTTTCAAAAGCTGGGAGGCAGTTGAAGGCTATTTAGAAACCCTTTTAACCAGAAATCATATATTGAGATTCTGGTGTTATTCCACAACTGAACTGCCACTCCTGATTCAGACACCTAATTATTTTTCCGTGTCCTGAGCAAAGACCCCAAGGCATCCCCAGTGGTTCTCAGTTTGGCTGAAGGCTCCAATGCAACCTTGAATTCAGTGACCTGTTTAAAACAGGAGGTAAAGTTGCATTTCCTGACATCGCAATAGGCTGGACTACGTGACCACTGGCCAGAAAGCCTGGGTGGGGACTAAGGAGACCACAGTTAAGACCACATGTTCTGGGGCACAAAGACCTCACTGCGCCTCATACTAGCTGGTTTCTGGTGGCCATAACCTCTCTGTACCTCAGATTTTCCATCTTTAAAATGGGATCAAGGGAAACCCACTGACCAGGTGGTTGCAAGGATTTAATGAGGTAACACTGATAGCATTCTTAACTGAGTGCCTTGCACACTTATTACAAACAAATCATCAAAATAAAATAAACACAATTGACTTCCTTGAGGAAAAAGAAGCCAATAATTGAAGGATAACATCACTGGACTATTAGTTTTGTCTGAAAGCTCTCCTTATCCCTTAACCAATTATTAACAGGCCTCCTTTGTTTCTCTTGAGTAAATATTTAAAAAACAAACTTGTCCCCAAACACGGAGGTGTTTTATTGACTGTGGCTCTGTTTTGCTTCCCCAATTGTCTCCTGTCTCAACGTGTGGGGAGCTGACTCTGCTGAGGGAACGCTCCCCCACAATGGGCAGCATCTGTGGTCAAGATGGGCTGGGACCCTTGGCACTAAAGGGAATTGAAGTGGCCTCAAGAGTCCAGGGTCTCACTGGTTGGCCTGTGGTCAAGGAGAGGGATGCTTCCTTGCGTCTCACCTGAAGGCTCATAACAGTAAGGCGGCGGGCGTCGTCAGAGGGTGCGATGACTGGCACCAGGTAGGGACTTTCGGGGATGTGCTCATCATTAAACTTGATAGATACCTCGTAGTTACCTGTGGGGACAAGAAAGCCCCATCATTTCAGAGATCCCAGGAAGGTGGCCACAGTGAGGCCTCCCGCTTCTTTTTATGTAGCATGAAAATGCCTTCTGAGAGACCCTGCCCTCACCATGGCCACGCTGCTTGGTTTACGGCCGGTGGCCTGGCTCAGGCTGGGCCAATATGATCTTCTTAGTTGGGCAAAGGCAGAGATTCTGAATTGGAGTCCACAGAGACCCCGAAGGGCCTCTGTATAGAACTCAGGAGATCCATAAAACTTGAATGGGAAAAGAATTACATCTTTGCATTCACTCAACCTCTACCTGAAATTTTGCATTTCTTTTCTTTGGAAATGTTGACAAGAAACCACAGCACACTGAAAGTACTTGTGACTTTCATACACCTTGATGTATCATTTATACTCATCATTATTTTGAAATTAAGGTAGTTAACAGGCCACCACTGCATTTTAGACTTAACGTGCCAATGAAGATGTGCACACCTTCTTATGTTACACATTTGTCCCTGTAAGGTTTTGATAATGACATTATAATATAATTGATTTCTTTTATAATCCAATGTAGTTTATATTATGTATTTCAAAACATTGTCCTGAGAATGGTCCCCACAGGCTTTAAATGCCGAAGGAGTCCATGGTACAAAGCGTTAACGGTTCCTGCTTGAGGGAGTGCAGGTGCTAGGCTAAGTAAGGCCCCTCTTTGGCGCAGCAACACTAGCCAGCGGCCAAGGTTGGGCACCGAGGCTGGTCGGTGGGAAGAATGAACCAGCTGAATAAATGCACAAGGCAGACAGGCCGACAAAGACAAGAGACAATGATAACAAGAATTCCTGCCCCTTGGAGGCCTGGTTGCCTTTCCTGCAACTGGATTTCTAGGAGGTGCTCCCATGTGCCCATGGAGATAAACTTCTCTTTTACTTGAGCCAGCTCCGTGGGCTCATGTTCCTCACAACCTAACCATCCCCCAACAAAAACATGTTGAGTCGGTTCTTGAATACATACCAGGTTCTTGGGCAATATAAGACACACCACATGATCCATTTTTATGGTCATCGAATGTAATCTCAGCCTTACTGGGGCCTTCCACAGCAATGGAGAGGCCCCCTGCGCCTGCTTCCCGGGTCCAGATGCTGAACTCAGCTGAGACAAAGAAACACCTGCTTAGTGGCTGAGCCTGGTAGAGGCCCCTCTTCTTGCCCAAAACTGCAGTGCTTGGTTGCTTCTACAGATGGCCCTTTTTTCTCTTTCCCTGACCCCAGCAGAACCCAAGCAGGGGCACGGCTGACGTTTCCTAGGTACCACCCATGACTATAGTACATTCATGGGATACTGGGCATCTTTTTTTTTTTAAAGTATTTTATTTATTTAGTTTTAGAGAGAGGGGAAGGGAGGGAGAAAGAGATGGAGAGAAACATCGATGTGAGAGAGAAACACCTATTGGCTGACTCTCATACATGCCCTGACCAGGGGCCAAACCCACAACCTAGGCATGTGCCCTGACTGGGAATCGAACCTGTGACCTTTCACTTTGTGAGATGACACCCGATCAACTTCAGCACATCAGTCAAGGCAATACTGGGCATCTTTTGAATACACCCAAATCAAGACAGATGAAGATAAGAATATTTAGTTTTGTCCCCACAGGCCTCCCACGAGCAACCACCACTTGTAGGGACCTTCACAATGGGTTTTGTGGAAATCCAGCATGTTCCACAGAACATCAGCCCTGCAAGATGCTCTGGAAACAGCTTCATGATTCTGCTCCCCTCTTCTCCAAGACTCACCACACGGTAACTAATTATAGGCTCCTAAGAGTCCCTCAGTAAGAAACTCATTTACCATTGGGCAAATGAGCAATTCTGGAATGTATTTATCAGAGAAGTCTTATTTTAAAGAATGCCCCTTAAACCATCCATCAGAGTCCACATACGAAGTCTTCTCTTTAGAACAGGGTGAAGCGTGCAGGGTGCTCACACCCCCAGGCTCAGCTCTCACTCTTTTCAAGTGAAGAGTCTGCTTGATCACTCACCTGGGACTCCTGCTTCTCCTCGCTCCAGGCCGGGGCCTCCTGCCCGGACCTTGTGGGCGCCCCCCTCGCCCAGTGGACCCACAGTGAACTGGAAGGGGCTGCCGGTCACGTGCTGGTTGCGGTATTTGACGCTGACTGTATGCACACCCATCTCCTGGGGCACAAACCTAACGCAGTGCGAGTTCTTCCCCATGGGTACAATCTCTGCCTCGGTCACGCGGCCAGAGGGGCTGGTGACTTGGGCCGACATGTCACTGCTATCAATTTCTGCAAGGGAGCGAGAGGTTGGGGGAAAGGAGAGGAGGGTTAAAGTGAGGGTCAGAGGCTGATCAGGACATGCAGAGGAAGCAGTGGAGGGCAAGGCAGGTGCAGCTTGGGAGTGTGGGGTGCTCAGGCTGGACGCCTGCCCTCCTGTCTCCCTCAAATCCCTGGGTGGCTGTGGCCAGCATGGAGAGCGCCAGGCCTGTCCAGCCACCGGGCAGGGGACATTCTCCAGGGGCACGGACATTTCTTGCTCCATGGGGCACTTTCACAGCCTTCCTGGTTGGAGCTGAGTTAATTCCATCACCAGTTTCAAAACAGCCTCAGCTGATAGTTAGCACATAAATATAAAAACTATGATCACTCAGATGTTTCTTAGCCAAAGGTGACATGTGTGATGCGTGCAGGAGCTCTTTTCCATAGGTGGGTAAAGGCAGGAAACCTAGGAGCTACCATCCCTTACTGTCAAGAAGCCTTGGCATTTCTTTTAGGTAACAAGACAAAATGCATTTAGAGAAAAAGGTGAACACACATCAGTCCCAACAGCAAAGGGGAAACCATGCGTGAGCAAAGCTTCGAGAAAACCGAAGACCAGGGGCCACACTTTCAGAAAAGCGATGCTTTGGGCCCCCCACACTGGAGGCAGACCACACCTGCTCCATCCGAGTGCTTGTGTCATGCCAAGGACTGCGTGCACACTGCCATGGTGCAGACAGGCAGGCCACATGCTGCGTGACCGAGCAATGCCATCACCTAGGGCCACATGAAACTGCACCCTGCAGCCCTACAGGGTCTGGGCTGAACAGCACATGACTTTGAGCCCTGAGGACACAGGAAGGAAGGGAGGTTGAGGACAGGGTCACTCCACACGGCCTGGCTCCAAGGACATCGGAAGCTGGTGAGCTGCCCTCCATTCTAACTGATGAGAGTCATTTAGGTAACGAGGGGAAAAGTGAGTCTCACTGTCATCAGGTACCAAGTAACTGAAAAGGGTAAAATCTAATCTAGAGCCTCAAGAGCCAGAGAAGACTAATGAGTGAGGGTCACTGTCCCCATCACACAACAATAAGACACCAAGGGGGCAAAGGGAACAGAGTGGATCATTTGCAAAATGAGAAATGTAAAGCAAATGAACACATTCCCTGTCACTAGTGACCAGAGGAATGAAATTGAAAACACGTTTTTCATCAGACTGATCGAAGTGAGAGTGGAAACAGTGCCCAGGGCTGGCGAAGCAGGAGAGAGACGGGCACCGAGGCACAGCAGCCTCTGAAACTCACCACCCAGCAGTCCCACTGCGATGTGACGACAGCCTGGGCAAACCGTGGCTGCTGTCACAGAGCCCTGACTATAGGAGTTGAGGGGCAGACGTGAGTGCATGTGAAATGGAAAAAAACTGAATGAAAGTGTTATATCCAGACATGAAACACAATCCTCTGTACTCGTTAAAAAGAAACTTTTTATGGTCACAATCCATACAGCTCTTCTTAAGTGATTGATTCTGGATACCACAGTAATGAGGCTTCCACCCCATTCACACGTGACCAATGCTGTGGCCATCAGATATTGCTCATGGGCAGAGCAAATAGATACGTGACATATTAGGCAAGATGGGGAAACCCAGTGTAGGGAAAGAGCCTCCTCTCCAGACCAGAACATGAGTGTCATCTGAAGATTAGATTTTCCGTCTCCTCAGCATTTTGGCAAATAACTGCAGAGCACACGCCAGCTTTTGGGCAGAGGAGCCTCAGAACCTTCCCGCACACAACGACCTCTCTTTGTGAGGACTCTTCACAGAAAGAACCTGGGCCACATCTCGGAAAGACCATGGTGGTTTACTGACTAACTTGGCCCCAGGGGGAACAATTTATGGCCAGAGGGCTAGAGGTGCCCACCCACCAGCCTGCAGCACAGCCCTCGCGCTAATTTTAGGAAGGAGAGAGATACATGGAAATTAGGAGGCTGCGGCTGGGCTGACACCGCTTGAGTCCTCCCAGATACGGGCCTCGGTGGGGCTAGTTCTCTCATGGAGATCGTTCTGTTCGACAAATACTAAATTAAAATCTAAAAGGTTATTTATTCCCCCATGTGATACAACCAAGCTATTTTCATTTTGGGGGAAAAAAAAGGTGGCAGATAAACAAGTTAGTTTTCCTAAATGAGCCCCTGTGAACAGAAGCATTAAAATATTAATTAACTGAAATTTTAAAAATAAGTCAGCCGTGGTGGACTTGTACAGTATGTTCTAGGCCACACCTGGACTTGGTTTCCAGTGGCACCCACTGCCCTGACCCACGAGCCCCTTGTGCCCACCTGGGATTTTCAGGTTCAGGTCACAGATGCTTCCAACGGTAGCCACAGATGGGGCCCGGCTGGTCCGGGTGATGCTCTCCTTGACTCTCCCCTCCCCACTGATCTTCACGGTAAATGGGCTCCCTGTAAGAACCAAGAAGGCCCACGTGAATAGCACAGAGCCCGAGGCAGCAAACCCAAGCACCAGCTAGAGAGGGCAGAGGGGACCACACGTACCAGGCACATGCTCGTCAGCGAACTTGGTGGAGACGATGTAAACCCCAGGCACAGTGGGGAAGTAGGAGACCTTGCAGGTGCCATCTTCCAGGTCCTCCGTCTGGATGTCTACTTTGCTGGGGCCTTCCACAGCCAGGGATATGCCACCATAACCTGTAACACAGTAGCCGGGGGGCTGTTTTGACAGCCACTCATTTGAAAGGGGAAGCTTGGTGCATGCAAAAAGGACATCTGACCCTGGAAATTCACACTATTTCCAGAAATCAAAAAGAAAGCCAGTGTGTTCCCTGATGGAGAGCCCCAGGCAGAGGAGCAGGTGACAGGCTCTGAGAAATCCTGTAGGGAAATAACCTGCTCAGCAAGGCTTTGACCACAGAACCCTTTTCTCAAGGGTATCCACTGTCGTCCCACGGGCACTGGTCCTGCAGAACCCACTGGGGAAAACACTGCCCACATGCCTCCAAGAATGGCACGCGCTGCCTCGCGGGTTCATTGCCAGCCACAGGTTTGAAAATTTGAATTTTTAAGCTGCTTCACGTGTCTAGCCAGGAGACCACTAAGACCTCAGATCTGAAGGTTTAACAACATGAGGAATCAACATGGAGCATCAGCCCATCAGGACCATAAATTCTCCAGTCCCTTCTGCTGGGACTATGGCTTTGTCTAAAAGTCACCAACACACCAATTACTCAAGAAGGCGGAAGATGAAGACACTGGACGTGGCACAGGTTGGAGAGGCCCAGACTAATTCAAGCCATCTCAAAGAGGAAACAGGAAGAGATTCCTCATTTTCACAAAAGCACTGTGAGCAGAACAAGGTCTTGGCCAGCTGGCCCAACATCCTTTGCTTGGGATGAATCCAGGAGACCCTGCGAAGCTAACGGTGGGAGTAGAGATAATGAGAGAGGGAGATCTGTGAGTTGTAGTGGCTCTGGGATCAAATGCCAGAAGCAGAGGGCTGTTAACCCCTGTGAGCCTCAGGTTCTTCACCAAGAAAACAAAGACAATACTGACTTTACCAGTGGTCATGGGACTTAAATGATAATGCATGTATACAGACAGACAGCTTAAAGGATGCTTAGAGACAAAAGAGAGTTGGTAGGACAAAAACACGAAGCTTGCTGTTCTCTCATGCACTGGACCTTTCCCCTGGGACCAGCCCTACAGACCTGCATCCCTCGTGTCCACGATGAACTCAGACATCTCGAAAGTCCTGCCTTCTGAAAGGCCTCGGCCGTAGACTTTGGCTCTGCGGGCATCACCGATCTCGGACTGGACCACCATGATGGACACGGGGCTGTTGGCCACGTGGTTGCCATTCTTCTTGATGCTGACCAGATGCTCGCCCACCTCCCGGGGGATGAAGGAGATACCTGGACCAGGGCACACGTTGGGGTTTTAAGTGGGGTTGGTGGGGTGGGGGGTGGAGGAGAGGAACTGGGAGGGAGGCACACTTGCAGGAATGGAAATATGACTCCTTGGCTTCCTAGCCACCCCAGAGTGTCCATGCGGGTGGTCAATCTTGCAACACAAAAATGCACACATGTGACCCAGCAGGTTTCTCATATCACATTCCAAGGTGTTACCTACTTCCCAAGAAAGGGCTGAAGGAATCCCCATCTCCAGCCCAAAATGTCCCAGCTCCATCCAGGAAGGCAGCTTGGGCTCACCGATGTGATTGTTGGGGAGCCTCTTCAGGAGACAGGGCTCATCACGGCCGGACGGGGCCTTAATGCTGGCAGTTAGGGTGCTGAGGTCTGTCTCGCTGATGTCCAGCAGGAAGTCAGCAGCAGAGCCCAACTTCACCTGAGAGCACCGTCTGCTGTCATCTAGGAAACACCCCCCAACAGAGCTCCTGTCACACGTGTTCACCCAGCTCTCTGGAGCCTTCACTATACAGGCCACTTGAAGACAAAGAGCTAGAATTAACTACCAAAAGTTAAGTGGAAAAAAAAAAAAAAAAAAAACACGCCTCATAGACCTAACCAACAATGCATGACTTCTACTCATGCCTGGTGAAGGGGAAGGCTAGCTGCTGGCAGGAACTGCAGCCCTGAGTCTTCATGGACCATTTGTTAAAGGAGTCTCTGCCAGTGAAGGCACCTGCCCACCATCCCCTTGGGCATTTCACAGGGAAACACTCATCCTGGTTCACACAGGACTACTGGCTCCTTCAAGATGGGTCCAAACACTCAGGGGCAAGAACTTCATCTTGTGCTTCTTCCTTATGACATACTGGAGCAGGATCCGCTCACAGCAAACACAACAGAGGTTAGCAGAAGGGCTTTGAATCAGATGACCTCAACCTGAATTCTAGAATACCCACATGTAAACTTGGCTAAGTCACTAGCTCTCTAAGTCTCAGTTTTCCCATCCGTAAAATGGAAGAAAAAAGCTATCCGACAGTGACGTTAAAGGGCATCTTTGAGCTCAAGGATTTTTTTTTTAAAGATTTTATTTATTTATTTTTAGAGAGAAGGGAAGGGAGGAAGAAAGACAGGGAGAGAAACATCAATTTGTGGTTGCCTCTTGCGCGTCCCCTACCGGGGACCTAGCCTGCAACCCAGGCATGTGCCCTGACTGGGAATCGAACCAGTGACCCTATGGTTCACAGACTGGGAATCAATCCACTGAGCCACACCAGCCAGGGCATCACGGCTTTATATAATAAGTATTATTTGAATGTCTCTAACTGGGGGGCTGCTCTTTGCCTGCTAGAGTTAGACTGGATCAAAATAATGGTCCTCCACATAGTGTGAGTGTTTTTCCCAGGATTACCAGCTAAGGCAGGAATTAGACAGTCCAAAGTTGACCTTGCACCCCCAGATCCTCCGCAGTGAGTCCCTGTGACACCTACACTTGGTCCCCTAGCCTGCGGCCTTTGGTCTGATACAAAGAGAGGCTGTCGGGGCAGCCACACCTCCCACCAGGAAGCCCTCGGCAAGCAAGGCAACCCCACCTGTGATCTTGGCTGTAAAGGGGCTTCCAGGGATGTGCTTATCGTTGTACTTGACCAGAATGCTGTAGTCGCCCGGCAGGGTGGGTAGGTAGGTCACTGTGCATGTCCCATCTTTGTTGTCAATGCAGCTGATTTCGGCCTTTGAGGGCCCCTCAATAGCCAAGTCCAGCCCACCTGAAATGGGAGCAGGAGGGGAGGACCATCAGGAGAGTGTTTCCTTATTTCCACAGGGACAACAATTCATCCAGGGCAGCCCAAGGCCGGGAACGTCAGACTGGAACAGGTCACATGAGCTGCGGGGAAGGGGTGGAGGCCAGCCACACACGGCACAACACTCCACCGTCTGAATTCTTCTTACAGGTAACCTTGACAGTCTCACTACTGTCTGGACAAGAAAGGGGATGGAGTTCTGCACCTCAACCACACTTACGGATGAGTGTCACACACGATCACTGTCAGTCAGGCCATGGAGGTCACTGTGGAAATCCCATTAGAATCACAAATTTTAAAATCCTTTCAAAGACAACGGGCATGCACACAGGGCTTTATCTGGAATGGGCCGCTAAATAACCCATGTGGCCCTGTGTATACACACAACATGTGCAAAAAGACCAAAACCAAAAATGTCATCAACTAAAACGCTTAAATTTCAGGTAAGTCACATAAACTACTTCACAGCATAAATCTGATTTCAGTCAGAATCCAAGAAACTTATAAACTCCCATTTTGGGTAAAAGACAGAGCAGCTGCACAGAGAGGTTTACATGAAACAAAATATAAGACATGTACCACCTCCAACGGTCTGGTTTTTACCAGCTACCCTGGAATCGTGTCCTCTTAACTCTCCAAATGGGAAGCTGAAAGTATATAACCACATAAATGGCACGGTACCTTCTCCTGCATCCTCGGTGACGATGGTGAAGGTGGCTGTTTTGTTGGCCACACCATACACCAGGCCTGGGCCGTAAGCAGAAACGCTCCCACTGTTGGGGTAGTTCACGTAGAACTGGAGTGGGCTCTCTGGGTTTACAAGGAACAAAAACAAAACTGGGACTCAGTCAGGGGGAATGCATACCTTGGACAGCCAGTATCTTAACATCCCTCTAACATCAGGCAGGTGTGGCATCTCCAACGAAGAGGAAGGACACGGACTGAGCACCTGGTGGAGCTCACCATCCTAGGACCCCCAAGGGGGTCTACTCACTGTCGTTCCTTCAAAGTCACATAAGAACAATCCTGAGGCTCCTCCAGACTCAGGAGCAGTGGAGACCAGCTCGACTTGACTAGTTAGGAGGAAACGGCTGACCTTGTGAAGGAATGGCCCACTACAAGAGGGACCCAGCTAGCAAGGTCTTTTGGAAAGGCCATTGGCCTGTGCCCTTCAAAATGCAAGGCCCTATAAGCCCTCCCCACACTGTGGGAATTATCCCACTGTGGGCTTCCCTACCCACTCCCACTATGCAAGTACTTCCACTTCTGCAGTGGTCAGATGCAAATAAGGAAAAGACCCCTCCCGTGCCCGCCAACAACAGGGAGTTGGTTAAATAAACCATGTCCTGCTCTCAGGTCATTACAAAGAATCAGGGAGTCTGTATGCGCTAACTTGAGAGACTATCCATAATGTATTTCATGAAAAAGAGAAAAAGGGAAATTGTTATATAATATTAATACCATTATCCCATTCCTTTAAAAATAAAACAGAACAAAATTATATGCATGTTTGTAGGTACAGAGCGAGACATCTGTACACAGACCAGCAGGGGAAGTAGGAGGGAAACGGGAGAAAGACATTTTTTCACTGTCTCTACATCTGCATCTTTAGAATATTTAAATAGCAGAAGCAGATAATGCATTTTTGCTTTAAACAAATATTATGCACACATATACACATAAACTAAAGCAAACGTCAAACAAGCAAACTCAAACTGAAAAATATTTGCAACTCCTATCACAAAGGGCTAATCTCTCCACTATTTAAACTGCTCTCAGAAAGTGCTATGACAAAGGCCAATAACCAAACAGAAAAACCAGGCCATGGATACAAACGTTCAGTTAACAGAAAAAAAAACACAAGTGGTACTTAAACATATAGAGAGTTGCTCAATCTCACTCAAAAAAGAAATACAAATAACGCAACACTGAGATACTGTTTTTTTTTTTCAACTATCAATTTGGCAAAGATCCAAAAACCTGAGAGCATAATCCGCTGGCAAACTTGCAGAAAAGCAGGTGTTCTCCCCCATCGCTGGTGAGCGGGAGAATTGGAAGGGCCTGGATTCGAGGCAATTTGGCCAGTTCTAGCAAAATGATAGATGCCCAGAAACTCCTCTCCTGGGGACTAAATCTCACAGATACGCCTTTTCAAGTGTGACATGCTGAATATGAAAGGCTATTCACTGTGGCAAAAGGTGGGGAAGAAGCTAATGTCCCTCAACAAGGGCAAGGTTGAATACGTCACAGTTCACTCAATGGCAAGACACTTGGAAGACCTCTATTATTCAGGCGCGTGAAGCCCTCCGGCAGATACTGTCAGGTGAAAAGGACAAGGACAGAATGATGTGTAGAGTATGCTCCTGTTTGCGTAAACAAAGAGGAGGGATTAGAAATCCATACTCCTCTTTGCTTGTAGTCTTAATAATATTCTGAAATCCAACAGCCAGGTTCGCAGAGAGGGCAGACAGGGGCTGTGAGTGGGAAGGAAACCTTACTCCACGTCTTTTTTTGAACTATGTGTATGCTGCCTACTCAAAATATTATACTAAAAAACGGAGTACTTAAACACTTTTTAAAAAAGAACAAGAGCAGCACAGTGTGGACATGAACAGGACATGAACAGGTGGACATGAACACTGAGCTGGCTTTCCTCCTCCAGAGCAGCGTGACGGGAAGGTGGCGTGTGTCCTCTTCTCACAAGCACTTCTCTCGCCCCAAACCCCCATGCTGTGGAGTGTTCTGCAGGCCAGGCCGGAAAGTCCCTCACATTTTTCTCCTCGCTCACCCTTTGGCCAGAGTCGGCATAGTGACAAAGACAAACAATCACAGACCTAAGGGCCTGCACTGTGACCCAGGATACTTAGATGCATCATCCCTTCTGGAAATTAGCTGGATCTGCCAGGGTCACAGGCTGTTTGGTTTCACAGGGCCGTCAACATTGCATTCCCCAACCTGCCGCCGAGAACTGCTTCCCACACAGCAGCTGGCTGTATGTCTGCAAACCTCCCAGAAGTTCAGGCTCCCGAGCCTTGGAGTCCTGCAGGGCGTGCACGGGGCCCAACTCACCGGGGATGTGGCTGCCCATGTATTTGATGTGCATCTCGTGGAGCCCAACCTCAGTGGGAGCGTATCTGACGGTGACCGTGCCATCCTTGTTGTCCACAATCTCAGGTGTAGCCGTCTTCCCAGAAGGCATGTGGACCTCTCCTGTCGGAGCACAGGGAGACAGGGCAATGAGCCCACCAACAGTTTTTCCCAGAGAAGCTGAGCACAAAGTCACAGGTGGCCTTCCAAATTAGGGTTTTCAGACCCAAGACACTCACTGTTGCCTAAAACACCCCAGTCACAGAACAGGAGGGCAGACACGTCTCTTTATTTGTCTTTATTTGGTCCCTCTTTTCCCCTGCAAAATGCAGCAGCTAACTCCTACGCAAAGGGTTTTCTACTTTGTAAAGACAAATTAGAACCTTGAGCAGGACTTGAGAAAACTACAAGAAGATTAGTAGAGCGTAAACTCAAAGAGAAGCTGGCATTAAAAGGAGGCAGGCAGAAAAAGTAACACTTGCACAATGGACCTTAGTGTCCCTGTCATATCTGGAAACGTGGAAGACTAAGAGAAGGCAGGAAAAAAAGGGGAACAGGAACCTGAGACCTGAGAGGTATCCAAACACAGCAGTTCTTTTTTTTTTTTAAGATTTTATTTATTTATTTTTAGAGATGGGAAAGGGAGGGAGAAAGAGAGGGAGAGAAACATCAATGTATGGTTGCCTCTGGCATGCCCCCTACTGGGAACCTGGCCTGCAACCCAGGCATGTGCCCTGACTGGGAATTGAACCAGTGACCCTTTGCTTCACAGGCCCATGCTCAATACACTAAGCCACACCAGCCAGGGCTAAACATAGTTGTTCTTAACCTGGAGAGAATCCCCAGCTCTCTCTAGCATGTAATATAGATTATAAATGAACCACCTCTTCAGAGGCACACATGTATACAAAGAAGATTCTGCAATCTCAGGGCTCAGGGACTGACCCTGCTAGAGCAAGAAGCAGGGAGTCTGGGACCAGGAACACGGGTCTGGGGGACAGGTGGAACCACCACCAGGCACCGTTCTGGAGAGCTAGTGACAGTGAGTGAGAATGAGACAGCTTTCACGACAGTGCTTACCAGTGATTTCTCCTTTCCTCACCGCAAACGGAATGACCAAGTCAAAAGGTTTAAATCCCAGGCCATTCATGTCACTCACTGGGACGTATGCCTCTTCGGTGACCTAAAAACAGGAAGCAGTGGTCACTGGGTAAAGTGGACAACAGTGTGGACTAGTGAAGCTACAGGGAGCAGAGCAACTGGGAATTTTGCAAGGCAGTGCAGCTGGGATTTAAGGATGTGGCTGCCCGTGTTGTCTGGGCTTTGTCTAACTGACCCTGGGGCCAGAGCAGAGCCTGAGGGAGTGGGGAAGTCATGCTGACAGATTGCTAACAAACCGCCAGTCAACCTGCTTGTAAAATTCCCAGCAACGCCCGCGGCAAGTGAAAAAGTGAGAGACAGAAATGTCTGTGAGTCCCAAGAGGCTCCACCTGGAAAGGTTTAGTTGCTTGTGGCCTGGAAAAGAAGGTGTGTTTTAAGTGGCAGAAAGTAGCAGCAGGTGGCTTTCACTCTGAACAGAAACCAAATGTGCAAGTGGCGGCTTTGAGAGTCAGCAGGAGGGCTGAAGACAGCTGTCCATCTTTCCCTTTAAACACAGAGACAAATGGCACCCAGCGTGATCACAGACATGACGGCTGGCGATTTGTGGAGTGCAGACGATAACATGGGTGGGCCCCATTACAGAGAAAGCAGGGGTCATCGTGACGGGCTGATCAGTGGGGGAGAAACCCATGACTAGGACACCCAGAGGGCTTAAGCAATCCCCAGAAGCAGGCTGTAGCTTTTCTGAAATGAAGGCTGAGTAAACACAGAAACACAAAAAACAAAACAAAACCAAAATTGTACCCAGGGCCTGAATCCAGGGGGCCTGAATCCAGGGGGACATGCATTTACTGGAGCCTCCTCCTTGGCTGTAACTTCCCCATCGGTGGCCTGGTTGGTGGCAAATGGAGATTAGTAGGGAATCACATTGCAGGGATGCTGCTGCTCAGTAGACTCAACACCCTGCGGGCTGCCTCCTCCCATCTGCTCGATGTTGCACAGCAGGGTGCCACTTGCTCTAGCTGCTCTAGCAGGAGCCTACCTCCTCCTACCCTAGTGAGAGCAAGCTGGCATCCTTTCTTCAGATGTCAAATCCGCATGCCCTTTGAACCCATGACTCCACTCCTAGGACGCAGGTCTACACAAGCAGGTCGCAGAGCAATGCGCAGGTGTTTGTTGTGCAGGCTGGGAAAAGCTACCAGCAGGCACCTCTGCAGCATGCAAAGCAGTCTCTTGCTACTTGCTAAGTGTCTGCAGTAGTTAATGTTTTAAAAGTCTTTATAAATTCATTTTTTAAAAGTCATAGACTTCATGTTCCTGATCCAACTGACCTGCTAAGGGAGGGGTTCCCTCTTCTACCATAATAAACCAGAACTGGAAGGCCTCCCATCTGGAGGAAGGCCAGCGTGCCCATGTTTATGTCTTTCAAGTACTCTGTCATCTGCAGAAAGGGGCTTCACTTACAAAGGCAGCTTTGAGAGCTTCAGATTTGGAACAGCCTTGGCTCTCCCTTCTAGGGCCCTCTCAGACTGGGCTACTCAGGGACACATTGCCGGGGAGGGAGATTTTTCAATGGCTACATGATGGCCTTTGATCCAGGACTTGCCACAGTGAAGAGCAGATAAACTGCGAGACCCGTGCCTTCCTGAGCATGTCTTCTGCACGATACATTTAATTGGACCAGCCTGCCAGGTCTCCTTGAGACATTTGCTGCAAAGGCAGTACTGGGTGTCCATGTTCTTTTGGCTGCCAGAATGTAGAGAGAGGCAGGGAATCTACTCGTAAGAATCCAACGAACAGAAAGTCAGTGTCTAGGTAAGGGTGGCGAAAGCTCAGAATGGGAGAATAAAGGCCTGAACCTGGTACTGCGGGTAATGCTCCCTTTCTGCTGCTGGCAGTGCTCACAGGACAGTGTGTCTATACAAAGTATCCTTTGGGCATTCTAGGGTCAAGGGGACATTTATTCCTGATGAGTTTGGTGGCCCCCAATTCAGGTCTCTCATTTATCTGCCAAAATGATCCTTGACATTTTCACACCGATTTTCTCACTCAGACACTCCCAATGTGGTCCATTATTTCTAGCTCACTGCACCAGCAGGGCTGCGACCTTGGCCCAGAAGCTGCTCTTCCATCCTGCCCAAAGGCTAACCAGCCAGATAAAGCCTCCTAAGGGCTAAGCACAGACCCTTAAAACTACAGCTGGGACCCTTCTCTATGGATAAAGACACCGACTTTCTAGTTGTATTTCTTCCAGCCCTGAAGAGAAAACCATTCCCAAACGAGCAGCATCAAAAGTTGACACGTGTTTATATCCCTGAGACGTAAGAGCCTCCAGACCCTCGGCACATTTACAGATAAAAACCGTGTATGGAAGGGAAGAAAAGCTACAACAGATTATAGACTGTTCGGAAGACAGACGTGGGCCTCTGTTTGAAAAGGAGTCTTCACGTTCTTCTCCACTGCTGCATAAAGTGTAACCCTTAGAAGGGGCTTTGAAGGCTGTGCATGGGGCCAGGTCAGTGAGGCCTATGAACTTTGTAGCCGCTGTGGCTGCTGCCCATGGCGTCAAAGGACACTGGGTGAGGGGACCGCACAGTGCTTGGTAGCCGTCCAGAGTGGACACTGCGGGCTCAGTGCACAGGAGTCTGACCCCTTCTACTACACCTCATTTGTAAAAAAGCCAACGATGTTTGTTTTGAGGGAATGCTTCTAAAGTTCTAACCTCTCTCCTGGTTGAAGGATATTGATAATCAGAGAAAGATCTAAAAGTCACTCCGATTGAAAACTCAAGAGCTGAGTCATTCTTTGGCCCAGCAGTGTGTATAATGGTTTCTTTCCCTCCAGATGTTCCTCGCTTCAAAAGACAAGCTATTTCCCTTCACAGGTGAAGTCTGAGTCTTTCCAAAACACAACTGGAGGTACTCTGAGTCCTGAGATATGGGAGCCAAGTCTCCAGACCAAGCTCTCTCCTCCAGACCATGGAGGAGAATCCAGGGGGACATGAATTTACTGGAGCCTTAGGAGGAGGAAGAACAGCAGAATAAAAAGTTGTAATGTTTTAGTTATAACATTTTTTGTCAAAATGTATCTTTCTGAACTGTGCTTAAGCCAGGACCCTAAGAGCCTTAGTATGATGGATACTTTGGTAGCCGGCAAACTCTTAGAGCCAAAGGGTCTCTGGAATTCTTGTGTGTCCTCTGAGACCCTAAAAGGTCGTAACTGCTTAAGAGAAAAAAAACTTTAAAGATAAAAAGAAAAGTGGAAGAGGATGGCCTTGCCAGGATTTAACAAGTGACAGCTGTTACTGCTTCTGCCACCAGCAGCAAGCTCTGGCGTGGGGGTGCCCTTACCATGACAGTGAAGGGGCTGTTGGGGATATCGACGCCACCGAAGCGCACGTAGATTACATAGGTGCCTGGCTTAGCAGCCGTGTAGAAAATGTCATAGGTGCCATCCTCATTTTCAATGACATCGGCCTCAGCCTCAGTGCCATCGGGGGTTAGAACCGTGCAGGTCACTTTCCCCTTCCCAGCAGTCTTGGCGTCAACCACAAAGCCCACCTCCTCACCGGTTTTCACAGTGGAGGCGATTCCGGGACCTGGAGGAAAGTTCAGGAGAAGAGAATGGAAGCTTCAGCTGTGGACAGTTACCCTGGAGACCTAAAAACAAACCACACACTTGCGTGTTGTCTCTACCAACTGCTGCCACATACAGGGATGTCCCAGAGATCACCTGGGGAGGGCATGGCTCAAGGGCGCATTCTGCCCAATCGCTTATTAAATAAGGAGTATCTCAGGCTCTGAGTGTCAACCAAACGTTGGCTCTGGTTTGTCAGCATTCTAGGGCATGGGGATGAAAGTCAGCTCTCTTCATCAAACACAGAGTAGGCATTTTCTTAAGTGCCAGGTGCACACAAAGGTGGGCAAACAGCTGTTCAGAAAGGTGTCCTGTGAAAGCTCGAAGACATAGTCCAGGGCGGCTACATCAGCAGAGGGCTTCCTGAGAAATGGGTGATGGCTGAATTCTGAAGGATGGGGCATCTGTCTAAGGGAAGCTTTCAACCTGTGTCCCCAAATAATAACCAGTCTCTCCCCCCTCTGCCCACTCTCCCTATGGATCCCTTTCCACAGGATCCACACAATATCAGGGAGTGCAGAAAAGTGTAAATTAAAAGCACATTGGCAAAAAAAAAGGCAAACCATGAAGAAGCAAAAGGAGTAAGAACATGTTGTCCAGACCTGAGTAGAAGGAAAGACTGGTGCGGACTGTGGAAGCCCTGAATGACAGACGTATTGGCGCCCCCAGGCTGAGCAGGACTCTGCCTGAGCGAAGGAAGGGAAGAGGACTAAGGAGGAGGTCATCGCCCAATATTAACATGTCCTCAGGTCAGCGAAGACGCTCCAGCTGTGGCTGGCATAGTACAGACCTGGCAGGTGGCAGATGGGCTAGGGTTTTAAAATTTCTCAAATTTTGCCGTTGGTGAGCCATTTACAAGCTTGCTCCAAAAGCAAGATTTTCTCCATTCAAAACAAGATGAGATATGAGAAAAGTGGAATACGGCCTGTGTGGACCTATGTTTAATTCTATTTAAAGAGAAGCAAATGTTTCATTTCAGATATGAGGATTCATGTTTTAAAATATACTTGATGCAGCATCAGAGTGGAGGGGCTCATGGTTTTCAAACAGTTGTCTGTAAGAAATGGAAGGGACTGTGATGCTCAGATATGCCTGGGGAACTCCTGAGACTTAGACATATTCTCAAGTGTTGAGGAGAAAACCTAGATCCCTGAATGTGTTTCTCTCATGGTGGCCTGTAGTGATCCTAAATAAACCTTGAACAAAAAGCTATCTACTCATGAAAGGTATATACTTGCTTTTTATGGGAGCAGCCATCAGAGTTGATATCTTAACAAGCACCCACTTCAGAGATACAATAATAATAGCTTCCACGTGCCTGGCACCAGGCTAAGCATTTTTCATGCCTGACCTCATTAATCTTTACAATAACCCTATGAAATAGTCTCTGATTCTAAGAAGAAGTTCTTGAAATGTTCTCAAAAAGATCTTCATTCTACATCTGACCAAAGCTCAGAGTGGTTGAGCACCCTGCCCTGATCACACAGCTATTAACTGGCAGAGAAGGACTGGCTCCTGGCTTTTGGATTCTAGAGCCCGCACTCCGGACCTGGGCCCACACTCACCCGTGGCCAGGCATTTGCTGGCATCGCCCGTCTGTGTGGCCCGGATACGGTAGGGAGAGAACGGGATGTCATCCCCCCCGTAGGTAACCCCAATCATATAGCGTCCAGTCTTGTCAGGGATGTAGGTGACAGCGTACGTGCCATCTTTATTGTCCTGGACAACGGCTCTTTTAGGTTTTCCCTCTTGGTCCTGTGGATCACAGAGAAATGCTATTTAAGATGTTGCCATCAAGATGTACAAACAATTGTTGCCAACAAGATGAACATCATGATGTTCAACAATTCATTGAAATCATTGACACATTTGCTCATTAATTAGTGCCTCCAGTGGGAGGAGGCAGAATTACTGGCATGATACAAGTTTGGTTATTTGGTAGGGAGACAAGGTTGCAGATCCCTTTAACAACACAATGGACACAATCAAATTTTAATACTTTTTTTGTCAAGTGAACAAATAGCATTTTAGCCCCAAATCCACTAATATGCAGGGAGGCACGGGGGCAGAGGCTCCAGCTTGCACGCCACCACATTCACTCCCCCTTCTCTCTTAAGTAACAGGACCCTAATTCTTAGCCAGGTGCACTGCACAACTCTACTTCCTAGCATCCTTTGCCACTAGGGATGGCCGTGTGACTTGTGACAAATTTCTGGCAAATGAGAAGGGAGTGGAAGTCTTGTGTGGTACTTATGATAGGGGCGTTTAAGGGAGCTGATTGAGTTGGAAGGCTCTGCTTTTTCCATCTGCCTTTCTTCCTCCTTTTGGCCTGCCATGTGGATCAGATGGCCAGGGCACCAGCAGCCTCATGGTCCACGAGGAGACCTTAAGGACAGATGCCACACGTGAGGACAGAGGGGAAGAGAGATGGAGCCTGCCTCATTGACGAGCCACACGGCGCACTGGTGTCTTGTCCCTGGGCTTCTTTAACAAGGGAGAATAATTCCAAATGTTTAAGACACTCTTATTTTGGGGTTTACTGTGATATGTAGAAGAACTTAGTCCTAACTAACGCCATGAGTAACTTAAGGCATTTTCACATGGAACAAAAACACAGGAACAGATGTAATAGAGAGAAAACACACAATCCACCAAAACGCAGTATTGGAGCTGTACGCTCAGGCGTCTCAGACAAGCACGCGTGTTCTTGTGCATAATTACTGAGGCTCTGGTGGGAAAATCTGTCAACCCATGGCACCAGGTCGGAAACTGGTTATTAAAATATCCTTGTTCTTACCCCTGGCCAGAAAATTAGGTTTTGTTAATGAAGTCTGACTCTAGAAAAATAACTAAAAGATACCGTTATCTGAACAGCAAGCAGGCCTTCCCCGGCATCTCTGGCATCGATTGCAAACTCCACAGGAAGACTGGCGGGCACACCATAGGAACTGAGGCCAGGGCCACTGGCGGTCACTTTGCTGGCATCATATGTGGGAAGGACCTTGACCTTGAAGGGACTTGATAAACACACACATACCCCTGGTCAGTATGGATACACATCAACCCTGCTAAATCTGACCTCTGTTATACAAAGAAACTGGGATACCAAAGAGGATTCCTACAATGGATAAAATAGTGAGTTTAGACCATGTCTTATGTCCAGCAGAAATGTATAATTTTGAGGTATCATGCCCAGACCAGCTTTCCCTGATTGCATGCCAGGGGCATAAATGAACTCCAAAATCAGTTTGGAGAACATGGGGTTAAACACATTTAACCTACTTGTATGATGCTGAAACAATGGTCACCAAAATAGAAAGGGAATTTTGAAATTTCAGTTTTAATATTTTATCTCATCCTCTTATTTTCTATTTTTAATATGCTTTAATGATATGCTATTAGTAAAGTAATACATAAATATAATTTATAAATCATATTTCTATTAGCTAAAACTATATATATGTGTGTGTATATATACATCTATATTTATACAGATATATTTGCATACATCTTTATGCAAAATATGTATATTGGGGATGTATACTGGGGTATGGGTAACATTTTTTAATCTTAAGCCAATTTAAAAAGTAAAACCTTAAAGGCTATTGTCAGATGTGAAAAGTTCATGCAATATTTTTTGTATTAATATGAATGAGGAACGGGGTTTCTATCCAAGCCCTTATGGGAATGCCATTGTACACCAAACCCTCAAGTGAAGAAGTAAAAATCTTCGCCCCAATCAGAAAATTACTTGTAGGATCAGCAGAAAGAAGACTTTGATAAACGAATGCATTATTTGTATTTCTTCAAAAATTCCCCACTCCATAATTTCAGCTTGTCTTTAAGTTAATCATGGCAGAAAGAAAGAAGGGGGGTGAGGGGCAAGAGGGCAGGAGACACAGACACCGAGGCCAGGATGCTCTGACACCTGTGTGAGCGCGCTGGCCTCGATGAGAGCTGCAGATCAGACAGACGAGTGGGCCACCAGAGCAATGCTGGTGAGCCTGCAGAGGGGTGGCTTCGAGTCTCGTTTGGACCCCTTCCCTAAGTGTCAGGAGCTCACCTACGAGGGATCTCTTCATCGGCGTATTTAACAGAGACCATGTAAGGGCCTTCCTGGGATGGGGTGTAGGTCACCGTGTGCGTGCCGTCCCCATTGTCCACCACGTTCACCGGCTCCACCAGGCCTGAGGGCAGAGAGGAGAGGTCTGAAGGACTGCCTGGCCTCCCCTGAACTCCACCCTGGGTTGAGTTCAAAAAGGATCACATTCATCCCCAAGAGCTATTGGTTTCCACTGATGAGAAACATAAATGCAAGCGGGCTATAATCAGAGGCCTAAGAAATCACAGGAGACAGGATCCCCAATTCATGGTTGCAGAAATGACCCCATGAGACACCTTCAGCTTGTTACTGGTTGAAGTACACTCAGTCAGACCTAGAGTATAATTAAGGAGACTGCCCGCATTTGTTCCTGGAGGGTGTGTGGTAAAGATGCGTGTTGCAGACATGCTGTAACATCCTTTCAAGCTGGTTAGGCATGCCTGAGATGTGGCGATCTAGAGCTGAGAAAGGGCCAAAGAGTCCAGAACTCAGAACAGCAAAAATTAACCAGTGTGATGGCCAGTTAAGACTTGTAGCCCGCTTTGAGCACGTGGGTGTAGGTGCAGGGCAGGTGAGGGTGCCCTTCTCATGGGGTGAGGAGACCAGCAGTGTGAAGCATGCGAGGGACAATTGGAGATTATGTTAAAGCATAATCAAGGCATGCACTGGGTTGCTAGATTTTAGATTCCAGTTCTAAACATAATCGTCAAGGACAGATCAACTGCAGGGCAGGCTAAACAAAGCATAGTATACTCATTAAGCCAACAAAGCAGAGGAGAAAGATACAAGGCAATTTCAGGGATGAGGCCAATAAGAGGCATTCAGGTTACATAAATTAGAGCAGCAGCCAATAGGAAAATGCAAACCTGTCTCCATTAAGTCACCCTTCAGGTCACCTTTAAAGAACTCTGAAATGGCTTTCAAGGGGCTGCGCCATGCCTGGGAATCTGTCTCATCAGCTAAAATTAAAAGGCTGTTACTCAAGAATCTCCATGACACAGGTACATTACTAAGAATTCTCTTTCTCTCTCCATGCACACGCATGCACACACACACACAGGTCTTGAGGCTCAGTAACTCCATACAATCAGAATCTAGCCCCATGATCTCATTTCCCCAAAACACTTCTACCCTGAGTTTGAAGGGGCATAACCTCCTACTGAACTAACTCCACGAAGGAGAAAACTCCTCTTCAAACAAGGAACCCCCTTATTGGCTGCTTCTATGAAGCCAAAAACACATCACTGCAGACAACAACTCCAGATAATTTAAGAAATTAGGCATAAAATGATACATTTTAAATTCTAGGAGAGGAAATGGCATCGCACCAAAAAAGGTGAATTTTAACATGCTTAAGTGTTTTGTCCCAAGTTGTCTGCTCGCCTTACCAGACCCCAGTTCCAGGCTGCCAAAAGGGCAGACCAAATCACCAACAAAGGCCCCCCCTCCAAAGACCCCCTTGTTCCAGGGAGTAGGGACGACAGCAAAGCCATGTGCCATGTGGGTTGAGAAGTTGTCATTTCCAGAACTTTTGAGCACTAAGGCATTTTAAACAGAGGCATCACCTCTGAACCCACCCCCCGTCCAAATCCAGACTAACTTCTATCATCTCCCAAACACCGAAACACAAAAGCAGCAGCTACAAAACCATTACCCACTGGAGAACCCAAATGCCACCTGCTTCACCTCTATCTAAAAAACTGAGATTAGAGAGACATTTACAGCCAGATCATAAATTGGGTGGCAACTACTTCATTAAATAAACAGAAAAGGCCAATCGAGGAATAATGGGCCTGACTACTTTTAGAACACGAACTTCTATTCTTTAGCTAGAATACAGAGCAATAAAGCAATGTAAAAAATTTAAATTCATGACCAAACTCAAAAGCGAAGTGCTTGCTCTAGGTCATGTCTGCCTCCGCCCTGGGCAGGTGAACATCAGCGGGAAGGCAGGACACATACTCACCTCGTGGGCCCAGGACCCTCACTTCCAGTGGGGCCAGGCCAGCCTTGCTGCTGTCCACCGTAAAGGACTGTAGGACTCGGGCTCGGACACCCGAGCCCACCCCGGGGCCGGCGATCTTGACCTTGCTGGGGTCCACGACATCCTTCACAGGAACCCTGAAAGGGCTGCCTGGAAAAGAGGTCATGGGGTTCTGAGCCTCCACTGAGGTTGTCTGAACTTAGCATGAGAGCAGCCAAGAACCAGCAAGATAACATCAAGTCCAGACAGCAGAAGTCAAGCTTCTGCACAGCTGCTAGAGCCATACTCCAGGCCGACATCACCAGTCAAGCACGCAGACCCTCTTCCTGACGTGCGCATCCTAGTCGATCCAGTGGCCTGAGCAGCCACCACAGACAGACCACTAGAGGAAACCCACATGCCGCTGCAGCTGAGACAGGACACCTTATGAAAAATAACCCCACTATGGGTTTGTTCCAGGCCAGGAAAAACTGGGCTGACATTTAACCAACCAAAATTTCCATGAAGGAAAATGAGAAGCTAGCAGGTTGCTGAGTGTTTCACAGCAGCACTTCACAAGTTACCTTAGCTATAGAGCCTGACACTGAGAAAAACCACCAACATTCTACTAAGTGACTCTGCCTGGGAAAATTCTGGGGTCCAGGAGAAGCTGGCATTTGGCTCTGGGAGGCAATAGAGTCTGAAACTCTCTGCTGATGGAAAAACTGCAAATGGGCCTCTTTCTGTTGTTATGCTCAAGGATGGCCGAGCTCTCAAATGCTTCAAGCTTGAGGGTCAGCCACAGGGGCCAAACTCTCACCCTCTTCTGCAAGGTGGATTTCAAAGCCGATGGCATTCTCTAGATTTTCCAATAAAGTCAAAATAGCTGTGTTGTGTCCACTACCAGGAGATGCCTATCTCCACAGCCACCTGCCTGGTTGGAGCCACCAGGTCACCTCTGATGACATTCTCTGAGCTCTACTTTCCTGTCTCATGAGCTGCAGGGCCATAAAACTCCAAAAGGTACCCATGGCTCCATGTTCAGTCACTGAGCCCTCCTTTTTCTTCATAGCTGTCAAACCATAATTTTAGTGCTAGAAACCCTAGGCAAGCAGCTTCCAGAGGGCAGGAGCTTTGACTGTTGGGTCCACTCCTCTTGATAAGTAATTATAGGAATTTAAAAGTCTATACTGAAAGAGCTGCAAAAATAAGTTTGAGAATATTCCTTTACATGAATTAAGGCTTCAATGAACACCTGAGTAGAACTACTTTGAACAGAACGTCAGTGCTTCCTGATCAGTGTGAGACAGAGTGAATGGGACTGTATATGCAGTTGCACATGACCAGGGGGAGCAGGCACAGTCGGGAAACAGTGTGTGCTCAGAGAACACTCCAGCTTCCTGGGGGCCAATCCAGAACCCTGAAAGTTCAACCTTTGGTCTGCCCCTTCCTGTCAGTCTCACAGTGGTTTATGGCCTTCAGGGCAAGGATAACACTGACCACCCAAGGCTCCTCCTGACCCGGGGTCCTCAAGGTGGGACTCTGTCCTCTTTCTCACCACACCTGAGATGAGGCGTCAGCTGACTCAGGAGTAGCACTAGAGTCCTTGGACTTGCGCCCACATCATACCACACACTCACCTCCACTTCTGATGTGTGTGGAGTGGCAAATGTTTCATTAAAGAAACAGAACTGAACCTATGGAAATGCCCCTGCTGAAATACAAAAGTTAGAGAGCCCTTCATTACTGAAGTCATGTATTTTACTGTTTGACCATTTATAGCAGTGGTTCTCAAGTGGGGACTGTTTTGTGCCCTACTGGACATATGACAATATCTGGAGACATTTTTGGTTGCCACAAAATGGGCCACTAAATACCCTGCAATGAACAGGGAAACCCCCACAACAAAGAATTATCCTGCCCAAAATATCAACAGTTCTGAGGATGACAAGCCCTGTTTTTTAGGAAGTGCATATACTATATTATCCCACAGAAAATACATTAATAAATAAGAATGTGAGGTCGTGTGTCTTTGCCAGCTGCCAGGACTGTCAATTGAAAAAACAAAACAAACAAGATGCATGTATAACATGAATAAGAGCCAGCCACAAAATAAAGTGAAGATTTTCAACTTTGTAAAGAAACAGCTCTTCTTTAAATTAAGAACTAGGTCCTCCAACACATGAACAAACATTTTGAGTCAAAACTCTAAGTCAATGCTTTTTTGCCGTATTACTGGTCCTACCAGGGGTTAAGATATTCTTGGAGATGCAGCTCTAAGGAAAATTCTCCCTTTGCAGCAACTACAAATGTCAGACTATTTTTCTTATTCAGGGAAGCATGCAAAATCAACTGTTCTTTGGGTTCCTCTCTGAGGGAGAGCTTACCAGGGATGTGGTCTCCTCCGTATGTGATGTTCACATCGTAGTCCCCTGGAGCAAAGGGGATGTACTCAGCGCTGCAGCTGCCATCTTTGTTGTCTCTGCAGTTTATCTTCGATTCTGACGGTCCCTCGACAGTTATTCCGAGCCCACCAATTCCTGCCCCTCTGGAAAGTGTGGAAAGAAAGCAAAGCAGTACTAGTAGCTCATACTAGTGTGCTACTGACAAAATTCATTTAAAATCCCTCTATAAACTTCCCATTTAGCCAACCCAACTCAACTATTACGACACTTCTCACACAGGGAATTTCTCAATGATGTAATATAAATAAAGACAGCTTTGACCCCTCCTTTCCAATGTTTATCCTCCATTTGTTTTTCTTATCTAATTGCATTGGTTAGGACTACAAGTACAATTCAGGCATGTGCCTTGTGACCGATTTTAATAGGAATTTTATCTAATATTTCACTTACATATGAGATTGGCTACATATTTCTGCAGTGTTGAGCTAAGGAGCTTCTATCTAGTCCTGACTTGCTCAGCAGTTTTATGACTGTTAATATCAGTGTTTTCTGGTACCTTTTCAGTATACTTGCTCTTTCTCTGTAATATAAGTCTCTACAGAACAAAATGCTTCTTTTATTATGAAAAAAAATGCCTCTCAAAAGTTGGGAGACTTTACACATATGTAGGAAACACCCATAAAACTTCTCTAAAGCAGTTAAACTGCTTAGGGCTATTCCTTTTAGAGAGTAAACACACAAACCCCAGGGACTTGCTTACCTGGTAACCACAGTGAAAACATTGGGTTTGTTGGTAAAGGCCTCTTTCAATCCAGGTCCTTGGGCTTGAACCCGAGATGGCTGGCAGCCTTCAGTTACAGCCACTTTGAAGGGACTGTTTGGGACGGGCACATCATCATATGTTACCTCCACTACATGGAGGCCTGTTCAAAACAAAACAAAACAAAATATTATATAGAAGTCACCTTTTTATGGGAAAAGCCTCTACCCCAAGCTTTTATCTAGCATTCACGTCTACATGCTTTACCATGTTATTGGAAAAAGGCAGGCTAAAAAAACAGTGATATTGATATAATCTGATTTTTAAAAAATACAAATTGTCTATTGATGCTTTCTGTTCACTTGGCATTCACACAACCCCCACCACTACCCACTCACAAACTGACACACACACAAGGTCTCTCCTCCAAACACGTATCACTAAGTCTACATTGATGTCAGTCATCTTAAACATACTACCCTGTTCTGGGAAAACTCCACCCAGTCGCTTACCAAAAGACAAAAAAATCTGTAAAATAGAATATACAGGCATCTATAAAAAGAGTTTACATTTCTACACTAAAATATTTATAGATTTCATATGTCCCAGTAATGAGGATATATGCTATTTTGATTTTGTTTCTTCATGCCTTTATCATTTCTGAAAATGTTTTATAATTCTGAATATTCTGGAAAGAAATCAATGTGTTAAAAAAATTGTGTAGATGATCAATAAGCATTACATTACTCCACATCCTGCTCACATGAGACTTAGGCTAAACCCCACCCAACCGCCACAGCAGGGCCAGCATGCCAGGCCCAGAGTCTGAGCGGCTCTGCTGGGGAGGAAGGTGTTCGTATTTCCCCGTCACTTTTCAAGGGCCTCTGCTGAGACGATGGGCTGAGCGTATGGGGCAGAAATCATCATCGGACACCAGGAGGAAATGGCCAGGCAGTTTGGAACAGTGTCATGTCTAAGAAGTCAGCTCACCTTTTTCGAAAGGCGTGTACTCCACCTGGTAGGTCCCATCAGCATTGTCCGTGACGAAGCACTCGGTGGAGGCCCCCGAGGGGTTGGCAATGTGCGCCTTGATGTGGTTGCCCCCCACCTTTGTCAGGGGTCGGGAGTCAACCGTGAAGTCTGTGGTGGCTTCACGAAACACATCTGCAGAGCAATCACACACGTAAGAATGTCACCAACACCTTAGACCCAGGAGCAAACCCAAGAACCAAGATTGTTGGCACTTAAGACACAATTAAGTGATAGCAGACAACTGGTCTGACTCTCAAAATCAGGGAACTAATGTGCATTTCCTGCCCCCACCAAAAAGAAGCCCCTTCCAGGGAAGCCTTAGTCAAGTGACAACATAAGCATCGTACACATTTTGAGACAAAGGTGGGGGTTCAGCATCTCTCTTTTTTAATGGAACCTACCTTTTCCTTCTATTCCTGGTCCAAAGACTTTGACCCTGCTGGTGTCCACGGCGGGCTCCACCCTGACGCGGGCAGGGAAGTGGGGCACAAGCTCACCACCGTACTTCATGGTCAGCGTGTACATGCCGGCAGTCAGGGGCACGTAAGTCACTGCATAGGTGCCGTCTTTGTTGTTCTCAATACAGACTTCAGCTTTTGCTCCCGAGTCTGAGACAGCTTCCAGGCCCAGGGTCCCGGGCCCCGCTTCTGAGCAGTCAACGCTGAGCAGCCCAGCTTCACCCACTTTCCCATGCTCCAGGCCTGGTCCTGATGCCACAACTTTAGAGGGATCAAATGGCATTTCAATGTCGGCTTTAAAGGGGGAACCAGGTATGTGGACTTCCTCAAAAAGAATGTTGACGAAGTACTCCCCAGGCTTTGTGGGAAGGTAAGAGACGGAACAGGTCCCGTCGCCATTGTCAGAGCATTCAATTTTAGCCTCACACGGACCTTCCACAGTTAGGCCCAAACCTCCAGTTCCAGCTCCTTTGGTGTCAATGGTGAACTCGGCAGGCTTGCCCACAAGACCACCCTTCAGGCCAGGGCCATGGGCCTTCACCTATATGAAGAAAGAATGAAAGTCAAACTTTGCCTGATGCTAATATTGCTGCTCAGCCAGTGCTGCGTTCAACACCCAAGCCTGTAATCAACACTGAACAGCATCTCAACTAGGTGCGCCTCTTCCCTGGGGCCCAACGTGTGACAGACTCACCTCATCACACCACTGAGTCACAGCTACCATGTAGTCACTGCTGCTGCAAATGGCTAAGGGAGACGTGGCTGTGAACTAATCAACCTGAAGGGAGACGTGGCTGTGAACTAATCAACCTGAAAGGGAGCGGGGGCATGGGCTTCTGAAGCACAGAGCAGGACAGCCCCACTCCTACCATGCCCTGCTCCTGTAAACCTGAAGAACAGAGCCAGAGACCTAACGTCCAGTCCCACAAACACACACAGGTTTCCTGGGTTGAGTGCTTGTAGAACAGTTTGCATGGACCTTACTGTTGCTTTGGCTACTACACCTCCCTCGACAAAGTCTGCATAAAAAGAAAATAATGGTAATGTCCAAATGGTAATTGTCCATATTTGTCCAAAACCATAGGCTGTTCAACACCAAGAGTAAACCCTAATGTACACTTGGACTTTGGGTGATTATGACATGAATGTAGGTTCATCAGTTACAACTAAGGGACTGCTCTGTGGGGAGTGGTGACAACAGGAGGCCATGAATGTAGGGGGGTGGGGGCAAGGATAATATGGGAAATCTCTGTACCTTTCTCTCAATCCTACTATAACCTAAAACTGCTCTAAAAATAAAAGTCTAACAAAAATTAAAAAACAACAACAACAAAAAAAAACTGGTTTTAAAAGAGGCAAAAGAGAGAGTAAAGCTTGCACCTCCGATTCAACAAACAAGAGAGCTTTATAGGATTCATGCCATTCGGACCACTGGAAACACTCTAACACCCTTGATTCAGGGCTACTAGGATGAAATGACAATGAGAATAACTTATTTTTATATTTAATTATTATAATGCCTGTGGGTGAGCTCATTCTGTGGCAGACACCAGCTGAGGCCTCCACGTTCACCAATCTCCCTGACCCTGACAAGCTCACTTCAAAGCGAGTGCCGCTATTACACAGACACGAGGGAAGAGAACCCAGGGTGGGGCCCCGGACGGCTGCACAGTGAGAGGAGGAGCCGTGGCAAGACCCGGCTGCTCACAGGATGCTTCATGCTCCACTGGAGGAAAGAACAATTGTCAGCCCCTGAAAACTGACTTTCAACACAACATGATTTTCTAAAGGTGTCTGCCAGGATCAGAGAAGGATTGTGTGTGGTGTTCCATGAGACCACAGGGGACGAGTTCTCGAACCAAAACATAAGCTGACCTTGGTGGGATCAGGCGGTAGTGAGGCCTCCACCGTGTAGGGGCTCCCAGGCACGGGGTGTCCATCGTAGGTCACATCTACGGCATACAGCCCCTCCTCCCGGGGGATGAACTTGGCTGTGCTGCTCTCCCGACCTGGCACAGGCGCCACCAGACATGGCACCACCTTCCTTGAGGGGCTCAGGATCGTCACGTCCAGCTTCCCTTGGCCTCCCGCCCCTTTGGTGTCAACGGCAAACTCCTGATCTTTCCCAACTTCAACTCCTGGAAAAGGTAAGCCAATTAATTAATTATTATTTAATGGTGATCAATATTAATAATGATAGTTATCATTTACTGAGTGTATTTTGTTCGCCAGGCCTCAGTATAGCATACCATCTCCTTTAATTTTCATCACAACCCTAGGGGGGTTTATTAGTAACCAACCGCTTTTAACAGGAGGCTGAGACTCAGAAAGGTTGAGTAATTTGTCCAGGGTTCCATATCTAGCAGATCACAAAGCTGGGACTTGGCTAAATTTACTTGACTCCACAGTTGGCTCTGCTGGCCAGTAAGTTATAAGCTGACACTGTCTTCTCTCCTTTACTTACTTTTGGTGTTATATCAAAACACTTCCACAAGCTGGTGTTTTATTTACTAATTCTTGGCAGCAAATTTAATTCTACAGCCAAGAAGGCAAAAGTCAGAACTGGCATTTGAAAGGTCTTTGCAGAGCAGCCCATAGAACACCATGTGTTGTGTTTGACAAAAACAGGGAAAGGACTTTGAACCAAAACAAAAGCCCTGGGAAAGTAGTCTGCCCACCCCTACCCAGGAAGATCCCGACTCCAGGCCAGCACACGGCCTGCCGAGATGAACACTGTGCAGCCGCACCACGGAGGGAGGTCTCCACGTCCCAAAGGATTTTCCTCACTGGCGCTGTGGTTTACCTGGTATGAAGCCCAAACCCTTGGCGTCTTAGCAAAAGGAGTGATGAGGGAACAGGGTGAAGGGTTAGACAGGGACCATTCATATGCTCCGAGCTGGCTGCCCCCAGGGACAAACGCCTCATCAAGCTCCTGTTTCAGAGCCAGAGCGGGGTGCTGGCCTCATTCACAACTTGTACATTTGGGTCACAGGTCAATTAAGGCGCTCACCAGTGGTCCCACTGACACCCAGAGAGACCCTCTCGGGTGGAATAAGAGGCCTTCCCTAGGGGTATGCACGAGCCCCTGTGAGCTTGCAAGCAGGTGAACAGGTGCCACCAAGGTGCCGCCAGGCGGCAGCCACTGGGTGAGAATGTTCTCCCAGAAGCACTGCTGACGTGAGAGATGGGCTGAAGACACTGGGAGAGCAGGGTAACTGCAATGCAAAATAAACACTGCCCACTGGTCTCTGCTGGCAGAACCACACATGCAGATGCAGAGAAGAGCATCCTCTTTTCTCTGCGTGTGGACACTCAGATGTCTGGAAGGACAGACAGCGACTGATAACTTTGGTTAACTGTAGGGAGGGGAGGTAGTGGAATTCACTCTTAACTGTGATGTTTTTTAGATGCAAAATTGGTTTATGTATTTTGGGGTAAAAAAATAATTTTATAATCACATGCTGAACTTCTGAAGCTGAGTGGTAAGTACATCAGTGTTCATATTATACCATATTCTCTTCTGTATGTTTAAAATTTTCCCTAATAAGTTTTTCTTAATTTAAACTAAATAAAGTGAGCTTGCAGTAATAAGATACCTAACAAGCTAAAGGAATAATCTGAGGGGGGTAGAGGGTGCCCTGCAGCTGTGGTTTCTGGGTGACAGGGAGCTGACTTCTATGCCTGACTCTTGACTCCACTGTGGATTCAGTGGCCAAGGAGAGTGCGCCCAGTAGAAGCTGCCAGAAAGCGAACTGCCCAACTTCTTTGTAATGAAAACATTCCACTGTGATGCCAGCAGTTGCTGAGGGCTATTACTGAGGTACTGTGCCAGGGTCTGAATTATTAGCTCATTTAATTTTCTAAATATTCCTTTGAGTGTTTTTGACCACCTCCTTCCTCATCCCCACCACACAAATAATGAAAACTGAGGCTCGGTGACATTATGCAGCCAGTAGCTTCCCACTATGTGGCCCTAATTCAAAAACAAGTCTGTTCTGCTACAAAGTCTGTTAAGCCAGAAATTGGTTCTCTGTGAACTGTCCTTTTAAGAGAACCTGACAGCTCCTGATGGTGGTCTGCGATGACCTGTCTCCCCTCCATTCATTCACACACTTACTGTTTTCCAGTCCATTAATTTTTATCTTGCTCAGATCCAGCGGAGCCGCCACACCCACAGTGAAAGGACTTTTAGGGATGGGATCACCACCGTATGTAACCAAAACCTGCATGCTGCCCTGGAATGAGAGAAAACCAAGTACACCTTTGGGTACCAACATGCTAACCTGGTATTTAAACCTGCCTTCTGGATCTTTCATCCTACCCAGAGACACAGGTTATTTGATTCTAGTGGATATAAAAAACATCTCAGACATATCTCTCTAAACTTCTGGCCCCTGGTAAGAATGTTGGAGAAATCAGATAAAATAAAAGGAACCAATAACAACAGGGACAACGTAATGAGCATTGTGCTCTGTGCTTTTAAGCATTTCCTGGATTCAATCTCAAAACAGTCATATGGGGTAGTTCCCCGTCATCCTAATTTTCCCAGAAAAGTAGTCACTCCCCCTAAGTCACGCATCTGGTAAGTGTGAGCTAGGCCTCATATCCACAGCACCCAAACACACATTCTAGGTCAAGGAAACGAAAGCTGCAGGTGTGAAGGCAGGCTGGGTTTGTGGGCTCAGCAGGCCCCGCACTAGCAGCCCCCATGGCAGCAGAGGGGCAGCAGGGCCTTCTGTGCTGCTGTTCTCTCCGGGCCAGTCCCAGCCCCTCACTGCGAGCTTCCTCTCTCCGAGGCCCCTGCCCTCCAAACCAAGGCTCCATGAAAGACCGCAGCTGTCTCAGGCAATTAAGATCCCCCTCAACTCGAATGACGGTCCGAGCATACATAAGAGGACCACGTGGGAGGGAGAGAGGCAAGGAAGGAATCCAGGAATCCAGCACTGGCTGGAGTTCAGCCCTGCTGAAGGCTGTCACTGATCAAGTGTTAAAAGGGTGTCGCTTTTGGCCTATGTATATCTTCTCACATTCCTTTTGCAATAACAAAGGCGGGGAAAGCCAAGAAAAAAAGTAGGGTGTATCAATGAAGAAGAGAGGACTGATTCCCCAGGATTTACATGTACTGCACACAAAACAAACAGGCTCCCGCCTCCAGGGTGTAACACTTCACCATAAAGTGTACACAGGTCAGATCCAACAGAGCAGGACTGACTGGAAACTTCGGGCCCCACAGCTTTCCCGCCGCCAGCGCATCCCGAGCTCTAACTCCTCACTCCCAAACCCCTAACTCCTTGAGGGCTAGGCCTCACAGCTAAGCCGGCGTCCTGGAAAAAACTTCTCCACCACCCCCTATACATTCTGACCGCCTCTCTGGAGTGGCAAAGGTCAGAGGGAAAAATCCTCTTCCAGTTAAATCCTCCCCATCCCATAAAAGAAAGTATGTTCTCATTACCAGTCATTAAAAAAAAAAAACAAAAAACCTCAAGTAGGAAATTAACTCCACCTTAAATAACCTAACAAGAGGGAGGAAGAAAGCTTAGAGGTTTACACCGGCAGTGGTCTGCGGCATTTTAAGGTTTGCCCAGCGGCCCCATCCAAGGAATGGCCTGCGCTTTTCCTGAGGGATAAGAACTGAGGAACACCTGAGCAGTGACCACCTGGCATCTCACAAAGACTTCTCGGACTGCAGGACAGTTTTACTCTCCCCTGACAGCTTCTGAGACCTTAACCTTATTCTACAACACACACACACCCAAAACCATGACCCGAGAGCTCAGATGAAGACAGGACAGGCAGCCACCCACTGCCCCATCTTCCAGAAATCTCTGTGACACCACAGCCATAGCAACACTGCTTCAAGGGAAGGGACTGCTATCCCATAAGCTTCAGTGAGTTGTGGGGTTTCCTAAAGGTACCCGAGTAGCACGGGGAGTTTTCAATGCCCAGAGGCTCCTGACTTAGCATGCCATGTGCTGCTGCCACCAGCTTCTCTAACTGCTAATGGAGGTTTGGGGAAGCTTGGAGTGAGAAACTGAGGTCACTTGAGGCCACAGACAAACGAAAGCACAGAAGGCAAAATCCTCGGGGGAGACTGGCATTGCATGATTTCCCTTCCATAAAATCAAGACTTTGACCTTGAGGAAGCCTTTAAGCCCCAGTCCAACAAGTCCACTCCTCCAAGCAGAAAGAGCTCTGACCTTCTGACAAGAGCTCAGAGGATAGACCAGCAACAACCATCCCTGGCCCACTGCAGGCTGGTGAGCATGTATAAGCTGCGGCTCAGGGGCCCTGTGGAAGGGGGCAACAGCCTGCAGGTACCTGGGAGCAAAGAGCCAGCAGTTTACACAGTTCTTAAATTGTCTCTGATTTGAGGCTTCGTTTATTCAGCCATTTGGCCGTGAGTCCACACAGAGCACCCACAGCCTCAGGCCCTGTGCTCAGGGCTGGGGGCTGGGGATGCATATTCATATGCATCATAATATCCTGTCCTCTGGGAACTCATAATACAGGGAGAGATTTAACCTGTTTTATACGCCACAGGAAGAGATCTGTGGAATTCCAAGTTGCCCAAATAATGAAACAGTAAACCTCACTCTAAACAAGAAAGGGCCAGAGGGACCCCGTGGAGCTTTTCACACTAGAAATAGTGACTGACACCAAGACCTCACCAGGCTCCCTGAGTGTATGATGGGCTGCATTTGAACAAACAGCCCCAAGTGGCCACTGAGCATGCAGATACCCTTCAAACCTGCGGCTCTCAGAGAACTGGATGAACTTGACCTTGGCGTGACCCTGCAGTATGGACCCTCCCACTCTAGCTTCATAGCAAATGCAACAAAACAGGACCTGGGCTCCTGACCACCACCTCTACCGTTCAACTGGCAGCGGGGGTCATGCGGGACAAGGGGTTCTAAAGTCCCTTCTGGGGATGCAGGTTGAAACCTGAACGTGTCCTGACATCCGCAACTTACTTTTTAGCAGTGCAGCTGACACACAAGAACATATGCAGGTACAGGGTGAAGCAGGAGTCGCACACTGTTTTTAGAAGAGTCTATGACCTTGTGATCTCGACCAGTGTGCACACTCATGCTTTCTGTTACCCTGTCTGAAGAAACGCTGAGTGCTGGCAAGAAAGATGACGTCAAGCTAGTGCTCCCAGAGGTAAGGCTCCCACCAGCCCTCAGAAGCATCAGCAGGAAGATAATTACCTACTTAGTACTGGACAGCCTGATGACAAAAGGATATTCTTCTACAAAAGTATTAATTTTACCACTACTAGTAATGAATCCTTTATCCAAGTGAAAATAAAATAAAACAAACAAAAAAAACAGGAAGCAGCGTACGTGGAAATAAAAGGCCACGCTTGTAACATGACACACAAACCTACCCCAGAGAAACCCCTTAGTGTCAGGGAAGTTCTCATAGCAAAGACTCCATCTCCAAAGACGTGGGGCGCCCAGGGCAGGGGACACCTGCCCCTTTCCCCAGCCCCACTGTACCCCTCACTCTTCCCCACTGAACTCTGGCCGGCTCCTCGCTGAGCGGCGCTCCTTGACCAGTGTTTCTACGGAAAGCACCACCTCGCTGCTCCTCAGACAGCACTCCCCGAATGACAGGCTCTGTTCTTCAACAAGGAAGGAAGCTCAGAGGTTGGAACGACTGTTCTGAACACTCTGCGAGAGCAGTAAATTCCAGGTTTTTCTGCAGGAATATCTGCTTCCCAGACCCTAGAGGTGTGGGCATGAGGAAAAACAACTTTAAACAAATAAACATGAATTGTACAGAGAGGTAGTATTTTTTTTGTTTGTTTTATCCTTACACGAGGACATTCTCATTGATTTCAGAGAAAGGGGAAAGAAGGGAGAGAGAGAGGGAAAGAAACATCGATGTGAGAGAGAAACATTGACTGGTTGCCTCTCACATGCATCCCGACAGGGGGTCGAACTTGCAACCTGGGTATGTGCCCTGACTGAGAATTGGGTCAAAAAGCCCTGGATGGAAAAATCCTGTCTATATTCCTCCCTTTTCTAAAAGGGGACCATCCGGGGCTCTAAATAAGTATTTCAGAACTGAGGGCCCAAAGGCTGAGCACTGTCTCTTTGAGGGAAGACTTTGAGAAAGACCCTCCTATAACACCTTGTGAAGAGGGTAAACTAAGCTAAAAGGGCCAGGAAAGAATAACAAAGGCACAACTCTTTCTCTCTGAGTAATTTATCAAAGACTAAAAGGCAGCTGCTAAGGATGGGAAGAATGTGTATAAGAAAGGTAGATATTAGGTCCTGAATTACAAGAGAATTTCTCTGCTAAGGCCCAAAACGAAGGGGGAGTTTAGGATGAGGAGAGAGGGGCTAGTGTTCTGCTTGTTCTTGAGAATCCTTGAGGCCCTCCTGATAGAACCAGTCAGTCTTCTGTGAGCGCTCCACAGTTCAGAACAAAAGGCTCGAAGAGCCGCCTCCCCCAGGGGAGCAGAAATCACACTGTCGGCCTCCAAAGTGACCCAGCACCCAGCACAGCACTGAGGGGAAAGGGGCCTGGCTGGGGCTACTGGTCAAAGGGATGGGAAGACCCTACCTGCTGGGTGGGCGTGTATTTAACAGTGTGGGAGTAGTCATAATTATCGATGACGTCCAAGTCCTTCACCGAGTCTCCAGGGAGGGGGCTGCTAAACTGCACGTTCAGTGGGGCTTTTCCGGCCCCTTTTGTGTAGACAGTGAAGTGGGTCGGTTTTCCATTTTCCACACCTGGAAAGATAAACCGTGAAGTGAGGAGACAGGCCTGGCTGGAGTGGTTTCACTTTTAGAACTGGTCTGACAGGTTCATCTGCACCTGCTCTACTGATGGAGCCAGAGACAGGGGCTAGGGCTTGGCTCCGCGCTCTGCCACTCAACTGGAGCCCAGAAGGAACACCTGCCTTGGGTGGAGGTAAGTCTCTCCAGGCCTCAGACCAAGCACGCACATGGCACTGGTGTGCAGAGCCCCCAGGGTAGCCTCACACACACACCATCACACCCGCCACCTTACCTGCTTTGCTGAGGCCGGGGCCTTCTGCCTTCACCTTGCTGGCATCGTGGGAAGGGTCGACTTTGACTCTGAAAGGGCTGGCGGGGATTTCCTGTAGCAGAGATACTGTCTCAGTAGGAAAGCCCCTAAAGCAACTGCCAGAGCTTAGCGTTCTGCCCAACTTTGACTTGAGCGGATGGTGAGCAAACTTCTGCTGCCATATGTCAGGCCTTTGCTCTCTGACATCAGGGACTGGCCGTGATGGGTCACTTATGAATGCCTTGGTCCCTCCATCACAGGCTTCCCTCCATTTTCTTCATAGCCAAAGGAAGGTTTCCCACAAGAAAATCTGAAAACTCTGAGCTTTTACCACCAAAAGTGACAGTAATATATGGGGTCCGAGGGAGAGAAATGTCCTCTAGGGACAGCTGAAAGCCGTGGTTTGGAGAGTATAAGGAATCAATCAGAAATACAATGGTTATAATTTTTCAGAAGAATGTCACACACTATCAGAATACAGGCAGAACAAACTGGATGAGACCAACTCAAGAACCGCGTCTCTAGAAACAACTTTCTTCTAAGACCCCTGTTTTTATGTAAGGTTAATTTGAATCACCAAGATTCCATTATTTCTTGTTTTAGGTACTGCTCATCCTATCTTTCTTTCCAGAGCCCTGCTTTGAACCAGTGAATAATACACTGCTCACTTCTGTTAAAAAGTGGTAAAATTTCAGTTCTGTTTTTTTTCCCTTCTTGGTTTTAATGAGCCAGAGAGAAAAACTAGGGAGCAGAGTTCTGAAGATACTTTCCCCACTGCTAAAAAACAAAAAGGAAATACCATGTACAGGTGGCCAGAAAGAACTTAGGGAACCCCCCCCCCCAAAACACACACACACACACACACACACACACACACACACACCTGAGATGCAAAGAGAACTTTGATAGTGTATCGCCCGGCGGCAGGAGGCACATATTTGACAGTAAACGTGTCGTTTGCATTGTGAATAATGTCAAAATCCACATCTTCCTCATCCTCACTCAACACCCGGGCATCACATTTAATGCCAACGCTGACATCACCTGGAACAGACCAGCTCATTAGCACAAGTTTACAAGATACAGCATGTCCCAAGCAATCATTTCTAGTTCAGGTGAACACCCCAAAATAAGTAACTGGGAATTTTCCAGCAAGAAACATGAGAAAGGGATGGTGCTAGGCCAGGGTTTTGGAAAAAGGATGGAGGATGAAAGGATGGCAAAGATATCACCACAGAACTGACACAGAGGTTCATTCGATTTCTTATTCAGGTGGACTGCTCCCTGGTTCAAAGTTCATTGCCCTCAAAATGTTATAAAAAGAACTTAGTTCCCCAAAGAACAGCAATCACTGTGTTGGGTGAAGCTCCCTCTCACCTTCTCCAGCCTCTGTACAGTCCACTGTGAAGTGAGTAGGCTCATTTGCCTTCAATCCACTCCTCTCCACGCCTGGCCCGAACACTTTGACCTTCTGGGGATGGCTACCCTGCCCAATGTTGACCTACAAAGGACATGGAGAAAGATGCAATCCAGTTTTCCTCCACTCGGACCCAGTAAAACACTGTTAGTTAACATTGTTGAAAATAGTTCTTCTGGACAATCCAGAGCACTCTGCCCTTCAGGGCACCCCATCATTCAAGGCCCACCGAGGATGATGGGTTCTTCCCACGTATCTGCCCTGGCTATCAGACAGGGACAGAACCCAGACCTGCAGCAGGACAGGGCTTCTTCATACCATGCCAGGATTCCGCCTCACAACTTACCCGGTAGGGGCTGTGTGGGATGTTCACTCCTCCCCAGACCACAGCGATGGTGTGCTTGATGGGTTTAACTGGGGTATAGGAGCAGGCATAGGTGCCGTCCATCCGACTCTTCATCTGGATGTCGATGGGCTGGCCTTCCCCATCCTGCAAAAGAGCAGGGGCTAAGAACAGAACTGTCCCTCACCTGTCCTCATCAAACAGGGCCACCATGGCCTTCCAAGACAGCCAAGTCACCATGCATTCAATCAATAAAACCACATGGAAAGACTATGATATGCCATGTTCTCACAGTACAATGACCATAACCCAGGTGAGAAAATACTATATGCATTTACTTATTTTTAATCATTAAGAGCAAAGGGCCCAAACAGAAAACCATGACTATTCAACGCTTAATAATTTCAATGCCTACATTTAAATACTTTGGCCAAATTCAATTAAGTTAACATATTTAACAAATCCTTGTTTGCCAAACTCTCATTATGGCCTAGGTAGCTTCAGCCACACCAAGACATTTACAGGGAAATCTGAAACAATGAAGCCTTGTTTCCACAGAATACAATCATAAAAATAAGAAAAGTACCCTGCTTACATGCAGAACCTCATTTACTCTTCACACAACCCATGAGGATAAATATTCTCATTGTTCCCAATGTGTAAGTAAGGCAACTGAGATCAGATGAACCAAGCAATTTGCCCTTACATTGTAGGATCTTGTCACTTGACGGTTATCTGCACAGGTGGCCCCTGGAAACTCACCTGAGCAAGTATCTTTAAGGGAGCTTTTCCAGCATCCTTAGGATCCACAGTGAACTCAGCCAGGTTGTTGACGATGCACCCAGATTTCTCCAGACCTGGCCCATATGCTTGGACCTGGAGCAAAGGGGCCATAATGATTCTCTTTCTGTGTAATGCACCAACTAAACCCCCATGTGAAGACTGTTGACCAGGGGACAGGGAAAGGACAAACAACTGTACCTAACTTTACAGTACCTATGTAACTGTATGGTTATGGGAAGGAAAATGCTAAAGTAAGCTCTAACTTAAAAATGAAAAATAGTATCACTAACCTCTCATGAAAGAGAAAACTCTCTAAAACCTGGCCGCAAACTAGGATGGGCTCCCTGCCTTATTTTGAGCTGACATAGAGAACTTCTAGTAACTGGGGCAGGGCCCTCTGGCCATACCCAATTTTAGTGTCACCCTTGAAGGGGTAAGAACCTTTGTTACCAACAGCATTGTAAATGTTTGCAGGCCCCAGAGAGCAAAGGACCAGCAGACAGCCTATGTGCAGCTGCCCACAAGGGCCAACAGCAGCACGTGTGGGCTGGGAGCCTCCTCCTGCTGGCCAGGCTGGCTTAGACTTGATGCTAAATCAGTTTGCAAAGAGTTTGAAAGAAGCTCTTGGAAACAGTGAAAACATTGCTCCAACTTAAGAAGCTGAGGAGAAAAAAAACACCATTATCCATAGAATATCTCAAAATACTAACTACAGAAAGTGCAATACTAAAATATGATGCTCCAGTTTATAAGAAAACAGCTTCTTATGGAGACCCCTCCATGGGCCATGCCCTGGGCTAAGGGCTGCCTTTATGAATGTTAGTTGCCTCCTTGAATCATTCCAGAAACTCTAGGAAGCAGACACCTCTACCATTCCCGTTTTATAGAGGAAGATACCAAGAGCCAGTATTGACTGGTGGCTCAGTGGTTTGGGCATCATGTCAAAAAGTGAAAGGTGGCCGGTTCAATTCCCAATCAGGGCACAAGCCTGGGGCATGTACGAGAGTCAACCAATCAATGTTCCTCACATCGATGTTTCTCTCCCTCTCTTTCTCTCTCCCCACCCTCACTCTAAAAATTAATAAAGAAAGTCTTAAAAAAAAAAAAGGAGTCAGAGATAAGTTATTTGCCCAACATTAGAAAAGGACTCAGTGGTACTACCAGGATTCCAGCTCAGACCTGTTTCTTCCCAAAGCTCTAAAGCCATCTCTCAACAAGGCCTCTCTCTGTGTGCCAGGAGCCAGAAAAGAGAAGCCAGAAATATAACAAGCTGATTCACCAGATCTGGGTTATAGTCTCCTGTGGCCGGGTGGATGAAGGCCATGTATGGACTGTCCTTGATATCCTCGTCGTCACACATGATGTGAATGGCATATTCGCCAGGCTCCTTGGGCCAGTACTTCACGTCACAGGATCCATCATTCTGGTCGTCATACTCAATCTTCGCCTGGGAGGGGCCTTCAATGGCAAACCCTGCAGGATGGGGTGGGAGGGCCCCTGGTTACATGGTGAAAAGTATCTATTCTATGTTACCACCAACTCACTCCCTCAGCCTGCCTAAAAGCCAAGTATTTCCCATAGGATTGAAATCTGTATGTGTCCCTTTCCCACAAAACCAAGCCTACTGAGTCTTCAGTAGAGATGGAAGAATTATATTTTATAACTTTTTTTAAAAATATCGTCTAACAATAAAGATCAACCAGCAAACCTTTCTGTTGGCAATATGGTAACACATACCAAAGTCTGAAACTAATCCCCAGCCTTTCCCCCACCAAACCTACTTATGGGCTTTTATCTGAAGGAAATAACCAAGGATGTGTGTAAACAGTTAGGTGCAAGGATATGTATTCAGCATTGTTACAGTAAAACGCTGGAAATCATTGGAAAGCCCCATAAGGTATATCCATGCAACAGAATTCCATGGAAGCCCTGGAAAATCAAAGCATGTTCTATATTTATCTGAGGCAAAAAAATATAAAGATTGCCCCAGGTGTTTTTTGTGGCAGACAAATATTTGTATGTGTATGCACAGAAGCAAGTCTGAAACAATACGTCAAAAGGTTTAATATTATCTCTAATTTACAGAATATACCAAAATATTTATATCTCTCTAGAAGAAAAATTTAATGTGATTTCTTATTTCCCCCTTTTTGTTTATTTCTATTATCTGAAATAGAGGTCATCAAATTATGGCTGGTAGGCCATATCTGACCACTGCCTGTTTTTGTAATAAGGTTTTACTGAAACACAGCTACACTCCTTTGCTTATGTACCTTCTACTTCTACTGTCATGCTACACAGCAGAGTCAAAGAGTTGTGAAAGAATATGGTCCACAATACTAAAATACTTGCTATCTGATCCTTTTGAAAAGAGATCAGTGCTGACCACCAGTCTAAAATGATCACATAGACATCAGATATGTATTTAAAATATACTGTTATGCTCCAAAGAATATTTACTCCCCAAATTTCTGATTTCAGAAAAATTCATTCATGCACCTAAACTAAGGATAAATGAATAATATTTGTTGAGTATCTACTATGTGCCAGGCACAATATCCACAGAAAGCCTCTGTCCTCGAAGTCTAGTGGATGATGAATGAATGAATGAGGGAGAGGGCAACCTGAAGGGCAGCAGGAAAATGAGAACTGCAATTCCCAGGGGTATGCAGAGGCAGCCTCAGGAGGTGAGGAGACCAGGAGGTAAAGGGTAGTGAGGCACAGCAGGCCCCATTGCTTAGTCTAACACTGGGCCCAAGCCCTCTGTAATCTCAGCCCTACAGAAGCTGCAGGTCACATACTTCCACTTACCCAGAGACCCCACCTCAGAGCCAATGGACTCCACCACGAAGTCCGCTGACCGCCCAGCAACCCCACCATGGAGGCCAGGGCCCCATGCACGGACTTTCTGCATGCCTGCTTCAGGGCCAATTTGAACTTCAAAGGGGCTAAAACAAAAGGAAAAATAGAAGCATTAAAGAACAGAAAAGAAGGGGCTAAATACAGTGAAAAGCTGTTTGCACACACCCTTTTCACTTGCTGGCTCCTTTTACCTGCAGCCCCAATCTCCAGCCAAACCCTTCCTCCACGCAAGTCCCCTCTCAGCCATTGTTAGGTCAACAATATAAAGTAATGTGCTATTTCAGGGCATTCAGGTGGCCATTGGGTTGGCACTCAAGCCACACTGCCTTGCACTATCTTTTTGGTCATTTACCTTTTGGGTGGAGGGCTCATAACACTGTGAGCCCTGGGAAGTAAGAGAGTGTGCACTTTTCCACACCCTGCCTGTGCTGTAGCAAGAAAACTAAGTTGAAGAGGCATGAGCTCACACATGAATGAATGTGCTTTAACTTACGTGCAGGAGATTAAAAATAGTTTGCTTAGATTCTCAGAACCCTATAATATGCCCAGGTATTTCTCAAGGTAAACTTAATTTATTCCGAGTTTAAAGCTGCCCCCGGGAGAGCTGTAAAACACGTAAACACCGGGTGGGCAAACTGAAACGCCCACACAGCAAAGCTATAGACTGGTCCCTTGGCTCCTGAGTGCGCTCACATAGAGGATGTAATGTAAACCATAGCAGATTTTACCCCCATGGCATTCTTGAACAGAGGCGCACATTGAAAGAAAGAGAATCTCAGTTTATTCAAGAGTATATAGACACACAGCCCATTTGCTCTCTATTACTGCTCCTTCGGGCTTCCCCACCTCCCACCAGCCCCAAACCACCAGCATTTGATGTAACGCAAGGCAGCAAAAAACAGTGACTTTCTTGCTGCTTTTGAGAACAGGCCAAATGTCTGTAAGCTGCTCTGAAAAAAAAAAAAAACACCACATTTTCAACAAAGCAGATCTCTTTCCCTCCTGTAGCCCAGGAAGCGAGACCACAGTGAGCCTGCCCTGGACTGGGCACATCTCCAGAGAAGAGGCAACTCCAGCTGGAGACTCACCTCTTTGGAATGTGGTGTCCCCCCCACGTAATGGCGATGCTATATTTCCCTGGGGTGCTGGGGTAATATTCGAATGCATAGACGCCTTCCAGAAAGCCTTTTTGCTTCACCAGCTCCTCCAGACCTTCTGTAGGAAGGAAACACACCATCTTTCTAATGCCATCCTAGGCTCAGAAGGAGAACCCAAAAGACAAGAACAGAAAGGCAGCAATCCACAAAACATAACCCACAGAGGAAAACTAAGGGAGCTGCCTAAGAGGGTGGGATCACTGAAACCTTCGAGATTAGTCCCAAGTTAAATATGGACCCATCTCTGCTTCAAATTGTGGGGAAATGAAGATTTTCAGCTAACTGGCTTTAGTGGGCCCTCTCCGTTCTAAGGGGCTATGAGGTCTTGAACCTCCTGGGTCTGTTAAAGACAAACCTAATCACATCTCGATTTTTCAAGAATCCTACCCATCTTAGCTCCACTGTTCCTCCCCAAAAATAAAGTGGGGAGGGAACGAATCTTTATGAATATTTGGCATGAGTTTCAGGTTAGTGTTCTAGCATATCTTTTTCAATTAAAACTGGACAATGAAAGTGAGAAAGCTCTTGTATGCTGTCTACAAGGAGACAGGCTTTAGATACTTTGCCACTAACTCCAGAGCAAGCTATCAGGCAGGGACTTGTTTTACACTGAGCCTTGAGGTTTGGCTGGGAAAGCCATTTACTCATGTGAGAATCCAAGGTCAGGAAAAAAATGCCTCCTTGGCTCCTGCAGGAATAAGCCAGGAGGGAAGGCAGCCCCAGAGCAGCTTGGGTCCAGGTCTGAGCAGTCTAGAACTGTGGCTGCCCTTGGGGCTCATGCCTGCTCCAAAGCTTGATGCTCCTACATCAAATATTAACTGTCTAGAGCTCAGAACACCCCCACCCCAGCCTGTTGGGGACACAGAAGCTAAGAGCAGTCCTAGCATAGGAAGGACAACGTTCCGCAAGCCCAGGGCTGCTTCCTGGCAACCAGAAGTGCCAAGCTGCTCATCTATACCAGGGGAAGACTTGAAGACAGTGTGGATACCCATCCTTGTACCCACTTAGTCTCTCCTTTCCTAAAAGGGGGAGCAAGAATGAATTGCAGGGTACAACCCTCCCCTCCACAAATGGCATTTATTAAGAAAGGAAACTTAAGCTGAGAAAATTTGATTCCCCTTCTATAAGCACTGATCATAGTAATTAGGCACTTGACATAATGTCATAGTCTATGAAATGTAACCCATAGTGGGAAAACCACTGGCTTTGGAGACTGCTTGACTTCCAGCCGGATGCTTACAAGCTGTGGGACCTTGGGCAGGACCCTTCCTCTCGGAGCCTAGGTTTCCTCAAATAAAAAATGGGCTACTGCAGATGGCTGTTCCAGGGACATTTACCAAACTTCATCGTATCCCTGCTTTTTCTATTCCCAGAAGCGTTAATATAATGTGAGTCTGCTGAGCCACCTCTGTCCCCACCTGCGACCAGGGAAGAGATTACTAATCAATCACTGCTTCCTTCCATATGGAGCTCAGGTAGCCTCAAATTTCCGACACAGGTCTCCGGGATAAACCGGTCAGAACGGACCCTGGGGTGAAGTCTGTATGCCACGGCTGCCGATCTGGCTGAAGTCACACCTGAGATGAGGGAACAAAGGAGCACTTACTAGGACCCTTCACGGTTATGCTGAGCTCCCCGCTGCCAGCAGCTTTGGTGTCAACCTTGAAGTCTGCAGTCTCCCGGATGCGGACGCCTTTGGGCTGCAGGCCTCGGCCACTGGCCCGGCAGGCGTTTGGATTGCAGGCTGCAAGCATAGTTTCGACATCAATTCAACCTTTCATTCCTCAGTCAGAGTCGAGCAAGCCAAGGCAACTTGGAGCCACCCGCCAAGAAAATATTTGTTCTGCAGAGTATGCCACAGTTACTGAGACGAGGGGTCCCATTTAGAGAGCACACCAGGCAGCAAATAAAGATACAACATAACTTTGTCCAGCCACACCACAGAGGGATTGGGGCAAGTGACATTGGCAAAGAAGGCCGGAGAACACAGTGTGGATCCCTTGGGCTCCTGGTACTGGCTGAGTCCTGGCATTTATCCTCTCAGTGGTGAAGGAGAGTGAAGACCTAGGGCTGGACACTGTTCAAACCTCACTGCTATACTCAAGGGCCCACTAATGGGGAAGACTGGACCTTCTCAAGTCAACTTAAAAAATGTAGAGCTTGAAAACATCTGACTGGGTTCCAAACTTCAGGTCAGTCATTTCTAAAAGTCTAAGTGCTGACTTCCATATAAAGAGCCTGACAATAGCTCAAAAGGGAGCCCATTCAACCCTAAACTGGCTGAGGCAGACAAACACTTCAGTCCTGGGAAAGCAGGCGGCTATAAATGTAACTATTAGCAATAAACGCCGCTCTCAATTTGACTTCTAGATCAGATTTAAAAAGCTAGAGTTGTAAGTCTAAAAATTAAGGATAAAAGTAGTTTCTAACATTCCTTACATGAGGTCCACAAAACTCCTGCTCCACGGGGCTCATCAGAAGGTTGATAAAAGACATCCTTGGCCCCTATGAATTCTTTGTCAACATAGACAACCTTCTCATTGAGTACAGAAATGGGACATTAATAGGTAAAATGTCATGCTGTTTTTTAAGTGACTTTTCCCTTCCAAACCTGCATATTCGACAGTTCTCTCTCTATACACGGAGGGTCACAAACTCCAGAGAAGCAGACTCTAGTCTACTCCACGGAAGGAAGGTAATTCCTCCACTGGCCCCTCCCCCTCACAGCACCCTTGGCTGGCTGTTTGGCAAACAATTGCTTCCCAAAGAGACACACACACATCTCGGATTTAGAGGTGATTTTAGGTGGTTCATGGATGAACGTAAGTTTATGGTGGCACTTTGTGGCAAGTAACATTGGTTTTTCATTGTGAAAATGATATACAGCCTCTTTTTTATATAAAACCATATAAGTAGAAGAAGGATAAGTATATCCAAAAACAAACAAACAAAAAAAAACACCCTCTATTCATTAAATACTGTACAGTATAGGTGATGGAGAGATAGGCCAGGAATGAATAGGGTATTCCGTGAGTGAAAGGAAGTCAGACTAGGAAAGCTACTCAAATTCTTTCTTGCATTATATCAAAAGAGCTTTATATCCGAACATGTTGGGTTTACTTTTTCTTTGTTAAGAGGAGAAAAGTTGGTCATACCAGGAATAAGTCACAACAGGATGACAGGACTTCCCTGGGAGGTTTAAGTACTCACGGAGATTCTGAACATGGGCCATGATCTCCACACTCAAAGGGTCATTGCTCAGTTCATATAAGCACTAGATACAGCTAGAGTGGGTAGGAAACCACCAGATTTGCCACCATTTTGAAATGTGTGAACATAATTAGAGAGTGGGCTTAGGGTATGGTTGGACACGCTGTGATAACACGGGCTGTCATTTCCAGAGGCCACAAACAGCACAGGCTCAGCCGACATTTGCAGGCAGCACACAGAACTAGCCCAGAAGCCCCACCCAACCAGCCCTTACCAAGTAAGGTGCCTCTGGCCCAGTGCTCTCAACTAGGAAGCCAACAGCTTCAGGGTCCAGGCTGGCCCAGAGGCAGGATTCAGAAGAGGAAGCCAGGTCTGCAGACGCAGATGCAGGACAGAACGGGAAAAGGCAAGTATTGATTAGAAAAGGCAGCAGAGTTGGGAGTAGGGGTTGGGGGAGGAAGAGCAACAAGGAAAAAGGAAAAGAGTCTAATAGAAAAATACCAGCTTCTGGCTGCAGAGGGTGTTTAGCAGGGTGATCAAGAGGTTGACAGAGACCTGGGTTCTATTTCTACTGATGCCTAGCCCCTACTCACCAATACCTTATGTTATTTAAGCCTCAGGGTCTCCGCCTGAAAACTGGGAATAATAATAGCACCTGGAACACACACACTGGTGTGACAATTAAATGCATTTGTTCTAAGTGCCTGACAGCCAGTAAAGACCAGAAGTGGAGGCCGGGGGCACCAGCAATGCTACTGCTGCTAACCTTGGCCACAGATGCCAACTCCTCAATGACCTCGGCCATGCACTTCTCAGTGAGGATAACGACTCTCCTGGATAAGTGTTTTGGAGAGGATTAAATGAGTTGATAAAGGTAAAGCACTGGGGTCACTCCATGGCTCACAGAAAGGTATTAACATTCTCCTGGCCTAGGGCCCAGCCGTGGGCATGGTTGGCCTTGATGCCAGAAGCACCCGTGGTCAGCCACTCCAACACTCACCTTCCCCAACCTGTACAATGAAAGGACTCTTGGGAATGGTGTCCCCAGCGAATGTGACCTTGACCACGTGAGGGCCAGGATGCATTGGTTTGTACACACATCGATACACCTGGTTTCCTTTGTCTTCCACAAGCAGCTCCACGGTGTTCTTCCCCTGGGGGTCTTCCACCTCAACACCAATGTCCCCCACGCCAGCACCTATGACAGAATAAACATTCCATGAGAACAAGTCAACTTCTCAGAAAGTTCACTGCTGAGGAGTGTAAACACAGGTAGAAACCGCACACAAAGGAGACAGCGGCCCTTAGAAGGGCCACGCCAAGACATCATCAACTTTTCTGACCGCACAGAAGGAGGGTCATGGCTAAACTTGCCTCTCTCTGTTTTGATAATTTTCTACACTGGAAAGAAAGCTGACATTTCAAGAATTGTGTCTTATTCATTCCTCCCCGCCCAACCCACACAGGATCTTCCATGGAATTTGGTTGAGTAGATGACTCTTAAAACTTAGTTTCAATGGAATATTTATTTAGTCAAATAAGAAGTGAGTACAAAAATGGACTGTTTATTAATCATTACAGTCAAGCTTGAATGTAAGTTTTAAAGAAAAGCTAAGGTTGAAAAAACATAAAAATATAACCAACACATTCGAAACAGAGAACAGACTGATGGTTGTCAGAAGGGCGTGGCTGGAGAAGGTGAAGGAATCAAGAAGTACAAATTGGTAGTTACAGCGCAGCCACAGGGATGTAAATTACAGCATAGGGAATATCGTCAACAATACTATAATAACTACGTATGGGGCCACGTGGGTACTTGAAATATTGGGGTGACCACTTTGTTAAAGTATATAATTGTCTAATTACTATGTTGTACAACTGAAGCTAATAGAAAATAATACTGAATGTAAACTGCAATTGAAAAATAAATAAATAAATAAATAAATGTATAAGGACAAGGGGGTGGAGTGGAGAACTGAAAAAAACTGTTTTTGCTGTTGGCTGTTTGTTTTAAAAGACAAAGGTCCAACATCTGAAGACTTTAGGTTCATGAGGATTATCTCTGGCTTTACGGCGAAGTCTGATCTGTGGAGAGAGGGGCAGTTACCTGCCGTGTAGATGTCAAAATAGGTGGGCTTATTGGCGATGTTCCCTGCAGCTTCCACACCTGGGCCTTTCGCAGTGACTTTACTCGCATCTCCCTGGGCCTTGTCGACATTCACCTCAAATGGGCTCTTGGAGATATGCTGTCCTGCAAAGAGTACTGTGACCTGCAAGTGACAGAGATGACATATAATCACTTCTTCCTGCCCAGTGAGACTACCAGGTCAAGCCACATGCTTTGTTATCTTCTCGTCCACCCTCCTGATTACCCACACAAAGGTGGCTGGAACCAGGAGTCCTGTGAATGGCCTGAATGGGACTCCCACCTGACTCCACCGGCCATAATGGCTGGACCTGGGACTTCCGGCCTTCAGCAAATTAAAAATGTGTACATCTGATATGTTTAGCATCTCTAGTAGGATATGAACAAATACTTGTACTTGAATCTCTAGACCACAGGTGGCAAACACAAGGTCCACGGGCCGATTCAGGCCCTCTACCTTGTTTTATCTGCCCCGGCACCTTGTTTCTCCCTGGCGGCAGCACTGAACTCCTTGCCCCTAGTTAAGAAGTAGTTACATTTATACAGTCCTAAAATTACATTCGGTCCTTTGAAGGCAACTGTAAGGCTGATGTGGCCCCAGTGAAAATGAGTTTGGCACCCCATCTAGAGTCTAGACATTGAGTCCTTTAAGGAAACTGCAGAAGAGGCCATTGTTCCCTAGAATATAATGCAAGGTTCTAGGATTTCACACTTAGAGTTAAAGTATTTTTCAATGGATCAAGATCAATCCCAGACACATGGATTTGAGAAAAAGTACAGATTTCCATTTAAAACTTGAGCCAGAGTTCTTATGTTTTAAAATTTTCAGGGGTATTGTATTAGGTTTTCATATGAATTGAATAAATTAATTACATCATAAATGCTCTCTTCAAGACTTTCCCCCCCCAAACTCATGATGTGCTTTCTAAGGGTATAAACCTGTGGCCACGATCCAGTGGATTCACTGAAGCCCAAGGTGGCGAGTACGGTCTGTGTGCCAGAGTCCTGGCATGGTGCACAGGGACTGGCCTGTATGTGCTTTTGAAGGCTTTCTCCAACTAAAGGCAGACTCCCAGGTCACTGCACTCTCCCACAAGACTCCCTTAGCCCCTAGCCCACAGGCCAACGGCACACTGACACAAACAACTCAAACCGTTGTCAAGACAAAGGGCCTGGGGACAGGATCCCCATCAATTCTCCAGCTACATGAGTGGCCCACTGGCCACCACTACAGTCAGCCAGCCTTCCGTACCCTCAGGCTTCAGTGCTGCCAGGAGCTCCAGAACACCTGGACGGGGCCTACTTAGGCAGCATCAACGACAAAGCCCATGGCTTAGCATCTACACTACAGGCATGAAGCCACAACCCTTCATTACCTAGACAGACTTAGAAAAATCTTATGACATCGCAAGAAACCTAGTAGAATTCAACTAATCTAGATATATGAGCTAATATCTCAAGTCTGATTCATGGGAATCTCAAATTTTCTATAATAAGCATGGATACTTTCATAATCAGGAAGGAAAATCAGAGGTTGACTTAAGAAAACTGCTCTTTTTTCTAAGATATCCTTTCTTGCGCATATATCAAAGCAAACCCAGAAGACAGTCCAAGCAACAGCCATGACACCTCATCTTACTTTGTGCGGCCCGGTGACCTTGGGCAGGTACTCCACAGAGTATGTCTTGTTCTTGTCATTAGCAGGTGTCACTTGTGCCTAGGATGGAAGACAAACGACAGTTAGAGAAGGCACCAGGGGTGAGTAAAAACACGCTGTGCCAGCCAGCGTCCTGCAGTGAGCTAGTTGGCTGGTCAGGAACCTGTCTTCACTACAGCTACTTCCTACCCCATCACTCCTGCAGAACGCCTCATGAGAGGAAGAGCCTGGGGTCACAGGCACAAATTAAGTAACACAAAGACTTAACCAAGTCAGGACTCTCCATTGTCTCAAGGCTGAACTCTCTAGACAAGAGAGACTATACAGCGAGTAACTTAAACCTTTAAGGCTATGTACTTATTAAACATTCATAAAATGCTGCATCCTGTAGTAGTTACCCAGAATAAAACAAATCAGGCTGAACTCCTGCCCCAGTGGGAAAAAAGGACAATACGCCAGTAAACTTAGAATTTCAGATGGTGCAAAGAACTAGGAATAAAATACAGTCTTAAGGAGGTAAGTAGACAGAAGGAACAGTGTGTGCAAAGGCCCTGAGGGAGGAATCAAAGGATGGTCAGGATGGGAGGGGACTAGGACATCAGCATTGTTACTGTATTGTATTGTATCAGTACGGTATTGTTATTGCTATTCTGGCCATCAATACCTACAACCTCAACTAAGAGGCCTTTGCTAAATTAAAAGTATCCTTTCTTTTATTAAACAATTTTTCTTTGGGTATCAATTTATATTAATTTTCAAGGCACAGTCCTTGGACAAGTTAACTTTAACCACTGTAAGCCTCGGGAAGCTTCTGGTAAAAAACTATTTTTGTTGTGACATTTAATGAGGAACATGGAAGCAGAGTCCCCGGCCCTGTGACAAGCCCCATGGGATGCTGACAGGGGACGCAGCATCCTCCAACATACCTCCTCTTTGTTCCCTTCTGGGTCCTCGACAAACACCATCAAGTCTCCTTGCCCAGCACTGATGGTGTCCACAGTGAACTTGGCTGGCTGCTTCACCATGTTTCCAGTAGGCTCGATTCCTGCCACAGGTTTGCACAAGCACATTACAAGCGGGGCCAGGCCCTGCCACAGGCCTCACCCACTATGTCTCCTTCAGGAACTGGGGAGGTGGGACCCGGCCCTGCAGCCACCACATGGGAGCCAGGGACAAATTGTCATGACAAAGGTACTCTGATAGGTTCCAATCCCTAATTTTGTCCTTGTTATTTAAGCAACAATCAATTCTGAACTCTTCAGAGCAATGCAGTCAGAAGTCTATACGATTACGAAGAATAATGAGTGACCGGCAGTGGAGCTGGCCCCAGGAGATGGCATGCGGGAGGAGGAATGAGGGAGGGAGAATGGCTCATTTTTCATCAAAGACCTCTTTGTATTACTTGAAATGTTTAAAATTGCATTCAATTATTTTTTAAATTAAACTTTATTTTGAGATGATTGAGCAAATTAGAGATAGATTCCCATGCAGGTATAGGAAATAATACCCTTTAACCAGCTCCTCAAATGGTTACATAGTACAAAACTCTATTCCAGTACCAGACCAAGGACACTAACCCTGACACAGTTAAAATACAGAACAGTTCCACCCCCAAGGGGACCCCCCATGTTGCCTTTTTAGATCCACATCCACCCCCTCCCATCTCATCCTCTTTCTACCCCAAGGGACACTAATCTGTTCTCCATCTCTAATTTTATCATTTCCACAATGTTATAGAAATGAAATCATACATTATGTAACATTTTAAAATTATCTCTTTCCTCTAGCACAATTCTCTGTAGATTCATCCAGGTTGTTGACTGTATCAATTGTTTGTTCTTTTTATTGCTGAGTAATATTCCATGATATGAATGAACCACCGTTTGTTTAGCCATTTACCGACAGAATGGTTAACTGGGTTGTTTCCAGCTGTATTACTGATAGAGCCGCTAATAAACATTCGGGTGCAGGTTTGTGTGTGGACATGTTTTCATTTCCCCGGGATAAATGTCAAGGAGTGCAATTGCTGGGTGATATAGTAGTTGCATGTTTAGTTGTTGTTGTTGTTTTTATTGACTTTAGACAAAGAGGGAAAGAGAAACATCGATTTATTTTTCCACTTATGTATGCAGTAACTGGTGGATTTTTGCATGTGCCCTGATCCGGGGATCAAACCCACAATCTTGGTGTATCAGGACAACACTCTAACCAGCAGAGCTGCCTGGCCGGGGCTTACAGGTTTAGTTCTTTTTAGGAAACTGTCAAACTGTGTTCTAGAGTGGCTGTATCACTGTACATTCCTACCAGCAATGTATGAGTGACCTGGATCCAGTTTCTCTGCATTCTTGCCTGCATTTGGTGTTAACACCACTTTCTACTTCTGCCATTCTGATAAGTCTATAGTGGTTTTAATTTGCATTTTCCTATGGCTGCAATTTTCAGCTGATGTGCCACAAGACACAATGCAATATTTGACTATTTGGTCAGTGGCACTGACCTCTTTTCCTTTAGATTGTCAAATGAAAAATGACAACAGCCAACATAAGAGCCATATGGCATGAATAAATCAAAGTTGTATAAATTTTTTGTCAGATTGGCAAAAAATATATTTTTTGATATGCCACAGAATTTTAATAATTAGTTTATGTATGCCACGAAGTGAAAAAGATTGAAAATCGCTGCTCTATGGCAATGACATCAAACATCTTTTCCTATGTGTCTGTGCCATTTGTATATTCTTTTTTTTTTTAAAGATTTTATTTATTTATTTTTAGAGAGGGAAGGGAGAGAGAGAGAGAGATCAATGTGCGGTTGCTGGGAGACATGGCCTGCAACCTAGGCATGTGCCCTGACTGGGAATCGAACCTGCGATGCCTGGTTCGCAGCCCGCGCTCAATCCACTGAGCTATACCAGCCAGGGCATTTGTATATTCTTTTTGGTGAAATGGCTGTTCCTGTATTTTGACCATTTGGTAATTGAGTTGTTTATTTTGTTTTAACTATTGAGTTTTTGAGGGTTTTTATGTATTCTAGACAATAATGCTTCAATGAATATGGGGTTCCCAAATATTTTCTCCCAGTCTTTAGCTGGTCTTTTCATCCCCTTAACTGCAAAGTTTTTAAAAGCCTTCCCAGGCCCTTCGTCTCAACAACATTTTGAGTTCTTTTAGAGATGTGATCCAGGTGGCCTGGAGGGCAGAGCTAAAGGAGCCTGTGCTGCAGGAGCATGGGGGGATCCGGGAATACACCCCACACTGAGAGAAATTCCACAGCAGCACATACAGCCCACCTCTGGTGTGCCTTGTGTCGAGACTATGAGACACAGGCAATGCTTTTTTACATTTTTAAAAATTTATTTACTTATTTTTAGAGAGAGACAGAAGAAAGAGGGAAGAGAGAGAGAGAGACATTGATTTGCTGTTCCACTTATTAACCCACTCACCTGTTGTCTCCTGCATATGCCCTGACCGGAGAATGAACCCACAAGCATTGCACATCGGGACAACATTACAATCACAGTATAATGCTTTTGGTGTCAAGTTCAAGAACTCTACCTTGTCCTAGATCCCAAAGTTTCTCCTATGTTTTTCTAGAAAGTTTACAGTTATAGACTATTACATTTAAGTCTGTCATCGATTTTGACTTAATTTTTATATAAAGTGTGAGACTTAGACTGAGGGGTTTTGTTTTGTTTTGTTTTGTTTTGTTTTGTTTTGTTTTGCCAATGGATGTTCAGTTACTCTGGCAGTGTGAAAAAGGCTCTTTCCTCCACTGAATTGCTTCTGCACCTTCATCAAGAATTAGTTCTGCATATTTGAGACTTCCAGTCAAGATGGCAGCATAGGGACATATGGCTTGCTTTCTCACAAAACCACAACAAAATTACAACTAAACTATAGGACAACCATCAGTCAGAATGGTCAGAAATTGAGTTAAATGAATGTCTGAAAACTACAGAATTAAAGAAACCACATCCATCCAGACCAGTAGGAGGGGCAGAAAAATGGATGGGCTGGTCTCATCACCTGTGGTAGATAAAAAATTTGGGAGGGATATCTCAGCAGTGAGGAGTCCCCAACCCATACTAGGCGACCAGCCCAGAGTTCCAGGGTCAGGAATATAATTCCCCATAACTTCTGGCTGCAAAAACCAGCAGAGATTGAGTCAGTGGAAGAAAATTTTTGGACTCCCAGCCAAGATAAAGGTGTAGGTAGATACGCTTTGTCTCTTCTCACACCAAAAGAAGGAAGACAACAAATTTAAAAACAAAAAACAACCATAAATGCCAGAAAATTCAACTATATGGAAGCCTGACAAGCAAGGAATTAAAGAAGAGACATTCAACCAGACTGGTAGGAGGGGCACAGCCAAGACAGAGAGGACTCACAGCAAGACAGTGGCTACAGGACCTGGGTGGGCAATGCTGTGGCTGGGGGACCTGGCAATCCCACATTTGTGTGCAGATAAACTGGGAGGAACAACTGGGGAGCGAGACAGACCGCACAACCCAGGATTTCAGTACAGGGAAATAAAGCCTCAAAACCTCTGAGAAAATCTGTGAGGGTTATAGAGGTGGGAGAAACACCCAGCCTCATGGTAGATTTGTCGGAGAGACCCACAGGGTCCTAGAACATACACAAACGCACCCACCTGGGAATCAGCATGAGAAAGGCCCAATTTGCTTGTGGGTAGTGGGGGAAGTGACTGACAGCTGGCCAAGAGAGCTGAGCAAGTGGCATTGTACCCCCTCTGGCCTCTCCCCCACATACAGCACCACAAGGCAACAATGTGGATTGCCCCATCCTGGCGAACACCTAAGGCTCCACCCCCTACCATGTAAGAGGTACTCCAAGACAAAAAAATACAAAAATAAAAATAAAAATGGCCCGAATGAAGAACAGATCAAAGCTCCAAAAATGGCACTAAGTGATGAAGAGATGGCCAACCTAACAGATGCAGAGTTCAAAACACTAGTGATAGGATGCTCACAGAATTAGTTGAGTATGGTTACAAAATGGAGGAAAAGGGAAGGCTATGCAAAGTGAAATAAAGGAAAATGTACAGGGAACCAACAGTGACAGGATAGAAACTGGGACTCAAATCAACAGTTTGGACCAGAAGGAAGAAATAAACATCCAAGTGGAACAGAATGAAGATACAAAAATACATAAAAATAGGGAAAGGTTTAGGAACCACCAAGACAACTTTAAACGTTCCAACATCCAAATTATATCTGGCAAAGAAAATAGACTTCTAGGAAGTCCAGGAAGCTCAGAGAGTCCTAAAGAAGTTGGACCCAAGAAAGCACACACCAAGGCACATCATTACATTACCCAGGATTAAAGATAATGAGAGAGTCTTAAAAGCAGCAGGAGAAAAGGAGACACGTTACCTACAAAGGAGTTCCCATAAGGCTATCAGCTGATTTCTCAAAAGAAACCTTGCTGGCAAGAAGAGGCTGGAAGGAAGTATTCAAAGTCATGAAAGGCAAGGACCTACATCCGACATTGCTCTGTCCAGCAAAGATATCACTTAGACTGGAAGGGCAGATAAAGTGCTTCCTAGATAAGGTAAAGTTAAAGGAGTTCATCATCACCAAGCCCTTATTATATGAAATATTAAAGGGATTTATCTAAGAAAAAGAAGAGGATCAAAACTATGAACAGTAAAATGACAACAAACTCAAAACTATCAACAACGGAATCTAAAACAACAAAAACAAAAACATAAACTAAGCAACAACTAAAACAGGAACTGAATCACAGAAATGAAGATCACATGGAGGGTTATCAGTGGGGAGTGGGACGGGAGACAATTGGGGAAAAGCTACAGGGATTAAGAAGCATAAATGTTAGGTACAAAATAGATGGGGGAGATTAAGAATAGTATGGGAAGTATAGAAGCCAAAGAACTTATACGTATGACCCATGGACATGAACGAAGTCAGGGTAATGCTGTGGGGTGGAGGGCACAGGGCAGTGGGGAATAAAAGGGAAAAAAATGGGGCAACTGCAATAGCATCATCAATAAAATATGTTTAAAAAAAAAGAAAAAAAGAAACTTCTGAATTCCCAAGCAGTTCTGCTTAAAGAACCCATACACAGACTTACTCAGACACACTCCCTCTGAGCTCCAGAAGTGGGGTAGCAGCTTCAAATGCACCAGTGTCATACACAGAGAAACTGAGTGTATGGCATCAAGGCAAGATCTGGGGGACAGCTTTCTCCCAGACAGAAAGGTGGGCAGAGGCCATTGTCTGTTTTCTGAACCTTCACGCCACAGAGCAACAAAGCTGGCAGTTCGGTGCCATATCTGAGACTCCATCAACCTAGCTAACATTGTTTGCCCCATCCTGGAGATCCCCTGAGATTCTGACCCACCCAATTTATGGGCCCACTGTTAAAAGTGACTTTTCCAAGTGAAAGGCTGGCCTAGGATCTAAATCTTCTCAAACAACCAACAGCCAGCCCCAATGTGTCCTAAGCCCTATACCTCTTGCTAAGTCACCCCAGTTCAGCCACAAGCAGCCACCAGCCTAGATTCACAGCTCAGCTTGGCCTAGGAACCTCCAAGCCTAGCACAAGTAGGCATCTCAGAGTGTTTTATAGCTGATGCAGGGTGGCCTTGGGCAGAACACAAGTGGGAGCTGACCTTGGCCTGCACCACCCTGAAAACCCCAGAGCCTACCAAGTCAGTGGACAGTTACAGACCATGTCAGAGCACTATTACCCTGCCGCTGCACAGCTAATCCACCATGGAGGGTGGAGGTTGGTGGTAAGTGGTCACAGCCAGTCCCTGCAGCTGACTGGCCTGGGTAAATCCCTCCCATTGACTTGCCAACAGCAATCAAGGCTCAACTACAAGAGAAGGGTGTACTCAACCCATATAAGTGCACACCTTGAGTACCCAGCTTTGGTGACAGGGGAGTCTGTGCCACTGGACCCTACAGGACACCTACTACATTAGCCCACACTACCAAGACAGGGAGTCATAGTAGCATTATAAAGAGAGAATCTCAAAAACAGCAAGATAAAAGAGAGAATCTGAAAAGCAGTTAGTTACCTAACGGGGAATTCCCATAAGACTGTCAGCTGATTTCTCAAAAGAAATTTTGCGGGCTAAAAGGGACTGGCAAGAAATATTCAAAGTCATGAAAAGCAAGGACTTACAGCCAAGATTGCTCTACCCAGAAAAGTTGTCATTTAGAATCAAAAGGCAGATAAAGAGCTTCCTAGATAAGAAAAAAATAAATGAGTTCATCATCACCAAATCAGTATTATATGAAATGTTAAAGGGACTTATTTAAGAAAAAGGAGATCAAAACTATGAACAATAAAATGGTAATACATATATATCTATCAATAATTTAAGCAAACAAGAACAGAGACAGAATCATGGGTACAGACAGCATTTGATGGTTGCCAGATGGGAAGACACGAAGGGATTAAGAAGTACAAATAGGTGGTTACTGAATAGCCCTGGGGATGTGAAGCACAGTACAGGAAATGGAGCAGCCAAGGAACTTTTATACACATGACCCATGGACATGGACAATGGTGTGGGGATTGCCTGAGGGAGTGCGGGGTGCTTGGTGGAGGGGGGCAAAGGGGGAAGATTGGGGAAACTATAATAGCAAAATCAATGAAATATAATTTTAAAAAAAGAATCAGTTCTGCATATATGTATGGGTCATTTCTGGGTTCTGTAATCCACTTCACTGATCTATGTTCTATCCCTCCACCAATATCACAATCTTGATTTTTGTAGTTTTATAAATAAGTCTTGAAATCAGGCACACTGACTCTTCCCTATTTTCCTTCTTTTTCGAATTTCTCTACTACACTTCCTTTGCTTTTTCACATACATTTTGAAATAATAATCTTTTCTGTCTAAAAAAAATCTTGCTGGGATTTTGATAGCAATTGTATGAAACCTATACAGCAATTTGGGGAGAACTGACATGTTTGCTGACTTTTTCAACCCAGGAAAACACTATGTCTCTCCACTTCTTATTTAATTTATGTGTCAGTGAGGGGGTTGCAGTTTTCATCATGCGAATGCTGCACATGTTTTATTACATTTACTCCGATCTGTTTTTTGAGCAACTGTGAATGGCATGGTATTTTTAATTTTGGTGTGCTTTTGTTATTCCAATAGATATAAATACAATTGATGTTTATACGTTGATCTTTTTTTTTATTTTAATTGTTGTTCAAGTATAATTTTCTGTCTTTTACTCCCATCCCAGCCCACCCACCCAGCTCTCCCCACCTCCCTCTCATTTCCAGCCCCCCTAGTTTTTGTCCATGTGTCCTTTATACTTGTTCCTGTAAGCCCTTCCCTTTTCCCCCTAAAATTCCCCTGAAATTCCCTCCCCTCTCCCCTCTGGTCACTGTCAGCCTGTTCTCTGTTTCAGTGTCTTTGGTTATATTTTGCTTGTTTCTTTGTTTTATATGTTGATCTTACACACTGAGACCTGGCTGAACTTATTTGAGAGGTTTTTTTCAAAAAGATTTTCTAGTATTTTCTCATGGACTATCATGTCATCTGCAAATAGGGACAATTAATTATATGTCTAACTTTCCAATATGTGTCTTTTATTTCTGTCTCTTCCTTATTGTATGTATTAGCTAAAATTTGCCTCATGATGTCGAACAGCAGTGGTGAGAGAACATCCTTGCATTATTCCTGATCTTAGGGAATGTACTCAGCATTTCACCACTAATCATATTGTTAGCTGTAGGTGTTTTGTGGTAGCTACTTTATACTAAATTGAGGTCTCCTCTATTTCTCTTTTTCTGAGTTCTTATCATGGATGGCTGCTGAATTTTGTCAGGTGCTTTTCCTGTATCAAGTGATATGATCATGTGATTTTTCTTTTTTTTAAAATCATTTTTTATTGTTATTCTATTACAGTTGTCCCAACTTTTCCCCTTTTGCCCTCCTCCACCATCTCATTCACTGGTCCCAGTCAATTTCCACACTGTTGTCCATGTCCATGGACAATATACATGTCCATGTCATTCAAACATGTTCTTTGTCTAGTCCCTTCCCCTTCTTCCCACCATTATCTCCACCCTCCCCTATGATCACTTTGTCTCTTCCACGTTTCCATACCTATGGTTTTGTTCTGTTCATTAGTTTATTTTGTTCATTAGATTCTTTTCATAGGGAGATCAAATGGTATTTGTTTTTCACCACCTGGCTTATTTCACTTAGCATAATATTCTCAAGATCCATCCATGCTGTCACAAAAGGTAGGAGTTCCTTCTTTCTTTCTGTTGTACAGTATTTCATTGCGTAAATGTACCAGATTTTTGACCCACTCATTTATTGATGGGCACTTGGCCAGTTTCCAGCACTTGACTATTTATTGTCAATAGTGCTTCTGTGAACATAAAGGTGCATAATTTCTTTTGAATTGGTGGTTCAGGATTCTTAGGGTATAATCCCAGCAACAGAATTGCCAAGTCGGAATGCAGTTCTATTTTCAGGGGTTTTTTTTAGGAAATTCCATACTGTTTTCCACAAGGGTTGGACCAGTCTGCATTCCCGGCAACAGTGCACTAGGGTTCCCTGTACTTCACATCCCCACCAGCACTTGTCGTTTGTTGATTTATTAATGATGCCCATTCTGATCGGTGTGAGGTGATATCTAATTGTGGTATTAATTTGCATCTCTCCGATGGCTAGTGATGTTGAACATCTTTTCATATGTCTATGTGCTCTCTGTATGTTCTCCTTGGAGAAGTGTCTATTCAGGTCCTTTGCCCTTTTTTTAATTGGACTGTTTCTTTTCCTGGCGTTGAGTCATATGAGTTCTTTATATACTTTGAAAATTAAACCCTTGTCCGATGTATCATTGGCAAATATGTCCTCCCATATGATCAGTTCCCTTTTCATTTTGATGATGGTTTCTTTAGCTGTGCAGAAGCCTTTTAGTTTGATGTAGTCCCATTTGTTTATTTTTTTTTCCTTTATTTCCCTTGCCCTAGGAGATATATTGGCAAAAATATTGCTATGCGGGATATCTGAAATTTTCCTGCTTGTTTTCCTCTAGGACTTTTATGGTGTCACAACTTGTAACTCTTTTATCCATGGGTTTATTCTGATGATTTTTCTTTTTTAGTCTGTTAATATGGTAGACTATGTTGACTGAGTTTCTAATGGCATGCCAGCCTTGAACTCCTTGAATAAAATCCACTTGGTCATGGTGAGTAATTTTTATGTATTGCAAAATTCTATTTGCTAACTTTTTTTTGCCTAATATTTTGTTAACATCATTATTCATGAGGGATATTGGTCTGTAGTTTTCTTTTTTGGCATTGCCTTTGTCTGATTACAACAATACTAGCTTCATAAAATGAATTGGAAGGTGTTCCCTTTTCATATTTTCTGGAAGAGGTTGTGTAGAATTGGTGTTAATTCTTCCTCCAGTGAAATCATCTGAGCCTGCAGATTTCTTTTCTAAGAGCTTTTAAATTACAAATTTGATTTCTTTAATGGTTATAGAACCATTCAGGTTATTTACTTCATCTGGATTGAGTTTTGGCAGTTTGTGGTTTTTGAGGGAAGTCTATTATAATTATCCATGTGTTTGCTCGCCATGTTCATTCTTCCTGTTATTCCAAGATTCCTTCTTTTATTGTTTCCTTTCTGCCCAGAGAATTCCCTTTAACCATCCTTTTAGGGTAGATGTGCTCATGACAAATTCTTTTAGTTTTTCTTTTTCTGAGAATGTCTTGATTTCCTCTTCATTCCTAAAGGACATTAGCCCTGGATATAGGATTCTGGGTTCATAGTTCTTTTCTTTCAGCATATAAAAAGTGTTGTGCCACTTCCTTTGATAAGAAATCTGTCATTCTATTTTTCCCTGGCAGGTCAAGTGCCATTTCTCTTGTTGCTTTCAAGCCTTTACTGTAGTTTCTTGAAGTGTGTCTAAGATGTGGCTTGGTGTAGACTTCTTTTTCCTGGGTGTTTATCTTGTTTGGGTTCAGCTCAGTTTCTTCAGTCTGTACGTTGCCAAATTTGGGAAGTTTTCAGCCATTATTTCTTTGAGCATTTTTTTTTAGCCCTATACTCTTTTTACTCTGCTTTTGGGTTTCCTAGGACATAATTGTTAGGTATTTTGTTATCGTCCCACAGGTCCCTGAGGGCGTGTTCATTTTTTTTCAGTCTACTTTCTCTGCCATTCAGATTGGGTCATTTTTATTGTTCTCATTTCCAGCTCAATGATTTTTTCCTCTGTCTTTCCTTTCTGCTATTGAGCTCATCCACTGAATTAATTTTAGTTATTGCATTTTTCAGTTCTAAAATTCCATTTGGTTCTTCTCTATATGTTCTACTTCTTTGCTGAGATTTTCAATTTTTCATTTGTTTCAACTGTATTTGTAATTGTTTGTTGAAGTCTTTTTTATAACAGCTGCTTTAAAACCTTTATCAAATAATTCATTCTAACATCTTGATTACCTCAGTGTTAGCATCAATTAATTGTCTCTTTTCATTCAGGTAGAGATTTTCCTGGTCCTTGGCATAAGAAGTGATTTTTGTTATCAAAACCTGGATATTCTGAGTATTATGTTATGAAATTCTTGGTCTTATCTATACTTTCTGTTTTCACCGCCTTTGTATAATACCACTTCAGCAGGGGAAGGGAAGATGCATGCCTTGTTACTGCCAGTGGGGGAAGAAGTCCAGCTTCCCCATTCCACCTCCACGATCCTCAAAGTGAGGGGACTCCTCATTACTGGTGGGAGGAGGTGGAAGTCCCCCTCACTTTGAGTATCTTTTATTAAGCCTCCCCCAGCAGTTGTTGGAAGGGGTAGGAATGGCTCATTACTACTCAAATGGCCTCTACTGACATCATTGGGGTGGCTTCCTTATCTTTGGTGACAGTCCAGGCTCCCCATCTGGCCTTTGATAGTGTACATGGGGGTGGGACCCGAGTTCTTGCTGTAGAGTGTGGCAATGACTGTCTAAAGCGTTCTCCTCCTAGGCTGCCCTTTCCTGGTGTCTGAGCCAAAAAGAACAGGCTTTTGTTGGGGCTTTTTGTGTTTTGCCCAGTGGCATTTCCAGCTTGTCAGCTTCTTCAGTCCCAAGTCTGGGATATATGAAGCAAAAGAAAAACCAAGGAACTCATTACTGTGTCAGTTCTCAGATGCCCAGGTCCCTAGGTGGTTTGCCTGATTCTCTTTCTGAGTCTTCTTATGTCTTTTCTGCATAAATCCTCAGGAATTTTACATGTACTTAGTGGGAAGAACTGGAAAAAGTACTTCAACTCAGTCTTCCCAGAAGCAAAAGATCTATTATTTCTTTTCAAGTTTTCTGTTATGGAGAATTCCAAACCTACACAGACACTGAGAACTGTACAATGAATCCCTGTGCATCTATCAGCTAGTTTCAACAACTACTAACTCTCTGCCAATCTTGTTTCACATCTGCATTCTCTTCCTGTGTTATTCTGACACAAATCCTTGTCCTCATCTAGGAGGTCTCTCCAGGAAAAGTCCAGCCATTGTTAATATAACGAGAACAGTTTGCACAACATCACTGTAACCTGGCAGCCAAGGAGAATGGACTGGAATGCACATGCATGAACAATGATGACTTCACTGTACTAGTCAGTGGGGGCGGTAGACACCATTGAGTGAGCGTGTGTATTGTACGGCTGTCGCATTCAAAATGACTGAGCGAGTAGAACAGTAAGTCTGTAATAAATTTTGCATTAAGCTTGAGCATTTCTCCGTGGAAACTATTCAGATGATTCAGAAGGCCACAGCTATGGGCTACTGGTGATTGGTGGTATTATCATGACAACGTGCCCGCATCATGTCTCATGTGGAGTTTTTTGGCAAAACATCAAATCACCCAGGTGACTCAGCCCCACTATAGCCCAGATTTGGCACCCTACGATTTCTGGCTTTTCCCAAAACTAAAATCACCTTTGAATGTGAAGAGATTTTAGACTGCCGATGAGATTCAGGAAAGTATGATGTAGCAGCTAATGGTGATTGGGAGAACTGTGTGAGGGCCCAAGGTGCCTACTCTGAAGGGGACTGAGGCGTCACTGTCCTATGTACAATGTTTCTTCTATCTTCTTCAGTAAATGTCTCTATTTTTCATAGTATATGGCTGGATATCTTTTGGACAGTCCTCGTCTTTCACCCATAAGCCTTCACTATGTATCTCTAAAAGATATTTTTAGAATATACACATCAAAAAATATCCCGTCAAAAAATTAATAAAAATCTTTAATATGACTAAATATTTAGTCAGCATTCAAATTTCTAATCATCTTAAAATATCATTAATATCTTTTAACAGTCCGTTGAGATACAATCCACATAAGGTTCATATATTATAATTGGTTGCTAAGTCTCTAAGCCACATTAAATCTCTAAGTTTCTCTCCATCTCTTCTTTTCCTGGTCATCAGTCTATTAAAAACACTAGGTCATTTGTTACTACACTCTGGATTCATATTAGTTTTCCAATAAATAATTTAGTTTATGAAAGTTGCTGGTAGATTATTATGTAATAATATTCGCACATTGATAGGTAAGAAATCCAAATGGAAGAAAACACATAGTTGGAATTCATTTCCAACTATAAAGAGAATAGAACAGAACACAACAAAAAGCTGGAAAGGAATACCTCAGAATTAAGGAATGGGTGGGATTGGCAGGAGGGAAGTAAGCATTGGGTTTTTATTTTCTACATTTTTCTTTTGGTTCAAATTCACAAAGTGATCATATCATTTAACTAGAAGTTTAAACATGCACTTAATACATTCATAAATACCCACTCCATCTGACTCCAACAACCCAAGAGAAACAACTAACTCTAGCTTATCCAAGACTCTGGCTAACCATGGTTGGCTAGGAGGCTGAACCACACCCCACACTCTGTAAACTCCCTGGGAACCAGGCTCACTGAGCAGATGACTGTTCTCCATGGTTACTCAGAACGAAGAGGATTTAAGTCTCACTGTGCAGTGAATGCTTCACACAGAACATGGGTTTCTGTTTAATTCACAGATGTATGCTTTCAGCCTGCCGAAACCCAGAAGGAAGCCCACCACAAAGACCCGTTTGTAGCTACAAGTTTACCTCATCCCTGCCCTCTCCCCTCCAGCCCACTGGACTAAGAGAATCAGGGCTCAGTGAATAGATAACCAGCAAGGGGAAACCAGCTGGTAACTAACTGCAATCTAGTCAACACCCAGTAGAGAACACAAAGCAAACCCCTCGACCCTTTAGAAACTGGAAGCTGAAACCCTCTCTATTCCTTGGTTCAGGTGGCAGAAACAAAATTATGTGGCCACACAGGCAAGACTGCAAACCGTCCCTGCCCTTAGTCTCACCTTGGGACAAGCACTATCTTAAGCCCCTCCCCCCAACCCACTGGGCCTCATGTGTGACCCTGTTGCCTAAAATGAGCATATTTGGTTTTCCTACTTCAAAAGAAAAATCAGTTAAACATAGAATACACCTCTAGGTATTTAGCCAAAAAACTGAGAGTAGCAACTGAACATACTTGGTAACCCATGCTCACAGCATGTTATTAACAATAACTAAAAGGTGGAAACATCCCAAATGTCCATTGATAGAAGAGTAGAAAAATAAAATGTTGTATATACAAATTGAGTATTATCCAGCTTTAAAAAGCAATGAAATTCTGATATATGCAACAATATAGATAAACCTTAACAACATGATAAGGAAGCCAGACACAAAGGGACAAATACCATATAATTACATTTATATGAGATACCTGGAACAGGCAAATTCGGAGACAAAAAAGTAGACTGGTAGTTGCCAGGGGCTGAGGGGAAGGGGGAATGAAGAATTATTATTTAATGTGTACTGAGTTTCAGTTTGAAAGAGCAAAAGTTCTGGCGGTAAATATGGTGATGGTTACACAATCGAATGAATGTACTTAATGTCACTGAATGGTACACTTAAAAATGGTTAGATTAGTCCTGGCTGGTGTGGCTCAGTAGACTGAGTGCTGGCCTGCAAAGCAAAAGGTCCCCGGGTGGATTCCCAGTCGGGGCACACGCAGGGGTTGCAGGCCAGGTCTCCAGTAGGGGCATGTGAGAGGCAACCATACATTGATGTTTCTCTTCCTCTCTTTCTCCCTTCCCCTTTCTCTAAAAATGTATAAATAAAATCTTTTTAAAACAATGGTTAGTGAATGTTAAGTATATTTTACCACAAAAATGCAAAGAATACATATATGTATGTACACCCACATTTATATATATAAATATATATCCATGCATTTTTTAAATTTTAATTGTTCAAGTACAGTTTTCTGTCTTTTACTCCCATCCCAGCCCACCCTCAATATCCACACATTTTTAAAAGGTGTTTTCTCCCCAGCTACATAACACAAAGGGGCAGATGAAGGAAATGGCAATACTAGCCACATTCCTGAATTATATAGTAAGTTGTCATTTTTTAGAAAATAGAAATAAAAGAAAACCATTTCACATTAACAATGAGGAAACTGGACAGCTAGTGATAAGATTATTGCAAACAAGCATTTTATGCCTTGATTACATTGAATCCATTTAACCAGTTTTGTTGACAACAGATTTATTTGGCTGTTTGAGCTTTTTTGCCACTTAGAAAGCATAACCTTTAAAATCAAAGATCCCCATTCCAGCCACCACCTTTGGCACAGCTGTCAGAGAGCACGCTCAGAGCAAGCGTGCACGTGCTGACCTTGGAGTGACTGCACATGGAGGGGGCCTTCAAGCAGTGTCCTAGTCCCTACATAACACGAAAGATTGCACAGACCCCACCTCACTGCCAAAGGGACCCCAAATACATGTTCATTTGTTTCAGAGTAATCAGACTGTCTTCTAGTCTAAATTATGCTGAAAAGACGGGTGAGAAGGGCGTTGAGAACAACACATGGTCAGCACCACTACCCTAGCTGTAGGTCATCTTTAGACTAAGTTCACTCCAAATACAGCCACGCTATCTCCAAAGGGAATGAGTGTATGAGGCATCCTGCAAGAAAAGTGCTCTGGACTCTTCCGGAAGCCAAGGTCATTAAAAAAAAAAGCTGGGAAAAATTATTCTAGATTAAAAGAGTCTAAAGACAAATAACAAACAAATGTAGCACAGTGAATCATAATCAGATCTTGGTTTGTAAAGTAAACAAAAACTATGGAAGAATTTTAGGACAAATTTGAAAACAAACTGGATATTAGTTGATATGAAATTATTGTAAATTTTTCTTATGTGTGATGGTGAACACTGTGGTTACTTAAAAGGACGTTCTGCTGATGCACCGCTGATGTGTTCAAGCGTGAAATGTCACCACGTCTGAAATTTATTTTCAAATAATTCCAACAACAACACACATGTATGTCCACACAGGCACACAAAAGGCAGGACGAAATTACTACATTAGGATGGTAAGAACTCTTGATTCTAGGAGAGACTATACAAATTATTTTGCATGTCTAAATATTTTCCCAATGGTCATTATGAAGATTAAGAAATACAATGCACTCTTACAGAAAACTGAGTAAGTTATATCTCACTGTGCTGATCTTTATCAGAAACCACACCGGGCTGAAATATAATTGTTCTACTTTTAAACAAATTAGTGTGCTTAATAACTACATATGGGGCCAGGTGGGTACTTGAAATATCGGGGGACCACTCTGTAAAGTACATGATTATCTAACCACTATGATGTACACCTAAAACCAATGCACAGTACTATTAAATGTGAACAGAAATTGAAAACAAGCTAACTCACAAAAAAACTACTGTGCTTAAAGTCAGGTGCCAACCAGAATACCTAATGCCTTGAAACGCCTCCAGCCCAACATAAAGTTCTGAGCTGAACACTCCCAGCGGCTGCATAAACAGGATGTCTTAGCAAGGAAGTGTCTGCCAGGGGTTATCAATAGCTCCCACCCCATCTGGAAACCTGAGCAGCTTTAGCACAACCAAAGGAAAAGGAATCATCAGCCAGAAGACACAGGCTCCAGTCTGCCACCTTCCCACCCCCAGGGGACCATGCCTCTGATTCCTGCTCTGAAAAATGGGAACAACAGTCCTTTCTTCACCCCAGGGTCAGTGCACTAAAATCACCAAGCGACAGACTGTCATGTCAAATCAGCAGTGTTTCTCAAAGCCAAGACTCACAAGGCAGAAAAAGATGGTCATAAACGAAAGGAACTTAAAGTTAAAAAATAAAAACAAAAACAAACCACGTTGACAAAGGAAGTGTCCAGTGTCTTCCAGGATTTCGCCTGCACATTCTTGATTATAAAAACCCTCCTCCTGAAACCAATTGTACTCTATAAGACCAGAGGACAATCTTCAAATCCAACATGACCAGTGCTTACCTTTGCCATAGGCCCTGGCTTTCTTGGGGTTGAGTTTGGGTTTCAGAGGAGCCCCTGGCTTCAGCTTGGCTTTGGGGAACTGGGACAGGTAAGTCATCACCGAGTGCTCATCCACATCCGGGTGGATAATCTCTTCAGGAGTGATGACCTAGAAAAGCGACACAGTAAGTGAACACCAGAACACATCACTTTCCAATTACCATTGAAGTTTTTGCAAAAGTCTCATAAACACTACAAATAATAAAAAATTGAGTCCGTTTCTCAACTAATTGAAATTACATTAAGGTGACATGTCAAGATTAGTGTTTTGTAAGCTTTTAGAAATGTCACCATTCCCTCTGGAAGCTGAGGACTCGCTCTGGATGATTCTGGATGTCATTTCCAGAGGTACATGCTTCCCCTCCACCTCCAAAAATAACCCACTCACCCCTGATCAAACTTCCCAGGGGGATAAGCTATGTCACGTGACGAGGATGAAGAAAAAACTACATGTGAGATTAGAGCATGCTACTGAAGAAACCACATAAACTGGCCTTTTGCCTTTGCTCATCTACCCATTGTCTGCACCTCTGCTAACTCAGCTACTAACAAAAAAATTAAAATAAAAACAACAAACAAGAAGACAACACAGTGACATATCTAATATGAGGTCTTCCAGACTGAGTCTTTGTGCCTTCCCACAATTCACAGGCTGAAGCCCTCAACTCCAATGCTGCAGTGTTCAGAGGTGGGGTCTTTGGGGTGTGAACAGGTACAGAGGAGGTCATGAGGGTGGAGCCCCCAGGACAGGATTAGTGTCCTTAAGAAGGGTAAGAAAGACCAGAAGGTACATTTGCCCACCCACCCTTCTCTCTCTCTTTCTCTCTCACCAGGAAGAGGGCCCTCACCAAAACCCCAATCTGCTTGCACCTTGGTCTTGAACTTCCAGCTCCCAGAATTGAGAAGTAAATGTCTATTGTTTAAGCTGCCCAATGTATGGTATTTGTTTTGGGAGCCGGAGCTAAGCTAAGACAGGCCTCTACATTAGGAGCCATTAAAAACATGGGGAGGTGATAAATTTCTACAGATACTCACCTTAGGAGCAAGAACATTAGTCAAGTTATTTATAACCCATGCTGGACAGGCAGCCTCACTGAAGGCATCATAGCTTGAGTTCCACCGCCTGACACAGCCCTAAAGAGCGCAATAAATCCTCCTGCCCCAACAGGAGGTAAGCCACTGAAAGGAACACGAGACTCTGTCTCATGGCCCAGGTTAACCAACTGCAGATGAACGACATATGTACTCAGCTTCCCTCATCCCGTGGTAACACACACACCCCCAACAACCCATTCTGATGATTAGCCTGCATATTTGGGTTTGTGCAATATGTCCCATAATATGGAGGAGTATGGTGATCTGGCATTCCTTCATCAACGTTACAGTTCCAACATCACATGAATGTCAAAAGGAGATGGTTTTAGGTTTAGGAGATGAAAAACATACCACACCACTTCCTGAGGATGGAAAAGCCAAGAAATGGGTCACAACGCAGGGCCATGGTGCCAAAGCCAAACCAAAGAAATACAGTCAAGTTTCTCTACCTGCCAAGGGATCCTGTTACAAAGTGCACTGAACACCAACTTGGACCTTAATGGAGCCTGTGGAGAGGTCACCATCCCCCGCACTGGCTACCCACAAGTTTCCTTGACTAGGGTTTGAACATGGGAACCACGGTGGCCAACTGTCATGGGGAAGCTGTTTAGACTCTTTGGAAAGGCTACTAGAAATGGTATCTAAGGCTTATCAAATTTTTCAAGTTCTCTTATAATATTTCTGTGATAGGATTATGGTCAATACAAATTCTTCCCCAATTTTCATTAATTGTAGGTTATCCTGATGTAAATTTTTTTAAAAAGTTCTAAGTGTGGACGAGAGGGACCATATACCAAACCTGACAAGCTCAGGGGAGGCCTATGTGGTAACCACAAAGGATGGTCTGAAATAAAAAAAAAGTTCTAACTAAAAGCAGGTCAAGGCCAGCAGTCATTGCCCTGGGCTAGAATCTTCTCTGACAAAAGTCAATCTTTACCTTAATTGAACCTGTCCATTGTCTTTTTGCATCTGTGATAATACATTTTTGAAATGTCAAAGTAACTTCCCCTTTTCCAAACCCCTGGGGCACAACCACTGCAGAGAGTGAGACCACAAACCAGCCCCCTCAGCACTGCCGACCCTGTGTTGTCTGCTGATCCTGTGTTGGTTGTTGACTATTAACTACCCTGTGCCCATCTATGTAAAAGAAGTGTGTGTCCACCATTTCACCTTTTCATCCAAGGTTTCCCCCCTCTGCTTTCTCCCGCCTCCCTAGTCCATCACCGATGGATTTTATGTAACCCTCTATGCCTCCTTTTCTGATTATAATGTAAAAAATAAGGTGCAAAGCTGCCACTTTCAGAGTATTTCCTCAATTCATTGAGGTGTTGCTTCTAGGCAATTGTCATCAGTGGGCTCAAATAAACTCACCAATTCTCTTGGGTTTGAATGTTTCTTACATTGACAGAAGTCTTGGGATTTTTTTTCCTAATATATTATAGCTCAAAAAATTTTTATAGGTTAAAAAGTGGATTAGGTAACTTCTTATGGCCCAATCTAATCATTAGGGTTCTCATTTGCAGCTCAGTGTCCAAAAATAGCCTTTCAAATTTTTGGAGCAGAAATACTAGAAAATTTGCCACATGTGACAAAGAGTAAAGATTTTTGGATGATCTACAAGCACCTAAGTCAATGAGACCCTATTATTATGGGTGAACTCAGGAAGGTGGGAACATGCCCCGTTGAAGGCTAATGCCAAAGGGGGTCAGAGGGCCTGCCCGACCCCGAGGCACCCACACCGCTGCAGAGTGAGCTGGGGGCGGAAACGGCCTGCGGGACGGGCACACCGGATGTGTACCTGTGGGACTCCCAGCCAGTCATCTGCCTGCTGCATGGCTTCTCGTGCGTTGTCCACAGGTTTCCGCGGGTCCCAGGATTCCCAGTCTGGGCACAGACCTGTTAACAAAACCCAAGAGATGGTGTTAGCATTAGCCATTGAAGAGATTTTTGGAATTTACAGTGGTGCAAAAGCAGTCCACATTCAGTAGAAACTGTACTCAGTTTTGAATTTTTATCTTATCCTAGGCTAGTGATATATATACAGTACAGTACCTTTGTGATGGCTGGACAGTGACAGCGAGACGATTTTGCCCAACTGTAGGGCAAGTGCTCTGAACACATTTAAAGGTTAGCATATTAAATGCATTTTTGAGTTATAATATTTTCAACTTACAATGGGTTTATCGAGACATAACCCTATACTAAGCCAATGAGCATCTGTATATATTATACAGAAAAAAGTATCACGGATGTGAGCATGCAGAGGTGGAACTATTGTCTTCGCTGAGATGTCTCCTTCAGGGTGTTATCTTCTTGCACTAAAATGGGGGTTAGCCACTCCTTAATGGTGTGAAATAAACGAATGAACGAACAAACCCTGTAAAACCACTTGTGCCTTGTGCCTTTTTGCAGGAGCAGTTTTTTGACCTTCCACACTTACATTTTTGTACCCTGGCCACCAGATGTGTAGGGTTCACATTAGCTGGATATCCTACAATTTAACTCTGTTCTGATACTATCTACCTGGAGACAGCATCAGATCCCAAAAGTTAAGAGCTCAGTCCCACAAGACTGCACCCCTCCCTCCACTTCAGACACCAATCATAAGTCCAGGTTGACACCTGGGCTTCTGACTGACCAGGTACAAACCCACAACTCCTTCTTCAGGTTTAATCATTTACTGGAGTGGCTGGCAGAACTCAGGAAAACAGTTTGGTCACTAGATTACCAGTTTATTACAGAAAGATACAATTCGGGAACAGTAAGGTGGAAGAGATGCATGGGGCAAGGGAGGAGACAGGGTGAAGAGCTCCCATGCCCTCTCTTGAGGGTGCCACACTCTCAGGACCTCCATGAAGTCACCAATCTGGAAACTCCCTAAACCCCACAGTTCAGGGATTTTTGTGGGAACTTCATTACACAAGCGGGATTGATTAAACCACTGGCCAGTAGGGATCACCTCAACCTTAGAGCTGAAAGTTCCAATCCCCCAATTGGTGGCTTCCCCTCACCGCCAGCCCCCACCCTCATGAACAGAAGCTCGGGTGTGGTAAGCAGACACCAATTGTCACGGCTCTTGTCACTTAGGAAATTCTAAGAGTTTTAGGAGCTTAGTGCCAGGAAAGAGGACAAAGAACAAAAATATAGTTCTATTTTAAGTCTCAATATTGATGCGGAGAGATCTGATCAGATCACTACGGGGGGTTAGGGAGGAAGTTGCCCAAGGCAATGATAAAAAGTTTAGGACAGGACTGGCTGAGAAGCTGAACACCTCTGGAACCATGAGCCAGAAGATATTATTAATATAATATAATTAAACCAGGGGTGTCACACTCCTTTTCACCGGTGGCCACATCAGCCTCGCAGTTGCCTTCAAAGGGCCGAAATAATTTTAGGACTGTATAAATGTAACTACTCCTTAACTGTTACGGAACTGAAATTACACTCAGCCCTTTGAAGGTAACCACGAGGCTGATGTGGACCCCGGTAAAAAGGAGTGTGACACTGGTGATTTAAATGTAGGGAAGGCAGAGACGGGCTCTCTTTCTCTTCCTGGAGGATGCCTGATCGTCATTCTGTAGCTGCTTGCATTTCCCAAAGGACAGTATTTTAAATGGAAGAAGGAACTCTGGGTGCAGTCTAAAATTGGTCTGGTGTGGCAGAGGGTGGCAGGGTAATTCTTTGGGTGTTCTAGAGGGGAAGAACTCTGAGGCAGAAGCCTGCCATTCTTCCATAATTATGTAGCTTTTGTATCTTATGTTGTCTTAGTTTTTAAACCAACCTTACATAAATAAGGTAATTAAAAACTAACAGGGGGACCCTGGTTGGTATGGCTCAGTGGACTGAGCACCAGCCTATAGACCAAAGGGTCATTGGTTTGATTCCCAGTCAGGGCACATGTCTGGGTTGCAGGCCAGGTCCCCAGTTGAGGGCAAGGGAGAGGCAACCAACTGATGCCTCCCTCGTACATCAATGTTGCTCTTCCTCTCTTTCTCCTTTCCTTCCTTCTATCCAAAAATAAATAAATAAACAAACAAACAAACAAACAAACCTTTTTAAAAAAGCTAACAGGGGAAATGATAGAGGAAGAAGTGTTAAAGATTTGAGCTTAACTGATAGGCTTAAGTGATTGTTAAAAGATTTTAGCCTTAGTTGATAGGCTTAAGTGAGCAATGCCTGTGGAAATTGTCATTTTAAAATTGTGTAGCTTTTTTTTTTTAAGATTTTATTTACTTATTTTTAGAGAGAGGGGAAGGGAGGGAGAAAGAGAGGGAGAGAAACATCAGTGTTTCCTCCAATATGTGGTTGCCTCTTGCACACCCCCGAACTGGGGACCTGGCCCACAACCCAGGTGTGTGCCCTGACTGGGACTCAAACTGGCCGGCACTTGATCCACTGAGCCACTCCAGCCAGGGCTAAAATTGTGTAGCTTTTGAACAAAGACTCCTTTCCTTTTTCACCAAACTTCTGCCTCTGGAATTTTGCCAAGAAGTTGGCAGTGGCGGCAGGACCTCATTTGCCGTGTGGTAACAATATCACAATCCCATTCCTGGATATACCTAAAAAGGATGAGCTAGCATCCTGCACAATTAAAAAAATCCACTTGCTCAAAGGCCAAAGCTAGATTTATCATAAAATCCTTTGTAAGCACAAGAAGTAACTGGAGTAAAAATCCCCAGGTTTAAACTGGAGAGAGGTATCCTAAAATGTATCTCTGGATGGAAGCAAGGCAGAGGGGACTGGGAAATGAAGCACTGCTGAGCTCAGAGCTACTTCTGGATGCCGCCAGCCTACCGGCTCTCGAGGAAGAACGAGGCTTAGAGTCGGTCCTCCTCCCCTACCCAACTGACACCAGATGATTCTGCTTCGAGCATGCTGGGAACCACTAGCTTATTAAATACTAATAAGATACATAGCCCAACATACATAGCACTCAGTAAATGGAAAATATGATTATTAGAGCTTTTTATTGAAAACAATTTTGGGAGGTACATATAAACACAGGCTCTGATTTTTCTATTGAGGGTGTCCCAGCAAACTCTACCCATCAATCTAATCCCTCTAGGAGGATAATCACTGCTTTGGGGCACACTCAGCCCCTCTAAAAAGGGAGGAGAAGGCTCCAAGTGGATCCTGACCAAGCCCTACCTCATAGCAACGCAAGAGCAAAGGGCAAAGAAAGCCATATATAGTCAAGCCAGTGGTCGATAAAAATGGGTACTTTCCACTCAATGAAAGTTTTTAGATTTTCATGCCAAGCCACTTAACAGGGCCACATGTTTTTGCCAAAGGCTACGGGAAACTAGGCACCAACTGTGGGAAGTAGCAGGACTTTGGAGTCTAGTAGCTAACCCCAAAGACTGCTACAGCATTAAAGCCTTCATTGGGAGTTCAGATAAATAACTGAAATCAATGCTCAAACAGGTTGGTGGAAACACCTTTAAGACCTGCCAATGGAAAAGTAAATGGAGACATTTTTAGTTCCTTTCACTATCTTGAAATGGGCTAAAACCAGGAGAAGTACACCAATCACAGCAAACCTAGCTTCCCCAGTGAAAACCAAAGCCTTTATGTCCCACATACCCCCATCCCAAAAAGATAGCTTAGGCGGCCATTAGCACTTACCTGGAGCACAGCTGTCCACCAGGGCGCCCAGCGCTTTGCCGTCTTGCCAGTTCTGGTTAAAGTTGGTGATGGGCAGATAGGGGATCTTGTTCTGGATCCATCCCAGCAGCCTCTGCTTTGGCGTCTGTTTCTTGGCATCATCATCCCCTTCATCCTCCCACACGGGCATGGAGATGGAATAATGCAGGATCAGTGTCCATACCAGGCCCAGGATGAGCTTCAGGTTCCCATCCACAATGGCTTTGCTATCTGGGGAGAGAGGCACAGGCTTGGTCATTCTTCTAGGCTGCATGAGAGTGACTCATGCTCATTATGAAGAAGTAAATGAAGTACTCATCTCTTAGAGAGCCACACTGAACTACTTAAGAGTGAGAGATGCAATGCTGGAACCCGCGTCAAAATGCTTGAGGACAGGAATCAGTGAAGTAAATTCCAAAGTGTTGTAAACTGGTGGCACTGGTACATGGGACTGCATTATACTGTCATTTCCACTTTTGTGTGTGTTTGAAATTTTTCAAAATCAAAACCTTTTTAAAATTTAAGTGTTCTGTGTTCCCTTTCAGGGAAAGACCCTTCCCCCCATCCTCCTGCAGGACAAACCCTGACTCATCATTCAATGGCCAGTTCTGATGGTTGGTGGCCCTTCACTTGCGAGAGACAAGGGCCATTCACTCCTCAGCCTGCCATGTCCCACTCAGGACTGTGAGCACCTGCTGGGGAGAGAATGAACCTTCTTCATCTTGGAGCTCCCCATCCTGTCCCATCCTCCTCCCCACCCCCCAGAAGCCACCTGAACGTTGCTTAAACACACGAAACTGAACTTAAAATGAAACCAAACTACAACCACATGAAAAATATATTCACATCCTGATAAGGAGTAAATGGCGTGTCACTCAAAGCTGAAAGGATGGTTTGTTTTTTCTAATTAACCTGTACAAGAAAAGACCCTCTTAAAAGGCTGCACCCAAAACCACAGAAACCAAAGGTAATTTCATGGCTGCAAATTCCGTCATAATAAAACTTGATCATGTAAAACTGGATGAGTAAAGACTATCATGAACTGGTTAGTAACACCAATTAAAGTCGAGCAATCCTCATTCAAAATTATGGTGCCCTGTGTTATTCTATGTAATAAATTGTGTAAATAATAGCTCCATAAAGATCTGTCTACATTAACCCATGAGCCCAATGACAAATTAAAATGAAGGACCCCTTGTCTAAAAAGCACTGAGAATTTCAAGACAGCACCAGCAGAGCATTAAGGCAAACACGGAGCCCTGTACATGAAGCCAGCTCTGCTTCTGAGGTCCTGTGGTCAATAAAGCCGCATTAATTAATCTGCATGAAACTGTGCAGGACTCTAGTATCCCAGGAATTCATCCCACCAGGCCATACATTTCTCCAGCAGGCAGTCCTTGGCCATGACTGAATTTTTTAGATTACATGTCCTATTATGAGGTTGTCTTTGAAGTGCTACCAACTGATCCTAGGAAAGTCCAGGTCATACATTTTTTTTCATGCCAGTTTTCTTTATTCAAGCAAAAGGGAGAAGAGCAGGAGTGGGGTGGGGGTAGTGTATGCTTATCGATGTTATGGTAACAGGGGTGTCCAGGTGGGGTCTGGACTTGCAGCAGGCAGGAAGCGAACAGGCCAAAGTCTCATCCAGACACAGACCTCAGTCTGCAAAGCTCAAACTTCCCTGAGTTGTGTGTTAAATGTTTTCCAAATACAAACTTGCAGTTTTCTTTCATAAAGCAAAACACAAAACCAGTCAGCTCTATCTTTACCCAGCTTACAACATGCTGGTCTAAAGAAATGAGACATGAATCTTTTTTAAAAAGTTTTTTGGGGAAATATGACCCAGTGAAAGTCTGAGCCAAATTTATGAAAAATACAATGCCCAGAACTTCTGTTTCCAATGAATTCAAGGTGGGTGTCCAAACAGGAAAGTCCCCATTAAGGTCTCACTGGGATAAATGATACTTTCGCTCTGCTATTCTAAGAAACTAAAGGGACGGCAATCCTCATTCCAAAAACGATTTTGACAGGGAAAGGTTCAATGTTTCACCGAATTCTTGGAACAATAAAAAGATGGCAACTTGCCCAAAAGGCCTCCCCCGTCCCCACCCACATGAAATAGGAGACTCCTAACACCCTGAAAATGAAATACTACTCGGTATCACGGTGCCGATGTCTGACCATCACAGCAGATCACAAAATGTCTGGACCCGAGTGTGCTCTGCAATGTTTATGTGGAGTGTGAACGCAGAGCAGGTCAGCCAGAAGCTGCTCTGCAGCAGAGTTAGTGAGAGCCTCTTTCAGGAATACAATAAGCCAACACTGTCACGCCCACCCGTCCTAGAATCTGCTCAGATTGACAGGGGGTTGGAATCTGGCCCCAAGTTTCTCCTCCCCAAATCACAACCAATCACAATCCCCGAGTAACTAGTCCTGGCTCTGGACAACACTGACCCTCAAACCACATCCACCTTCTGGAAGTACTTAAAATTATCCAGCCTTGCTTAGAAGTGTGGGCAGAGGCTTTTTTTTTTTTTTTTTTTTTTTTTAATAGCTAGAAAGTTAACTTGAGCTACTGCAAATTCTAGGATGGAATGTTTTCACGTCATTCCAACACATCAGCTCTTCAGGCTCTATTTAGCGAAATTCTGGAATGGGTACATTTATGGAGGTGGAAACCAGCTACTTTTAGGTCATCTTCAGAAGCCTCGTGAAACATCACTTTTGTGGACAAGTTCCCCCGAGGTAAGGGCGTGGTGATCTTTCACCTCCCTCTACTCGTGTCAGGAGGGTCAGACCCACACAACCATTGGTGTACCTACTACATGCACTGTGCCAACCTTCGCTCCTGGCTATTACCAGGGTGGTAGGATTGGGGGCCTGGGAGGATAAGCCTGAGTAGACTCCATTCCACATTTCTGCTCTCCTGGGTAAGGACAGCAGGCCATGCTTACACAAGGGCCACAGTGCAGCTGCTTATTGGGTCAGAAATGGCCACACAACTTTGCAGGAATCAAGGAGAGGTTTCCGAAAACCTTCTACCATAGGAGTTTCCAAAAACCTCCTTCTAGTGTCCCTGGGGAACATTCGTCCGCTGTATTCTGCACTACCATGTGGCCATCGGGGAGCAGACTGCAGCAGCTCCTCTCCCTGCTCGCTCATCTCGGTCACCCACTGAGAGAGGCAGTGTGGCAGGGTTGTCTCCAAGTACAGGTTCTGGAACCAGCAGCTCAACTAGACACCTCACTTTGAACAATCTGTCCACCCTCTCTAAGCCTTATTTTTCCTCATCTACTAAATGGAAATGATCACAGTCAACACTTCACAGGGCCACTGGAAGAATTAGAGAATGCCTGGCACTCGGTAGGCACTTAATATTACTCGCCCCTCTTACTCCATCCACCTCACTTCTAAGTAACTGCTATGTGCCAAGTACAGAAGCTATAATCTGGTGTTGTGTACAAGCAAAAAAAAACAAACAAAAGAAAGTACCTTGTGAATTAACAAGAGGGTGAAATGTTCAGTATGTCACTTCTCTGAGCCAAGCTATTCATAGGTCTTGAGACTTTGAAGTCCCTGCTCTCTGGTACCAAGAGGATGCTGAGCCACAACACTAAACATGTAAGGACATGTGAACCCAGGACATGTAGGTAGGTGCACAGGGAACACATCTGGGCTGGGCACTTCAGGAGACCAACATGGTCTAAGATCACTGAAGAGGAACTAAGAGTTGCCCCAGGAATGGAACTACTGATAATTTATCGGACCTTCCTGAAAGAGAATCTGGTCCAAAGAGCAGCCCACATGGGCTGGGGCTGGCTCTTTCTTGACTTCCTGGCTTCCCGCTGCCCCCAGGTTCACCCTGATCATTGGCCCCAGACTGCCTGGCCTAGAACTCTCTCCCCAGCCCCTCTCTTGACCTAATGCCTCTTCTCTGTTCTCTCTCCAACTCTGCAAAACTAGAAGGGGTCCCCTGTTAAACACCCTTCACTGCCATGTGACCTCCTCTTTCAGTGCACCTACAATTGTGCTTAAATAATCACCTGTGTGGTGTCCACTTCCTCTGCTCAGTGTCAGCTCCACAAAGGCAAAAACGAGTCCTTTTGCTCCCTGCGGATCCCAGAGCCCAGACCCCACAGCCCAGACCCTTGGCTGTTGGAGGGACCAGCTACCACACACACAGCTCCCTACCCTCTCACCTCCAGTGCTGCCTGAGAGGCAGTGTTGCCTGCTGTAGAGCGTATGTAAAAAGCACACAGAATTCTCAACGGCTCCAGGCTGTGGCCACCTCTGAACTCCTAGCAGACAACACAGCATGTGACACACAGGGAAGACTGAGGACAGGTCCTGCAGGGTACAGGCTGTGCAGGTGTAGGCTCAGTGCCACCATGCAAGCCACTGGACCCTGGCCAAGCAAGCCACTTGCTATATGCCCCAGTTTCTTTATCTGTAAACTGGGGATAATGTCGGAACATGAGCGCAGGGCCACTCAGAAGGCTAAACGTGATAACATCTTCAGCACTCAGACCTCCGGTCGGCTTTTATTAAATGCTAGTATTCTTACCACCACTGATTTCAGCATGTTTTATCAAGCTTGAGACAAAAGGACAAAGGAAGGAGAAAAAAGCGAAAGCTTAGCTGTCATAGGCGGTAACCTGTAAGTCTGCACTGGGGTTTCCTATCAGCCTTGACTGTTTGGGTGAGCTGACAGCAGCATTATCCTGTGAAAGGCCACCCCAAGGTCACCCACAGTGCAGAGCTCAGCCACCTGGGCCCAGAACCCACTGGCAGAGCCAGTGCTCACGGACATCCCAGGTGGGCTTATTTTTTTTTAAGGTTTTATTGTTATATTTTTAGAAAGAAGGGAAAGGAGGGAGAAAGAGAGGAAGAGAAACATCAATGTGTGGTTGCTTCTCGAGCACCCCCTACTGGGGACCTTGCCTGCAACCCAGGCATGTGCCCTCATTGGGAATTGAACCAGTGACCCTTTGGTTTGCAAGCTGGCACTCAATCCACTGAGCCATACCAGCCACGGCCCAGGTGGGCTTTGCAGGTTTTCCCCATCCTGGCTTCTTTCCCAGCCTAAAAAAAACCATGGCCGAATTGTAGGCCACAGTTGTCCCAACAAAAGAGCACCCTGAACTAAAAATAGGCAGTTTACCACTTTCATTAGCTTCACAGTCAAAACCTAGCCCAGATGCCACTCATTCCTGAGGCCGTGTTGAAGGGGTTCATCTCAGTCAGCTGCCTAGAATAGGGGTGGCATTTCTGGGGATGCAGTAGTCCTTCTATACATGGCAAAAGAAGGACTGTGCACTTTGGCTCAGGTACCCAGAGTTCCCTGGGCAGGATGAAGCGGCCCAGCTGGCTTCTCTCCCCCCTGGTCAGTGCCTCTCTCCAGCACCCTGAACTAACAAAGGACAAGACTTACAACCAGGTGACTCACTCCTCTGATGACTGAAGGATACCTGTGGCTAAGGCCACTCAGATCCTTCCTCCCTTCCTCCCTTCCTCCCAGGCAAATGGCTCCCTACGAGATTACCCTTCCCAGCCTCCCTTGCAGTTGGGTGGTGTGGTTGCCTCACCAATGAACAGTGAGCACCAGGAAGCATGCCGTCACTGTGGGGCCCTGGGCAGTGGGTGTACCTCGTCCAAACACTCTCCCCACTAATGCCAGCCAGGGCCCCTGACATCACAGTCCCTTAGCTTTGACTTGCCCTAGGAGAGGGCAGGCAAGGTGATGGAAGAATAGGGTGCCCCACCAACCTGAAGACTGAAAAAAAAAAAAAAAAACACTGCTTCTTAAATCTCTTTGTCGCAGAGTTCGTTCTGGGGCAAAGAGGATGTTCTCAGCCTTGAATACCTAGAGTCACATGGGCCTATTTGTATGGGTAAGGCCACATACAAGCCACAATAAAATAAGAGCAGATTGGAGCACTGGGATCAATAGGATTTCCAATTCTTTTTCCTGCTCATGAACTACTCAACAGTAACAAAGAACTATCTGAGTTAATGATTTTTACACATCCCTATGTCAGCGTCAGTTAATAAAAAGTCCATTCAAAAGGCCTTTTTATGTTAGTAATTTTTCAAGAGATGATACAGTAGACCAGGAGTAGCAAATGGTTTGGGCATATGAGGTTAAACCTCAGCGTGTTGAGAGGATTCTGAGGACCTATCTGGATTCAGCAGAAAAGACTGCCAAAACGGGTCACCAGTGTCTGCCATGGGCAAGGCATGGGCAATAGACTGGGCAAGGAAGATCACTGTGCAGATCGGCAGTGTCTAGCCTGGGCACAGAGTGGGAGTGGAAGCCGGGATTTCTCTGCAACAGAACTCAGTAACAGTCCCGAACCCCTGCCCTGAGGTTTCTACCACAGGCTCTTTCACATTCCTTATGCATGCATGACCTCAGACTTCAAATTTCCTACTTTGCCAACTATTCCTTCTGTTCTCTGTTATTTGCTGCACAATTTCTACCTGGAGTAACTGGAACAAATTATTTCCTAAATATTTTTATTTTGGTATAGAGTTTTTGTGGACTTCATCTCAAGGATACTACAGAGGTATACTGCTTCGTAATTTATCCCAAACACCCTATTCTCTGGTTAAGAGGCATCCCTCATTTAAAATTTGCCTCATCACCCAGTGGACTTTCTTTACAATGTCACTTTTGAAAAAAATCGTTATCACTTTTTAGAATATCTTTATATCTAGCAACAAAGCCACACTTGAACTAAAGGAGATGGGCCTATTAAAGGGCCTAGTACTCAGTAAACCTCTTCCTACTTAGTATTACTGGGAAAGCCTTGAAAAATTAGAATAAAGACTCTAACCTTGTGAGAAAGGTTAAAGAAAGAAGGGGAAAGAAAGACACCCCCAGATGGTCCAAGCAGTGCATTCTACACTAGGTTTTTGACCTCAAAGCCACAGGCCCCTGCACTCATTCTGTTGCTACCACACAGTTGTCCTGGGCAACTAGCAGCACAAGGGCCCCACGGCCCGAGCATGGGGTAGAGCGGCTCAGAGTCCAGCCACCGGGCAACATGGATAAACCCCAGTGTGAGCTCCCATGGGGGCACCTGTCCCTCACTCAGAGCCTCCAGCCACAGCTGCTCTGAGAACACGTCCAGCTGAAATAATAAACGCTGGCTGCAGACTGAGGTCTTTGTCACCTTTTGACTCCAGCTCAGTCTGTCACGTAGTAAGTCCACCTCACCTGAAACACTGCTCACAGCTCACCCTGTGCGTGCTTGCACAGCCCACCAGGAAGCCCTGGGGAAAAAGGTGAGGGCCAGAGGTATCAGGCAGGCAAGACTCCTAAGCGCCTTCTCTCTACACAACAGCAATCAAATCCCAAAGGCAGTTCAGTCATCCAGACCTCCCCTGCGGGCCGGCCCTGTGCCACAGGCCTCACCTCCTATAATCCTCATAGCAACCCTTTGATTTAAGGTTAATCCCATTTTACAGAGGAGAACAAAGGCTCACTGAGGCACTTGCCAAAAATTTAAACCCAGTTCTCTCATTGCCAGAGCCCAGACTCACCCTCCCTACATCTCTGAATACACATTATGTCACATGGCTCCCTGAGGTGAGTGCAGTGTGACTCTCATTCCACAGATGAGGAGACTGAATACTAGGAAGGAACCCACCTCCAGGCACCATGGCCAGGAAGTACTTGTGCTTGGGAGGGGAACACAGGCAGAGTCTCTGAACTTCTACCTGCCCAGTCCATAGCACCATCCCTGAACTGCCACGGTTCTGGGAGGAAAATGCGGTGGGTGACAGCACGGAACCTGGAAGATCCAAGCAGCAGTCAGAGCTGGGTCATTTCAGTAGCACCTGTCCCACCCTGACTCTCGAGGCTTCCACCGACCCGAGAACCAGGGGTTCTGACCCTGTCCCTGTGTCTGGGAGACATGCCAGGCAGGCCCCACTGCTGGGCACAGGAATCAGGAGACCCAGCTCTGCCCAGACCTATTAACCTGTGTTTACCCTGGAAAATGGAAACTCGGATACTCATAAGACTAAAAGTTAAATTAGGAAAGCTCAATTTGTCCTATTCATCTGTTCTTCTTACATCCAAAATATAACTTCCTAGTTGCCTACTGAGTGCCAGGCCCTGCACTGAGTACAAATTATGCTTTTAAGTAAGAAAAAAAGTTAAATTGGCTTTAAAACACTCTACAAAGAGATGACATTATTATAATGAAAACCAGAATTCCCACCCCCCCTCCGCCCCAGGGTAAGACACTGAAGATCTTTTAAAGAAAAAAGGGGGGGCCTTTTCCCCTTTTGTCTCTCTCTCTCACGCTTAGGCCATGTTTCCAGAGGGGTTCTTTCCCCCCTCTTTTATAATTAAGACTGAAAGTTAAAAAATAATAATGATGATGAATAGGATAGACATTCACACTTTCACTGCAAACTTGCAAAAGTTGAGCCTTGTTACAGAATCCGATCAAGGTGACTTCCCTGGTTTGAAAGGGGAGAGACCAGTTTGCATCCCCCCCACCCCATACCCCGCCTTATGTTATAACTCAGACACGCCTGTTACAGAAATGGCAGCCTGCCCAAAGACTGTGAAGTCATAAAAGGAGCAAAACTCTCAATTTAAAGTCTTAAAAAGGAACCAAGCTGAAGGAAATTCCAAATAATTTATAACTGCTGGCTCTCGCCATTACCAACAGAAAGTGGATGAAGCTGGAGGAAAGGAAATTCTCAAAGGACAGATATGAGGGCATGGTCCCCACTTTGCCTATATTGACACTTTTTGGACAGTTCCTCCCTGTACCAGCTCAGCGGAAGTCTCGAATTTGTACCCCCATATTTGAACCTTAAGCCTACAATTACAGGAGGAGATGTCCAGATGCACACGCACCCAGCGTAACGGAGCTCTTGCAGCCCAGGCGCGCACTCCTCCCTGTCGGTGGGATGCCACACTGATACCCACGTGTAAGAGTGTGGGCACGGGGCAGACCTGAACCCACTCAAACAAAGGGGAGCCCCCTTGCTGAAATAGTAATTGGTAGTAACCCAGAGATCAGGGACACTAAGTCAGTGAGTGATGGGGCAGTGCCTGCTGGTCAGAGAAGGCAGCTTCCCTCCAGGCACAGCCACCTACTGGGCCTGGGACTGGCTTGGGTCACTCCCTGCTGCACTAGCCATCTCATCTGTGAAATTAGTCACGACTGGACTCACCTCATCGAACTGCTGTGAGGTAGGACAGCAGGTAGCATTCCACCTGATCGTGGTTCTCCCGTATCAGCGGGGACTGTCACGACTGCCATAGTAGTATAGAATACTACACGCACACACAAGTCTGGGGACTAGCGGCGCCCCACTAACACTGTGAACTGTAGACCGCTCAGAGTCGAACACCCTAGAACTCACCCTTCCAACACAGACAAGCATTCCATCTGCTAACAACCACAAGAACCAGCCCATCAGGGACACAGGATTAAAGCTGATAGAATCAAGATGTTCTTTGCTCAGTGGGCTGCTAAATGAACTGGCAGTCTGCTAAAATCTGCAGGCCACCCCAACTCCTCCAGCAGATTCCTGAGCAGTCTGCAGGGGCCCAGCCCAGCCACTGCTGACAGAAAATTAAATGCAAGGTCAATACATTCAATTTGAAACACAAAGTATTCAAGAAAGTTCCCTAACATGATTTCTTTTTCTCATGAGGGGAGGGAAAGGTTTGGGTACTGAAGTGATCTTTAACCACGGAGGCAGTTCATTACTATAACTTAACGGTGGGGGTGGGGGCACTAAAAACAACTTAAATGCCTTCGCGTGAACAAATGCTTACATAAACTTTACAGAATGTTGAGGAATGACAATAACAGGCTGCTGTGAAAAGAATGAGAAAGATTTGTTTGTTTCAATAGGAACAGACAGGCTTCCATGATATATTAAGGGAACAGGACAATTTTCAGAAAACTGTAGATCCTGGAACCCTGTTTTCGAAAAGGTGTAACTGCGTCTGAACAACAAGGCCTGGAGGCCTGCACACGGACCGTGCTCCCCGGCTCTCTGAAAACGAGGCGTGGGCAACGGAGAAGGGTAGGCTTTCTTTTTTTTGTTACTTCATGCTCCCGTGTTGTTGGAGTTTTTTAAACTTAAACTACATACATTACTTTTACAATAAATTTTGATACACACCCCCAAAAAGAAACAGAGTAATGAGTATGTTAAGGAACTCTTCATTTGAACTAAATGGCTCATCAGGCTCTCCAGGCCCAATGTGGGAAGACTGGCGATTTTGATCCAATGGTGAATGAGTGTGTGCGGTAAGTCTGCATTTGGGTAAAGGGGTGGTTGGGAGAATTGCACAATTGGGCTCACATATGCATGGCAACCTCTCAAAGAGACAGGAACTGGTCACCAGCACAGTGAGTGCACTTGCTCCTAGGCAGAGGAGCAGGGAATGGGGAAGAACGGGAGGGAGCCAGCCAGTCTCTTGCCTTTTCATTCCGCATATGGTTTTTACCATGTGCGATGCTACTCTCAACAAACAAATACATGGTGGCTCTGCAGGTCTGCAAGGCTGTCCTGGAGATGCCCTTTGCTCAGCTTTCACAGTGACCATCCAAGTACCTTCCCATTCCTCAGCCAGATGCAGCCATCCTGGAGAAGCATTCTTCTGCGCAATTTCAAACCGCTTGCCAGGATAATGGAAGATGTTGAAGATTACATTGCAGAAAGATGGAGTCATCTCATTTTGAGCATGTTTTTCAAGCCAACCACCCAAACCAACCAAACAGGAAAAAAATAAAAACCTTTCTGACCCCTTCATCCCTCCTTCCCCAGCACCCGAAGAATGCTCTTCCTATGATACGGAAGCCCAGTCTCTTTGTCATACACGACAAATTCTCACAGCTGCTTTATAAGGTACCACTGTTAGCCCCATTTTCCAGGTTAAAAAACAGATAAGCAGATAAACTAAGCCCTAAGTCACATAGCTCATAAGTGGTGAAGCTGGGACTGGAATTTAGGCCATCCAATTCCAGAACCTGCTGTTGAACATTCCGCCTGGAGGCCAGGATGGGGTTGCAAAGGAAGAGGCCCATACATAGACATTATGGTATCACAAAGGCTTTCCAAATGGCCAAAGCCAACACGGAAATGCATGCTGAGGCTTACATCATCCTCCTAAAAGATTTATCACCGTGACCCTGAACCCTGTCCTACCACAAACAGCCATGACAGTAAGATAAACAGACAAGCACATAGCAGGTCAGTTTTGCTGCTAAAATGGGAACATATTCTAACATTCCTAAGGCATGCTGTCCAAGTGCAGGGCCAGAAAGTGACACTGGCTACATATCCATCCCCCAGCCACAGGCACTGCCGTGACTGCACAGACAGCCCGCTCAAATGTCTTCATTGCCAGCTCTCCTTCTAAGGAGTCCTGTGTTTGAGTCGGAAGCTGCTTGCTGGCTCAGCACGAAGACCGGCTCCAACCAAACTTGGCTCTCAGGAGTGTACTCTCAAACCTGGCCCTATCTCCTGTCATCTGGGCCACTTACTAGGATTTTCCCCCCTTAAATCAACTCACTTTTTCTTTTTTTCCTAAGGCTAATTTTTTTGTACAAACACAGATGACCATTCCATCTGCTAATGACCACAAAAACTAGCCCAGCAGGGACCCAGGATTAAAGCCGGAATTACATGTATAAAAAGCAACTAGTGTATCAACTACACACACACGTGTGTGTGAAAATATATAGCTGTTACAATTTTAAAATGTAGGTCACATAACATCTCGAGTACCACATTTAGAAAAGACTGCACTAGATGTTAGCTGGTTTCCCAAAGTCTTGGGATTTCTGTGGTCACATAAACTGGGGACATATGGAGTTGAACAATCTTAAACAGCTGCAGGACTTATCGGAGCTTTTAAAATGCAAATGCAGCACATTGACAATCTCTAAGAGAGTCCTAGGGTGCCATACAGCATGTTCCAACTTTATTTTGGACTAAGGAATTTATTTTAATACTATCTCAAAGGACACTAATATTCTCCAGAAGATACTTTGGATAATTCGACCTTAAATCACCCTTCTCCTAAATACTTCCTTACGCTGGGGGATTACATTTTTTAAATGTGATTTTTTTTTAGATTTTTCATTTATTCATTTTTAGAGAGGGAAAGGAGCAAGAAAGAGAGAGAGAGAGAAACATCAATGTGCGGTTGCTGGAGGCCATGGCCTGCAACCCAGGCATGTGCCCTGACTGGGAATCGAACCTGCCATGCTTTGGTTCGCAGCCCGCGCTCAATCCACTGAGCTACGCCAGCCAGGGGATTACATTTTTTAAAGAAAGCAGGTGTGGGGGTGAGAGAGACAAGCCAAAGGCACAACATGAGGATGACAGGAAGGAAATTACTAAGACTTTCTCTAATCTACAGCTGTTTCACTGGCAATGATTAAGAAACTATAACCTCGCTACTGGAATCAACAAGTTTTGCAGATAAAGGATGATAAAAGCAGGTTCTCAAAACATCGTTCCTAATTAAGGGTGCTAAGGGAAGAACACCACTTAACCACGTGCTTGTGAAACTCCGGTGACAACCAACTCACTTAAAGACCACACTAAGAAACCTCTTATTGTTCCAGTGCAAACTATAATTCTTAAACACAAGCAATGATTTAGAGGAATCCAGATCAAAAGCAGTCTCCTCCTTCCTGGGTTTGCTTTAGAGCTTCCAATGACAAAATCTCCTTCCCTAGGGTACTAGTGCCAAGTGGGAAGAGTCGGAGATGGAAGCAGTAATTTGGACTACCACTTAGGATGGCAGAAAGGGGAAGTCGTCCTGATGTGGATAATTGGAACATCAAATGATGTGCACAGGGGAAACCACCAGAACCTTCACCCCGCTGACACTGAGCCCTTAACTTCCTATGAGAGGTTGAGGGCGAACTTAGTAAAAGTTAGTAAAAATGATCTTTATGATAATAGAAACACATCCAATTAGCATTCCTAGTGTTACTTAAGGATAAAATACTCAGAAGCATAGCAATAACAGCAACGAACCACACAGTCTGAGCACTGAGGAAACCCACTCTCTAAACTGCTGTGTAGTCAGTCCTGGATCCAAATCTGAGATTTAGTCAGCTGCCATGTCAGTGTCCTAAGGCCTGGGTCAGGCTCCGTCTTCAACATCATTGTAATCCTAGTACCTAGTGTGATCCCTGTCACACAGTTGAAAAAAGGGGGGCGAGGAGATGACTGCCATTTATTACCCAACCAACAACCACCCACCACCAACAACCAACCATAAGTCAACCCGCCAACCTAACCAGACGACCACTGATCAACAAACCTACCAAACAAGCACCCACTACTCAACTACCAAACCCGATGGCACTGATCCTTGACCACACTCTCCCCCCAAAACATACTCTCCCCATCTACTCTCCCCCCAGTCCTGGCTGGTCCCCTTCTAAACTGATCCCAGCCCAGCAATCACCTATGAATGTCAGGCCCCCTTTACTGTCCACACCATCTGAGCCCACATGTCAAAACTCCTCCCAAGTCTTCCCTCAGGCCACAGCAGGGCCACCCCACACCCCTCCGCTCGGCTCCTCCTCAGGGCAGAAAACAATCTGAAAGCTGGTTAGGGCAGATGGGAGGACTGGTACCAAGACATAAGAAAATAGAAAGAAACTGAAGTTAATAAATGCTTTATTAAATATCTGAATTTAAAATTTTATCTTTTCCACTAGTTGCTAAATTTAGTACTCACAAAAACTATATTACATTTGAAAATAAGTCACATGTTAGTTTTTTCACATCAAGAATTCCCAAGTGTGCATTATGACTGCTGAGAAATCAATTATAAAGTAGTCATGACCAAATAATAAAAAAAGCATAAATACAAATACAAGCAAAACCTTTCTTAAAAACACCTTTCAAATTACTTTATAGCCACATATACAAACACACACCTTTTTTTTTTTTTAAGTGTAAGAGGTGGGTGTGTTTTATTGTATTTGATATGAAAGGTTTAGGGCCTAAGGTCTTAAAACACTCCAGCATTCTGGACAAAGTCCAAACTCAGCAGGGTCACAATGCCCCTCACAGCTGATCTCTGCCCATCTCCCCGCCCTGCCCTCCCTGACGCCATGCTCCTGCTACTGGTAGAAAATCCAGTGTATGAGCCTCCAGGTCTCTGCACAAGCTGCTCCCTCTACTTAGAACACCCTCCTCTCTGCCTTTCACTCTCTGGCTCTTTCCTAGTTATCTTCCAAGATTCAGCCTCTTCCCTTTCCCTTTGGCATCGTGCTTTATGATAACTGTAAAGAATATCTCACAAAGTAGATAGTTCCACTTCCCACAAGATCAACTATGAAGCTAAATGTCCAGGACATTTAGCAACACAAGCCACCACCTTCAATTGCCACACATCTTCCTATGACTGATGGTCTAAGCCAGTGGCTCTGGCAAAGGAAAGTGGGGGGGGGGGCAGGGGATGGACACGGGGGGGGGGTGGAGGGACATGTAATCTATGAACTTGAATAAGAAAACAGTTAAATCTTTTTTTTTTTTTAAGATTTTATTTATTTATTTTTAGAGAGGGAAGGGAGGGAGGGAGGTGGGGGGGGAGAGAGAGAGAGAGAGAGATCAATGTGCGGTTGCTGGGAGACATGGCCTGCAACCTAGGCATGTGCCCTGACTGGGAATCGAACCTGCGATGCCTGGTTCGCAGCCCGCGCTCAATCCACTGAGCTATACCAGTCAGGGCTAAATCTTCTTTTTTAAAGAAAATAAAAATGGGGCATTTATTCATAACAAACAAACAAAAAAAAACAGACAAACCAACCAACCAAGCACTAAGCAATAGGATAAGAGATTACATGTGAACTGTGAGTCCCACCCCAGCACGATCCCTCTAAGCTCACATGGTCAGTGGAATCTCTGGAGCGAACACCTGGACAACAGAGGACCCATCAGCAATGCCTCGGGTGTGTGCTCCTGTGGTGTCTTTGGCTCTCTCTCTCTATTGCCTTTGGGTGGACCCTGAACAAACATCAGTCCATGCTGATCAGCTGTCCCACCAAATCCTGGCCATTGAGTCCCTCCGTAGCAGCCTGGGCCTCCTTGTACATTTCAGACTCAGCTAGAGTATACCCCTTCAGGTATTGTATGCCTATCCAGGGTGAGGTGGATGGCTTTTATTCGCCCATACTCTGCAAATTTGTCATGAATGTCTTCTTGGATGGCTTCCTCATGGACTACAGTGACAAAGAGAATCCAACTTCAACCATGCTATGGTCCAGATTCATCTCCATGCTGCTCCTCACTGTCACAATCCTCACACATCTGCCCGCAAGACCCGTCACAGCCAAAGCTGTGGCCCTTCCATTTCTTCACTTTTCCTTCAGTTTGTGGACGCTCTGGTCTCCATTTCCATCCACGGTGAAATCTTTGACTCTGGCCTCGTGAAATCTAGCACATCTGCCACCTTGCCTTGGTTGTCAAAAAAGTTAAATCTTTGCTTTTAGTAACCCCTAACTAAAATGTAGCATATCTTTCCATTATGAAGGTAGACCATAAAACACAGGTGTATTATTAGCAACACATATGAGATTTTGTCACCAAAGAAATCAGATCTTTTCTCATCACATTACAGTACTGGCATACCTCACTATATCAAAATTATGACAGTATTAGACTTGCTACTAGATCTTATCATTAAACATTTTAATACGAATGTGCATTTACTACTATATCTCAAAAATTTATTCCTGAAAATTATATTCCAATACAATACCACATATGTTATTTAGACCCCTGTTTAAGATGATACAAAGAGGGGGTCATCCTGATGTAGAGAGTCGGAATATCAAATTCTGTGAAGAGGGGAATCTGCTTCACAAGGGAAGAACACAGTGTTCAGAGAGCCAGAGGGCCTAACACCACTAAGTGAAGAACTCTGGCTCTAATTCATAGTTTGTAGAGCCAAGGAGTGCAAAGACTTCAGCGATGGGCTGGTTTTGTTAAATGAACCACCGATCAGTGGGACTGTCCCTGATGGGGCAAGCCTCAGTCACCTTTCATGGGATCCTGGCAGGTCACTGCAAATGGATAACCCCCCCGCCCATCGGGCCCACCCATCACCTCCAAGTTATCCTCTCATGCCATAAATGCAATTGTTGCTGTTACTCCTAGCTTGCACACCTTTCTATTGTTCCCTTTGGTCCACAGCAGGGGTTGGCAAAGTTTTTCTGTAAAGAGCCAGAGAGTAAATATTCTGGACTCTGTGGGCCATACAGTCTCTGTAGCAACTGTTCAAATATACAATCATAGCGAATAAGTGGCCACAGACACTATGCAAATGAATGGGTGTGGCCTGTGCACCAATGAAGCTTCACTTACAAAACCAGGGCCGGACTGAGCCCACAGGCTGTAGTCTGCGCAGCAGCATCACCGTCTAACAGCACCACGGTCAACGGGCCTTTCTGTGGTGACTGCGATGTGTACATGCACGCTGCCCAGTACAGTGGCCACAAGCCACACAAGGCGACTGAGTGCTCCAAATGTGGCTAGTGTGACTGAGGTGCTAAATTATAAACTTTATTTAATTTTAATTAATTTAAACTTCACTAGCCACATGTGGCTAGTGGACAGCACAGTCATACTGAAGCTCTTTGACAACCCCTTTTGAAGCTCTCTACACCCCAGTCAACAGTCAACAGCACAGTGGACGATCCCAACCTCACCAAGGGCCAGTCAGTGGGTGGTCCCAGGCACTCTTGCACTCCTGCACTTCCCACCCTTGGCCCTTCTCTGCTCTGGCAGTTCTGCAGCCCAGAACACCCTTTGTCTCCTGATTCTGTCCATTTAAACCACACTGTACCCCCACCCCACCTTTGCTACCACCTTCCCTAACACCCCAGTGAAATGTGCTGCTCTGAAGTCATGCCTCTCTGTGAGGCAGTATAAGGAACCTTGTCCTATAAAACATGCCATGGCGGCTAGTGTACACATTCTGTCTGCTTTCCTTCACTCTGAGACATTTAAAGATAAGGCTACGCCCCTGGCACAGGGCTTTTAAAATTAGTAAGAATGCACTAAATTTGTAAAATGAACACACTTTAATTATAGCTGAGTACCTAATACATGCTGTCTAAAAGCTATTTTTTTAATGGCTGGAGACTAGATTAAGGTAGAAAGTCTAAAGTCCAGATGGATTTCATATCGATACTATAAAGGGATACAGTCACTTGGGTTAATATCCCATCCCACCACCATAAGAGCTCACCTGCCCAAAGCAGTGCTGTTCCTCACTTGTAAAATCAATTGAAAATGCCTACACCTGGCAGGAATGGCAAGCACTTAGCACAGCGCCAAGAGATATAAATGGCAGCTTCCTGGTGGACACAAACACCCCATAAACGAGGGGGTGGAGGAGGCATACGCACTGGACTTGGCAGGGGCAGACGTGCAGAAACACCATGGTGACCGTGGGATTCCAGCACCAGCCTCTCGTATGGTCTCATTCAGCACCTGTGGGCATGACCCTGACACAACAGCTGTGCTCCCGTCCTCTGACCGCACTAGCACCTGAAGTCACTTGGAGGGGGTCAGTGCACACAGAAGGCACCCACCAGCCCGAGAGCCAGAAAGCTGTGGGCTGCTGCTCTGACTGCTCAGATGACAAAGTGCCACCCCCATAAATGTCAAGGCTGCTGCACACAAAACAGTCAATAAACTGCAGTTTCTCCAGCTTCTGGGGATTCTCTGAACAGATAAGAAAATCTGGCCATTTGTTATCCCAGTTTTCTGACCCAAGGCACTGTTTCCCCTTTTACTCAGCTGCCCTACTCACCAGGCTGGGTGCCAAGTGACTAAGCCATTGTTAGCAGTCAAACCCGCCCTCAGAGGGAGAGAGGGAGAGAGGGAGGGAGGGAGGGAGGGAGGAAGGGAGGGAGGGAGGCGAGCAGCAGTGGAGGGAGCTCAAGAGTGGGCAGGGGCCATTTTAAACCGAACTAGGTTTAAAGGGTGGCTTTGAACTGTGGCTGCCCTATTGGAAGTTCTTAATTGAAGGAATCCCAGTCATGTCATAAGTTGCCGCTGATGTATGAGGGGGGACCAGGAAATACCTGAATATATTTCTTAAAAATTGTGTATTTATTCTTACATGTTTAAACTTCGGTTACCATGAAAGTACTCTCCATTTGATGCAATACACCCATCAAGAATTTTTCCCACTGCTCAAAACAGTTTTTGAATTTGTTGATTTTGATGCCTTTTAGTGCTTCTGCCATTTCTTGTTTCACCTGTTCCATATCAGCAAAACATTTCCCTTTGAGGGCTTTTTTCATTTGGGGGAACAAAAAAAAAGTCACTGAGAACTGGTGAACTGGGAGGGTGGAGCACAGCAATCTTGCCGTTTTGGGTTGCAAACTGCTGAACACTCAGTGTGGTGTGGCCGGGAGCACTCATAAATCACCCATCATGAAATTGGCAAATGCGCTGAGTCTTCAAAAACAAAAAATCACTGAAGATGAATGCAGCCTCTCACAACAATGCCAGCTGATATACTGATACAGATGGGTTCCTAGAACACTCCCTTAGTGGGGAAACCTGTCCTATAAGGGGCCCACACTCCAGAAGATAATTCTGGCTTTTGGGGGGTTACCCCTCCTATAGGAAGTATTTTTTCCTCATCATTATCCATTTTCCCTAGTTATAAAATATCCTATTATAATCAGTTCTGATTACATTCAAAGTGTTAGTAAAATTAAAGTGAGTCTCTCCCCATGACCCCTTCTGATCAGGTCAGGGCTGGGCTGCTGTTAATGCCGACTGTGACCTTGGGCCCGCCTCAGGCTTCGCTTGTCCAACATTCTTCTCAAGTCTCAATGCTTCTGTGGCTCACAGAAATCACCGAGTCTCAACCCTGGCTACACACTAGAACCATCTGGAAAGATTTATTTGTTTTTTAATAAAAAGAAGAAGAAGAAGCACTACCCCTTCCCAAAAGAAAACAAAAATGAGTGTTTCTTGGGGGTCAGGCCAGGGGGTCAGTAATTTTTAAAGCTCTCCGGTTGGTTCTAAGGTTCAGCCATGCAGCCAGGGTTCAGAATGACTGTTGGCAACCAGACCTCACATGAATTTGATCACACCGAAATCCTTGCCCAAGAGGACAACCCTTTCTTCGATTGCAAATGGGCCTGAGGCAAACTCAAGAAGGGTGAGCAAGGGAAGAGAAAAGCAAGTATACCCAGGAACTCACTGAGCCCAAGGCTTTTGGGTCAAGACTCCTTTCTCACAGATACAGATGTGAGGGACCACTGTTCTCAAAGGAATGAAACCACATTCTAAGAGAAAGGTGCTGCTGCTATTCCCTTGGAATAAACATGCTGCAGGGGTGAGTAGAGGGCCAGAAGCATCCTCCTGAGAACTGTGCCTCAGTTTTTCCTTTTTAAAGAACACCCATTCATAATAAAATCTTACACAGAGAGTTAGAAGCTGCTGCAGTTGAGAGGGGCATGTCATTCATTGGAGAAGCCTTGCCCTTGGTTCCTGGCCCCTCCCATGACAGGCCCATTTCACAGAGGGGTCAGACAGATGAACAGTCAGGCATACTCAAAGGCAAAGGTAAGCCTTGGCCAGTGCGGCTCAGTTGGTTGGAGTGTCGTCCGGTCAACTGAAGGTCTTGGGTTCAATAATCTGCAATGTGCCTGGGCTGCAGATTCCATACTGGTTGGGGCGTGAGAGGCAACCAATCCAAGTTTCTCTCGCATTGATGTTTTTCTCCCTCTCTTTCCCCCTCCCTTCCCCTCTAAGCATATATATATATATAGCAAACATGTGATCAGGCCCAACTCTTTGGAGGACTTCCTCCAAATGCACAGTTGATATCAGCCACTCACAGAGTAACAACTCATGTATCCAAGCACCCTGGCTGCAGCATTTCACAAGCAATAAGCCTAAATATTATCCCATTTTACAGATACCAAAACAGAGGCTTCAAGAGGCCAAGCTATTTGCCCAGGGCCAATGTACAGGTGAGTGGTGGGGCCCAGGGGGATGATGTGGAAGAAAAGGGGGCTAGAGAGGATCTGTCTTAGCCTCCCCATTATGTGAGCCACCCTGGAGGCACAGGGTCAATGCTTCCAAATTCTAATTTGACAAGAAAGCCAAGTGAGATGGAGGTCGGGCCTTCTGCAGCCAAGCTCTGAGCCTCTCACCTACTCACCGGGGAGTTTTTACACCTGGTAAAGTGTGCAGGTCATTAGCACTTCAGCCAGGCCAAAGTAACTTGGGTAACTGCTTAAGTGGGACCTCCACCAGGCCAGAGAAACTCGAATACAAAACCCAGCCCCGGACCAGAAACCCCAGCCCTGGACCCACGTTTTTCCAGAATGTTTTATGGTAGATTTCAAATAAAATTAAATGGCTACAGTTACCACACTCAACACTTGAGTAAAGTCAGGACCCCTTCTAGTCTGACAGCCCACTCATGCACAACAAATTACCCTTTAAAAATAAAATTTGAAAAATTGTAAAGCTCAATCTATTTCTTCCAACTCACAAGGTAGAGAGGGTTTTGTAAGTGTCCAAATCCAGAGGACTTGCCCTCCCTCTGCACAAGGGGCCTCCCACAGCAGCGGGCCAGGCGAGTCAGATGGTGGGGCCCAGCAGGTATCAAGTATGCATTTTCTAGAACTACTCTGAACGGCCTAATGAACAATTTCCACATCAGCCTCCCTTCCTCCCCAATTTACGAGCCCCACTCAGAGCTGCAAAACAGTCCTGACACCCCCTTTGTAGCTCCTGAAGTGTCCGTGGAGAACGAGCCAATTTTTCCACGGCACTGGGCCAACAGTGTGATCACATGCTGCATCAGAAGCTTCTGATTGTTCATCAGAACGCAGAGACCTGGCTGCGGGTTGCATGCAGGCGGGAGGCTCCATCAGGCTTCCTGTTGTAATAAATTCCTCCACACCCCACCTGTGAAACTCCATTTCCATTTATTACCAAAACTGGAGCCCTGGCTTTCTAGCTTTTTCCTGAGGCCTGGAAGCTGGCTTTTCCAGCTGATGACATCACTGACAGGCTTCTGACAATGGCTCCAGAGAGGTTTAACTTTTCACTAATACCTAGCAAGAGCACATTCCACAGGGGTGAGGTCATGTTTAGCTAATTCTGACCCGTACCCAGGCACCCAAAGCTGCAGTGTGACGGGATGCCACTGCAGCTCCCCCAGGACGCGTGCGGAGCTGCAAAGGCCACTCACAGCAAACATGAACATCTGGGCACCGCTGAGCAGGCAGCGGGACCAAGGGCTGCCAGATTTTGCAAATAAAATACAGACCATCCAATTAAATATGAGTTTAGATAAACAATAAGTATTTAGTGTAAATATGTCCCACTCAGTGACTTGTAACATGTGAGAACTGCCTGCCATATTTGGAACATACTTATACTAAAAAGTTAAATTTGAATTTCAGACAACCAGCAAGTAACATTTTAGTGTGAGTGTGTGCAAATGGTAAACACCATTTGAACCAAGAGATAGCACTTAGCAGCCCTGATTAGCTGGACAAATCGCCGGACGTGCCTTACCTCTTGGTGTGTGTGATGCAGTTGGAAGCACTCCTGACCTTTGGAAGTGAACTTGCCAAAAATGTTTAACTCAAGTTTAATCACAAGCAAAGAGACAAATCTATTATAGCACATGGAACATTCCACGCCCTGTGACTCCAGGTGTAGTCTGCAGACAGCATAGCACTGGCATTCTCTGGAATTCTGTCAGAAGCACATTCTCAGGCCCACTGCTCTTCAGAATCAGAATGTGCATTTTACCAAAATCCTCAAGAAATGGAAACTGTACAGGAAGGTTATATGGGAGTGTCTACACTATTCCTTCATGCTATCTGTAGGATTTAAAGTTTCCAGTGAATTTAGGGAGGGGAAAAATACATTACTACTAAAATTAAAATTTTTTAAATAAGTCAAGCATTGGGTCCTGGCCGGGTGGCTCAGTTGGTTGGAGCATCATCCTGTACACCAAAACGTTGTAGGTTCAATCACCAGTTAAGGAACAAACCTAGGTTGTGGATTTGATCCCTGGTCAGGGCATTACAGGAGGCAACCAATCCATGTTTCTCTCTTGTCAATGTTTCTCTGTTTCTCTCCTGCCCTCCCTCTGTCTTTCTCTCTCCCTCCCCCCACTCCTCTCTCTCTAAAATCAATAAACATATTCTCAAGTGAGGATTAAAAAAATAATACATAAGTCAAACATAAGAAAATAAATATAAGAAAAAAATTCATTACAACTCTGGCTCTTGATGTTTGTGTTAATTAACATGTATTAATTTTCTTGGCAATACAAGAAAGAACACACTTTCTTCCAAGAAACCAACTTTTCTCCCAGGTGTGAAAACATTTAAGAAAAGTAGCAACTACTCAGGTTCAGGGAGGTTGAAAAAATCCCCCATTTCATCTCCACATGTAGAGACTGGCTTTCCAGGAAAAAGCCTACCAGGCAAAGGAAAAATAAATCTGAAAACTTTCCAGCTTTATTTTCAAATTCAAGCCCTACAGATTCCATCATTGGGCCATAAAAAGGAATGATGTATACAACATGATGAACCTTGAAAACACTCTGCTAAGTGAAAAAAGTCAGTGGCAACAGACCACATGTTGTCTGATTCTACTACATGAATGTCCAGACGCAGCAAATCCATACAGACAGAAATAACTTAGTGGTTGCCAGGGCCTGGGGGTGGGAGGGGCATGGGGAGTGACTGCTCACCAGGACACCAGGGTTTTTCTGGGGGGATAAAAACGTTCTAAAATGATATAGTGGTGATAGCTGTACAGCTCTATGAACATACTAAAAAGTGTGCAGTTTAAAGAGGTGAATTTTACAGCGTGTGAATTATATCTCAGTAAAGCTGGGTTTTGTTTTGTTTTGTTTTTAAGAAAATTCTACATATTCCTCCAGGCTATGAGGTCTGCCTTATTCTTCCTAGCAGAAGGCAATTGCAGGCAGGATGACAACCAGCCAAATCCCCAGACCCGGGGCCAGAAGCCTGGGTTCCGGTCCAGCCTCCATTGCTCCCTGTGTGACCCTGAGCATGTCCTGTCCCTCCCTCAGCTTTTATCTTCCAGCCTGTAAACTCAGGGCTGGACCAGGAAGTATTTCTAGTTTCTCCAAGACATTCTATGAGAATGAACTATAAGTCTTTTACCACTATTTTAAAACAGCGGAGTTATCAAACTTCCCTTAACTTCATGACAAAACGTCATTTGGTTCGTCGAAGATCAAGTTTCAGGTTTACAAAATTTTATGATCCTTTAGTGGTCTTGGGGTTTGATAACATGGTACCTCTACTCATACTTAACATTCTGACTCAATTCAAAAGACATAAAGATAGGGAAGAAAGGTCATTTTCAACAGTGAGCAAATATTTTTAGAGACATTATCCTCAAAACACTTTCAGGATTCCCTTTGAGCAATATTATGACCCCCCCACTCCAACCCCAGTGCGAATGCCAGAGGACAGGCCAGCCAATGACCTACAGGTCTGGTAATTAGGGGTTTTCACACCTAGTAAAGCTCAGGATGGCAAAGGGACACATCCCTTTCACCCAGCCTCATCTCTACAAACTTATTTGTCATCTTCTGGGCAGCAGAAGCCAGACGTTGCAGCCACAGTGGACAAAACTCTCTGCAGAGCCAAAGGCAACATACTGGAAGTAATCAGTGCTGTTTAGCGTTTGGGGAAATCCTTGGCCTAAGTGCACTCTCTGACTTGGTTTTTCCAGCCGAAGCCATGAAGACTTGGGCCTGAAGAAGGAAATTCCCATTCATAGCTTTAGGACAGTGCCATCTCCTGTGCAGGAAGAAGCAGAGAGGAGAACTCAAGTGGTCCCAAGGTGCTAACCCTGGGCCTCGCTTCCACGCAGGAAGCAGGAATCCACGTAGCTGGGTACTTGAATGTCGGGGACTTTACCCAACATTTTCCTAGCTTGGGAGAGAGGCCCTAGGTACTATTTATTATGAACAGCTACATCCAAACTGTTGATAATAAGTAAGACAAGGAGAAACACCCATTTGTCCCTTCTGGACCATCAGCCTACATCACCTCCCCAAGAACAAACTCCTCCCCGCAGATATGTCTGTAAGGGCCCAGCCTCAGCCTCCACAGCTGAATGGATTGGGGTGGAACCTCCAAAGGGAGCTGAATCACTTTCTCCTTTGAGGTCCCAGCATATAGTTGGACTGAGTAAACTGTAGACAGTCAGGAGCCAGGAGGCAGCCATGCTGTGTGCGGCGCTAGCGGAGCCCATCCGTGTACAGAGAGAGAGGAACAAGACAGACACCAGGGAAACCACAGGCCATATCCTTGGCTTTCTGCTTCCTGATCCCATCTTCCTGAGGCCCCTGTAGGATTGCCCTAGGTCTGTGAACCCATGATGAGGATCATTGGTTAGGTGCTTTGTAGGGATCATTGTTGTTTCTGATGCCTATCTGGTACATTGGGGAGGGGTACTTGAGACAGGCCACCCCTAAGCACAGTGGTTGGCTGAGAGCTAGGTACATGACTCAAAGGGGCCTAATCAGCGAATCCTGCACTTTGTATGGGAATGGTTGGAAAGAGTTTTGTGCTTGTCACTCTCACTCGATCTCTCTCTTCTGGCTGGGCTTGCTCTGGGAGGACTAAAGGGCCACAGAGGCAGCAGCCTTTTTGCCACCATGTGGAGCCCAAGGGGACACAGTAGAGATGAGGAGAAAGATCAAACCCTGATGACCCATTTGAGCCTTGGTACCCAACCACACTTGGGGGTAGCCCTACTATGGGACTTCTCAGCTACTGGGCCAGTGGTCCCTTCTTTTGTCTTTAAGTAGTTTCAAAAAGTTTTCTACCACTTGCCACTAAAAAAGAATTTTGATAAAACCATCCTAACAAAAAAACAATTTTTTCATTTAAGTTAGCTCAACTAAGTTCCTCTGACTTGTACTTAAAAGAACGGTGCCTAATAAATTAACAAAATGTTTTATCCATTCTATGTAGTTAGAGTTTAAGACATATTTTTCTCAAAATTACCCAATATTGCAAGCAAAAGTCCATGAGATTCCCCAGTTCCTACCCAGTCCCATCAGGAAAACTGAAGAGACGTTTTATAACCTTGGACAAGAATAGGACACGGTCCTATCCTTGGCTCCCTGAGATTAATTCCCTCACAGCACCATGCTTTGGCTATAAACATTCCCAGCAGAAAACAACCAACTGGGTAAGAATCTGAGAACTGCTTTGTGGCCTGAGATGAAAGGGGATAATTCTATACACAATGAGGCTCCCGAAAGGTGAACAAACAACAACAAAAACTAATCAAAAGGAGCTAAAGCAAATCTGAGGTTTACCCAGTGTGAATGAGGAGGCCAAGTTCACTACAGCTGGTTTCCGGGACAATTTGGAAAACCAGACTGGTATGAATCAGGAATTGTTCAGGATTTGAGAAGACTTTTCAACCTAGGTTGCAGAAAACCCACATAAACCAAACTCAGGTGGCTTCGCCAAGAATGCAAAATTGGCCTGCACCTAAGACAGTCCCTTGAAGGGCAAGGGGAAGAATGGGGTCAATTGGGAAACTGAAGAAATGAAATGGTTTGCCAAACTGGCCACAGAAAGAATCTCAAGAATGCTAAAATCTCTAACCCCTCTAATGAGTCTCAGAACTCTCTAAAATGCAAGCCGTGAAGACACTCAGGGCAACCCAACTAGATGAGCCCCATACGGGGGCTGCTTACCAGCTAAGTTGTAAGGCTGGAACTACCCAACTAGCCACAGTCAATATAGGCTGCAGGCCCTTAGGGGAATTCACAAAGACAAGTCCCACAAGGATTTGTGAGGTAGGTTTGAAAAGCACAACTCACATGACCCTGTACAATCACACAACTGCTTTAATCTCAACTTCCTAAATCAAGGGTCTGTAGATCCCAAGGCTGTAGTTAAAGCTGTTTAGCTCAAGGCACATATTTAAGGCAGGTATGTCTGTTTTCCAGTGGCCTAAGATACCAAAGCACTGGGAGTGGATAAATTACCTATTATTTGGAACCTAAGGAATGAAGAGGTTGGCTTAGAGCTCATGGGCCTGTCCCACCGGTGGTGCGAGTTGTGGGAAAGGGTTGTTCAGAAAAGCAAGGAGGCCCTGACCAGTGTGGCCAGTGGGTTGGGCATTATCCTGCATGCCGAAAGGTCATGGGTTCAATTCCTAGTCAGGGCACATTCCTGGGTGGCGAGAAGCAACCAATCAATGTTTCTCTCCCTCTCTTTCTCCTTCCCTTTGCCTCTCTAAGAAGAAATAAAATCTTTAAAAAAAAAAAATGAAAGAAAAGAAGAAGACAAGGAACCTCCCAGCCCAGCCCCATCCCCCTGAGATCTGCCACATCCTAACTCGACAACTCCTCTCTGGCTCAGAGACTAACCCAGCAGTCCAGGGGCACTCTGCTGCCTCAGAGGGATGCACACCTGACAACTCATCTTTGGAAATCTCTGGTAACATTCCTTCTTGTTTTATAATGACAATAATCCTATGGCTTTTTTTCACTGTAATATAAGTAGAATGATTCTAAATCAAGTTAAACCCTCTGTCACCACACAGAGCTCTGGTCTCCAGAGTTCCTCCAGACCTGGCGCTAGGTTCAGCCACTTGCTTACAAGCTGGGTGACCTTAAATGGAGTCATGGTTTTTTCATCTGTAAAATGGGGATTAACGCCATTCCTCAGACTTCGAGTGAGGGTTAACTGAGATGAGGCATAAAAAACTGCCTGGTACATGGTAGGAACCCCAATCACTATTTATGGTTAGCACTCAAATAATGTTCTCATTAAGTTTCTATAATGATCAAACTTAAATAAAACAAGGCCCTGGCTGGTGTAGCTCAGTGGATTGACCATAGGCCTGCAAACCAAAGGGTTGCCGGTTCAGTTCCCAGCCAGGGCACATGCCTGGGTTGCAGGCCAGGTCCCCCATAGGAGGCATGTGAGAGGCAACCACACATTGATGTTTCTCTCCCTCTCTTTCTCTCGTTTACCCTCTATAAATAAATAAATAAATAAATAAATAAAATCTTTAAAAAACAGAACAAGTATGTGTCAATTTTGTGATCTTAGAAAAACAATAAAGATTTAGGGAAAATTTAGAGAGAAAAAATAAGATATATGTAGTTCTTACATATGAATGGGATGGAGGGGGAATGTGTTTTAAAGGAACCATGTCCTCAGATCTAAGCCCCGCCCCCACACACAATAAAGTCTAGCAAGCTTAGACTAGGAGGCTGTCCACCCGCCTTAACAAGAAGGCCAATGGCTTCCATGAGTGGGATGTAAGCAGCCACTGGGTTGCTGGCCACAGGCCAGCTCCGCAGGGTAGAACATAACTTTATACTCACTCTCCCCTGCAGTTTCAGTGACTGTCCTATATTTGCTTTTGCTCCCTGGGTCAGGGTGTACTATTATTCATCAAACACTAATCCTGCAGGAGAGCTGAATAGGTCAGACGCTTCAGCACAGCACTGAGGGCTTTCCTATCCCAGCACCCCAAGGATCTGGCTTGGTTCTATGCAGTTCCTCACAATGTGAGGTTTCACCTCCTTGCTGGGAGCAGGTACTGCTGTTGAACAGCTGAGGCCAAAACCTAAGACTTTCCACCCACAAAAACAAACAAACAAAAAAACAAAACAAAAACAGGGTACTGTTCTGGCCAAAAAGTAGAATAAAGTTACTGGCATCCTTCCAAGAGCAAATCAGAGCATTTCTGAATCCTTAGCGAGGAAAAGAACACTTAATAAGTTTCCATTTTCAGAGCCCAAGAAGGCTAGTTCTGTTCGGTCTAGGTAGGCACTGTGGTTTTTGTCACTCGGCAGCTTGAATTACAGTAGAAATGAAGTCTAGTAGGAAGTGCGCTAGCTGGGAAAACGAGGTGTGGGGAGTGACCTAGTTTCACCCCAGTCAGACTAGCCCCAGGCTAATTGCTAACCTCTGGGCATCAGTTTTCCCACATCATGGGCCCTCTCCTACATGGCAAAGAACAAAGACTCAAGAGACCATCTTTCATGAGAATTTGCTCAAGGTTGGGATCAGTTTTCTATATGATTTTTCATCTATCAAACCCTAACCCAGCAAAGCACAGAAATGAGTCCTACCAACCACAGCCACACATGTCTGCTTGTCAGCTCCAAGGTTCTGATAATCCTTATGCAATTCTAACTTCCGGTAGTCAGCAAAGGCACTGATGTGGGCTGCTGCTATTAGTACGAACTGGTCAACAACATCTGAGTTTCTCCCAGGTGCGGGGTCCTGCTGAGAGAGCAGCCTTGCCCAAGAAGGGGCAGAACAGACAAAGCAGGTGACTGAGGAGCTGGGATTGAGGTGATTCACAAAGCCTCAGATTTTGATTCTAAGCAGGCCTCGAACTCAGGGTCTCCAACAATAGTCTCAAGAATTTATTACCACTGCTGTTTTCATTGATTTTATTTTTATAGCTACTTGTTCTTTATGACAAGTGATAGTAGTTTTCTACTGACAATCCTGTTCTATAATTTCCTTTTGAAATAAATAAATGTAGGTATGCCTAGAAGCACATTTTAGAAGCTTTTTCTCTTCAAATCATCTTGTTCCATACCAGCTGATAAGCATCTTGAGTCACCACTGCGGCAGCAGCGGGGGCTGCCCAGCAGTAGTTGCTATCGTGAAACGGGAGATATGAAACAGAACTATATTGAAACATTTATTTCCAATTCAAAATGGAGGTTCACATTGTGTTTGTCATAAATCCACATATTCTTCTCTTCCAGACGACTGTAACTGCGGAGTGGAGCTTGCTTTGACATCTGATGGCACGTCGACAGTTTGCTACCATCCTTCTGTGGGCACTCGTTATGAACACACACAGAACCTATCCCTCGGCCAGATCCTGTGCATAATTACGAAGAAACACAGGATCAAGTACTGAAAAACAGATTAGACGAAAAAGATGAACACTTTGTTTCAAAGTGTTGCTCGAACAACCTAGCAAAACGTTCTTTACTACTAAGCACTGCTGGCGGACAGTACAGGGCCGTGAGAAACTGATGAGCCCTCTGAGACACAGGTGATACTGAGGTCTGCAGTCATCCAACAGAAATGTTATCCTGGCTCTCATTTGCCCTTTGAGAAAATGCAATCAAGTATACTCACCACTATGTTATATAGCAGAATAATAATAAAATGTCTTTCCATCTAAAAAAGAAAAGAAAACCAAAGGGCTCAGAGGTTGGTCTGGGAGAGCTGTGGTCAGAAACGGTCTTGTGGCCACAGCACTACCACTATATTGATAATCAGTGTGGACAGTGCTTTGAGAGCAACAGAGAGGAAATGACTAACTCCATATAGGGATTTGATCGGGGCTTCTGCGAGGGAAGAGGCATCTGGACTGGTACCTGAGCTCCAGGGAAACGAGTAGTCAAGCAGAGGGAAGATGAAGGCCAAGGCACAGGGGGGTGAAGGAAGAAAAGTGCCGTCAGCAGTATGGGCTTCAGTGCAGCTGACGTGAATGAGCACTGAGGCCAACACCAGCAGCCCACTGGACACCATGTACTCTGTAGGCTATTCACAGAGCAAAACAATCAGACCGCTTATATATAAAGTTTCATGGAGGCCTTAAATGTATTTCATATCCAGGACCACATGGCCTCCTGGACCACCGTGGTCAGTGGGAAAGAGCCTCAGGACTGCTGTGGGGAGCAAAGAGGGCGGCACCAGAGCCAGCTGTCTGCCGACCCTGATCCTGGGTCAAGGCTCAAAGATTACAGATAAGGAAACTGAGGCCCAAAGACAGAGCTGATGGAGAGCACAGTCAGAACAAGGACCAGGTGTGCCTTCTCCACGTTCTTCTTAGTCCATGTTCCAGGATCCATTTCTATCCGAGCCAGGAGCACTTGAGGCCATAGATTCATTACTTTAAAAAGCACATTTGCTCTCTAAGTCTTGAGTCAATTAATTAAGAGGCTTAAAGGTATGGGTCCACAACAATTAAGCTCCATGGAATAGAAGCCCTGGTGACATCACCAGTGAGAAAAGAAAAGGATGGTCTCATCCGAAAGTGCAACACTGTAGAAAGTTACTCCCAGTAAAAATCTTTCCCATGTTGTTGCCCCACGCCGAGACGTGCTGGGCCAAACTTCACACGTGGTCAGCTCATCGGGGAATGGGGTGGCCTCCTCCAGCTGGGACTGTGATGAGGAGCCACTCTAACTGTCCAACAAGGAATTCTCGAAGCTTCCACTTCCCCCCTAACAGAATCTTCCAATCTGGAATAACACTCAAGACAACTAAGGCTGCTGGTTTGTCAGAAGTCCAAACCCCATAACCACGATCTTTTTTTAGTTTTTAATTGGGGAAAGTCACTGTGGCTGAGCAACATTTTCCTCTCCTTCAACACGGATCCTGGAAGGCAATCAAACCCCCAATTTCTCACACATTCATTCTTTCTTCCAACTCTTTCTCATAAAAAAGGGGGATGGGGGTACCTGTTGTTTTCATGAAACTGCCGTTTTGCACCCTCTTTAGATGGAAATCCAACAAGTCTGCAAGACTAAGGATCATAAATTAAGGTACCTGATATTTTTATAAGGCATGGATGCCACTTAAATTTGAAGTCAGATTTTATTTTACATCTAAGGCTAACTAACACCTTGTAATTATATAGACAGCTTAAATGAAACCTCAAGCTTGCTAAAATTTACATGTTTTTTTTCCCTCTTTGATCTGCCTGTGAGGTGAAGAGGTAATGTTGCTTCAAGGAGGGGACATAGGTGATTACCCTAAGTCACAGGCCATATAATACCACAGCCAGTGACACCAGAGTTTCATAAAATAAAGGGGGTTCTAAAGAACAAATAGCAACCTACTGGAGCAGTGATCCAGTGTGAGAAGCCTCCCTGAGGGCCGTTTGCCCCTGTGTCCCAGATTTGGGGGTTGGCGGTAGGTAGGACATGTGATCTGGGTGAAGCCAATCCCAAGAAACACCCTGGCCAGTGATTGGTTGCGGAGAGGGTGACCCACCCAGCCTGGTCAGAGTGAGCCTCGGGGCCTTCCTGGGACAGCTGGGACCAGAATCTATTAACAGTAAAAATGAAAACTTTTGTGGTGGTGGACAGAGAAATTAAAAAGTGACTAAAACCACAGCTGCTTTTACCAACCAAGTTATAAAGTACTGTTCTTTAAGAAAAAACACTTCTTGTGGCTAGGATGTACAAGAAATGGAACTTTCATACACTGTTAGTAGAAATAGAAAATGGAAAAATTGGAAAACAGTTTGGCAATTTCTTAAAAAGTTAAACATACACCTACCATATGATCTAACCATCCACTCAGAAAAAAAGGAACTGTTCCTACACATAGACTTTGTACAATGATGTTCATAGTGGCTGTATTTGGAAACAACCCAAATGTCATCAGCAGAAGAATATATAAACAAATTACGGTGAATCCGTACAATGAAATACCACTCAGCACTAAGAAAGGAATGGAACACTGACGCAGGCAACAAGAAGGTGACTCTCACAACAGTTACGCTGAGTAAAGGGAGACAAACAATGAAACGGCACGTACTGTGTGGTTCCAACTGCATTTGTAGTTCTGACAATCAGAGGCTCAGAGCAAAACAGGGAAAACAAGGTGCATTGCTGATGTCAAGAACTTAAGATTTGCCTTCAGTTCAGTGAATACAATCACTTTCATCCTTTTTTAAAATATTTGTATATATCACAAAATGATCCCCACAATAAGTGTCATTAACATGTCATCATATATAGTGACAATTTTTTTTTTCTGGTGTAACTTTTAAGATGCAATACAGCACTCTCTTAGCAACTTTTAAATACTCAATGCAGTATTATTAACTATAGTCACCATGTTGTAAACTACATCTCCATGACTTATTTATTTTGTAACTGGAAGTCTGTGCCTTTTGATTCTCTTCACTCATTTTGTCCACCCTCCACCTCCTGCCTCTGACAACTACCAATCACATTCATCCATCAAAGGAGGGTCACTGTCAATAATCCACGTCCTGGTTATTGTGTATAATGCTGCAGTAAACATGAGGCTGGTCCTGGCCCGTGTGGCTCGCTTGGTTGGGCGTCATCCCACAAACTGAAAGGTTGTGGGTTCAATTTCTGATAGGTGTTTCTCTCCCTCTCTTTCTCCCTCCCTTCCCTTCTCTGTGGAATCAATAAAAGGAAAAAAAAGTAAAAACAAAAAAGAGGGTACAGGCTATTTTAAGTTAGTATTTTGTCCTCTTTGAATACCCAAAAGTGGAACTGCTGGATCATATGGTAGTTCTAATTTTAATCTTTTTGAGGAACCTCCACACTGTTTTCCACAGTGGCTGCACCAATTCACATTTCCATGAACACTGCACGAGGGTTTCCTTTTCTCCACATCCTTGCCAGCACTTGTTATTTCTTATCATTTTGATAATAACCACTCTCAAGTGTGAGGCAGTATCTCACAGACGTTTTGATTTGCATTTCCCTGATGATTAGTGATGTCAAGCACATTTCATATTTGTACGGCTTCTTTGGAAAAACGTCTATTTAGATGAACTGCACATTTTTTAGCCAGATTCTTTTTTTTTTTTGCTCAACTTATAAGAGTTCTTTATATATTTTAGAGATTAGTCCCTTATCAGACATATGGTTTGCAAATACTTTCTCCCATTCGTAGGCTGCCTTTTCATTTTGGTCATGGTATCCTTTGCTGCACAGAAAGTTTTGAGTTGGATGTTACCCCACTTATTTATTTTTACTTTTATTGCCTTCAAACTGTACAGTTTTAATGTGTCATTTGTTGTATGTCAATAATCCCTCAATAGCATGGTTTTTAAAAAAATAAACACTTCTGAGCTCATACATTTGGGCACTTGGGACCCCAAGACCACAGCCCCTAGACAGGGACTGCCAAACCACAGTGGGGACAGGCTTGCTTTCGGCCACGATGCAAGGGCGATGCAAGGGCATTCTCAGATTCAACTCTCTCATAACATTCATTCTGCTGTTGAAACATCCCTTACTATGTCTTTTTACTTCTTTTAAGGGCAATGCAGTATTTCAGGAGTCTCTTGAGATATTTCCTTGAGAAATAACTCCTTTGCTTAGACAAAAAGCAGCTGACTAAAAGCTCCTGGATGCAAATATTTAAAGCTCTTTGCCTTTAAGAAACTCAAGCCTGCCACACAAGCTACGCAATAGGAGGGGCCTCACATTCTAAGGTAATTAGCTCAGGAGTTTCAACACATGCTTGGAGAGTAGGAGGGAGTAATCCTGCTTAAGTGTGAATGTCTTTTGTCTTAATATCATCATGACATCTTGAGGATGATCTGTTTCCTTTCTTATAAGCTGGGCCCAAGCTTGTCTTTAAAACAAACACATAAAAAAATAAAAGTAGGTACCTTTTTTTTCCCTTCCCCTGGTTAAGCTCAGTAATGCATTCATTTTAGATACACTTTTTATAAGGAAAATATTTCCAACAAAAACACACACAACAGGGGGGACAGAAAAATAATACAATATAACCACCAATGCAAGTGAAGAAACACAACTGTGTGAATAGCTGCAAGCCCCAGCACTTCCCTCCACCAGGCGCGCCCCGCTCGCCCTCCCCTAGGCGGCCACTACCCAAAGCTTGGTGATCGTTCTCATGAACAAATCTGCATCTCTATTACATTTGTATAAGTGTGTGTAACAACGTCATAGTGTATGTATCTTCCTGCAATTTGCTTTTTCTGCTCAGCATTGTTTGTGAAGCTGATCCAAGGAGAGGCACTTGGAGATGCTGCTGGGACCTGCAGTCACCATCCCTTGGCCCAAGTCTGATTTCGGCCTCAGTTACAGGGGCTGCTCTGTGCCAGCTCAGATCACTTCACTGGACAACCAACCAACTCAAGCCCAGAAGAGCTGACATGCATGGGCGCCCAGCCCAGCCTGGAAATTCAAAAGAATTAATGCCTCCCACCACAGGGGCACAGGAGCTGGGGGATGTCCAGCCTGCAGTGCTTCCTTCTTCAGGGGGCAATTCCAGAGGCACTCTGCATAGGAGAGGGAATTCTCAGGGGGTCCCAGCAGAACTGAGCCCCAGGAGAACCCTTAAAAAATCCACCCTGACACTGTGATTCCTCCTTCCCTGCCCACTCACAGTTTTTCCCTCCTGCTACCAGGGATCTCCTGCCCCCAAAAAGGCACCTCTACTTGGGTGCTGGTCCTTGTAGCCAGCCTACTCTCAGAACCGGAACTAAGCTGAGTCCTAGTTTATTCATTTTTATTGCTCTGCATTCCCTTTTTATTGACAAAATTTATTTTTACAAGATATGCCCTTTGCAGTGTTGTAAGAACTCAAGTTTTTAAGCAATATTTGATGACAGAAAAATTATCATTAATTGGTAGACTATCAAACTATATACAGTCTATACATGTGTATAGAAAAATGCAAGGTAATAGTAACAATTCCTTTATTTCTAGACAGTGAAACTACAAGTGAATTTTCCTCTTACTATTTTTATGTAATTTTCCCATTTCTATGCAAAAGCATATACAGTTGACCGTTGAACAATGCAGGGGGGTTAGGGGTACTGACCCCCCAATATGTAAGACTGTATATGCCATATTTTTCAGACTATAAGACGCACTGCCCCCCCCAAAAAAAAACTTGGGAGGGAAAGGGCGGTGCATCTTATAGTCCGAATGTAGCTTGCCTGGCTCACTGTGGGGGAGGTGGGCCGGCAGTGGAGCCGGGTCACAGGTTATTAAATATTTTACGACATTTTTTACTTCAAAACTTTTTTTCCTATTTTCCTCCTCTAAAACCTAGGTGCGTCTTATGGTCAGGTGCGTCTTATAGTCCTAAAAATACGGTAACTTTTAACTCCCCCAAAACTTAACTTGTCCCTTGGTGTCCACAGGGGACTGGTTCCAGGACCCCTGAGAATACCCGAATCCACAGGTGCTCAAGTTCTCGATATAAAACGGCACAGACCAAGGCCTACAGCCAGCCCTCCACACCCGTAGACTCCCAACTGTGGATGGAAAACAGTACACAGTTACTTAAGAAAACTGCGTATAAGTGGACCTGCTAACTAGGAAAAATAAGAAATCCTATACAGACGTACAACTGACGTCAGCAGTATTCCCACAATGCATCAGCATGGAGGAGGTCCCGTGGAAGGAGGTGGGAGTGCCACAGGACTCCAGGGACCCGCAGAAGGCGTGGGCGTGGCCGCGTGTACGGAACAGGAGCTGGGGGAGGTAGAGAGATGCAGGAAGGAGCTCTGGAGTAAGACACACACCTTCCTCATCACACTCCTCCCGATCCCCAAGGACAGCTATCTCCTTATCTGATACCACTCCTCCAACAGGCCCACCCAGCAGCGCTCCACAATGAGTTCTGAGCAAAGTCTGGATCTACCTTCCAAACAGGACTTTCAGCACCCCAGTGAAGTGACTCGACCCCACCTCTGGGAAAGGCCTCACTCTTCTGAGAGTAATCCATCCCCCTTGCCAGGTACTGGTTCAAAAATGCCACGTGATCCAACTTGGGCTAATGAGACACAAGGAGAGGAAAGTTGCTCTGGCTTGTAAGGAATTCCAAAGAACAATCTCAACTTGCAGGAACTCTCTGCTGTTAGAAACCACAAGGGAATCAGCCTTAGGATTGCTGAAACCAAGAGGGCAGAGACCCAAGAACCCTGGGTCCTGGGTGGCAGCACTGAGCTGCTGGACCCAGAAACCCAAGAGCCACTCTGCTCCTGCTGACAGAGACAAGCAGTTTCCTTCTGATGAGACAGTCTTGGGTCCATTCTTTGCAGCTGAAAGGATTCTGACTGCTACCCCTCCCACCCCGCCAAGGCTCACTCCTCTTGTGGTCCATCTCATACTGATTCAACCTGTACACTTTGTCATAGGGTGTCATAGCAGCATCATTTGTCCCGAATCCCACCGTTCTTCTGAATGTCCTGATACCCATGAGCATAATTGACTCAAACCCCCAATTTTACATGCCCCTTCAACTTCACTCACTACCAGCCTGGAGTAGTAAAACCCTGACCCCTGCAATCAGAAAAAGTGTGGGGCTGATTACCTCTTAGCACTTCCTGAACACCTCTCGCGCAGCAGGCACTTTATAGAGTTTGGCTCATGAATCTTCACACCCACTCTTCCAGGCAGAAACTATGATTATCACCAGTTTACAGGAGAGCACTGCAGCTCCAGGGTAGTCATGAAACTCAATCCTAGGTCACATGGTAAATCCCAAATTCAAACCCAGAGCTGCCTGACTCCCAAGTCCTCACTTGTAACCACAACTTCCCTCCTCCCAGAAACCCAAGGGAAGCAGGTGGTGCCCAAGGCTAGCAAACCAACAGAAAAGTCACACTCAGCCTCAAACCCCACCACCTCAAAGAACACCATTCATTCCTGGAGACTAGCCTGAGGCATTTCAGAGATACATCTTGTTTTACAGAAACTGTAGGACATGCTAATCAGAGAAAAAAATAGTGTTGTAAAGGGTCTACCAGGCATTGTTTTATCTTGACTATTTGTAACTGACATGGACTCCAAGAGAGTTCCAAACTCAAACCAGACCTTAGGGAAAGAAGGTTGGTTACCATGACAGGAAGGTTTAAGATGGACCATTGTCTTAACACGGTAAGAACAGCAATGATACAACTTAATATACTTAGTTTCTCTAGAATCATTCTGGACTGAAATAGGTTTATTGTCCATTTCAAAAACTCAAAAAAAGTTATTTTCTAAACAACCCCTACACACACACACACACACACACACACACACACACTCCAGAACTCAGTTCTGTAGTTTTCTCACTGCAACCTCTGCAGCCTGCCCTGCTCTTCACTTACAGTCTGCTCCTATGACCACGAGCTCCCCAAGGTCAGCCACCCAGGTTAGCGGCACCGGGTAAAGACTTCACAAGTACTATGGGCCAAACACCTCACATCACTACTCTGAGTTATTTGGTGACCCTTTGCATGACAGAAAGGACACTATTCTCTTTCCATGTCTTTCTCCATCCTTCTGTGTGGCGCTGGGTTACTCTGAAGACCTCTCTATCTCTGGCTAATGTTCCTTTTTAACCAAAAGAGAGGGCCTCTCACTGAGAACAGGCAACAGCGCTGGCTAAGATTTAAGAACACTGTTTTGGGTTTATTTGTGGTTACCTCCAGTTTACCTAGTGACCACTTCTTCCGTTACAATAGTGACACAAAGTCTCCTTTTCAAATACATTTGTTTTAAAAGTGAGTCAACAGCAAAGAGAAAATATTAAGCAAAAATGAAACAGACGCACCCATGGGATTATAACAAAACTTTTAACAGTGGTTCCTTTATGAATGACTCGAGTTTGGGAAAAGACCTAGGCCCGTTCTCCCATTTCACAGATGGGGAAACAGGGGAGAGATGAAGGTGGGGCCTCTGCAAGGCGCCAGTGCCGGCAGAAGCAGGCCCATGGGTAAGATCTAGTGCCGGGGTCCTGCCCTCTGTCTGGGACCTGCAATCTTGCCAAATCCAGCTTATTCTGGGTGTTCTCCGGACACTCTGGAAGCAGAGCAAGTTAACACCTGCTGATCATATAGATAACACCTGACGGTCAACTTCAATAGCCGGCAAAACAAAAGCTATTGTGCAAATGTGTAAATTTTTGCCCTGTCACAGGGAAATGGCACTCAGGCTGACTAATTTCCTATCCTGAAAACAGGAGGATCTGCATTAGTCACTCCTCAAGTGAAACCCTCACAAATTTCACCTTTGGGAAAGGTGCTGTGTGTTCCCTGCTCCCACAAGAGACAAGTTAAAAATGACACCCCTCTCGAAGGCTGCAGTATGTGACATGGGGCCCAACCAAGGGAAGCAGGCAGTTACACCAGACACAGACTAGGACTAGCGTGCCCATGAAAAGAACTGAGAATGATGCACACCCCCAGCTTCCCACATCCCTTCTGGTCTCAGGAGCCACAGATTGCTGCTGCCAGCCTCCTCCAGTCACCCAGGCTCAGCAACTTCGGTGCTGTTTGTACAGGGTGTGACCCCAGGAGTCCAGTTTCCGAGCGCTACTATAAAAGCATTATCACCAGCGCAGAGAGTGAAGATTGGACAGGGCTGGGTTTAAGACCGCACCCAGGGCAGCAAAAATCCTGGCAGATGGTACAGGCAGCCCCTCCAGGATGATCCCAAACGTCAAAGGGCCAGGACCAGAAGGAAGAGAAAGCAGTGCCCTGGGCCAAGGCAGGGAGAGCCAGTGGGGGCGGGGCGAGCAGCTGATACAGTCCCCTAGGTTCCATATTGACAGCACACAAGGCAGTCAGCACAGCCTCGCCTCTAGCACTGCTGCTCCCCCTTCAGCCTCCTTGATTAGACCTGAGAGGACTAAGTGGGAGGTGTGGGGCTCCACAGTAATAACGCTGATGCTAACTCCACAATAGCAGCACCTGTCATTTGCTGAGCACACGGCCAGGTGCTAAAGGCTTTTGATGCACATTCTTTCCATATCATAGAACTCAGTAAGGCAGAGAGCATTTTATCACCACGTTTTGCATATAGAACACAAGCTCCTAGAGGTGTACGGCTGGCAGGAGTCAGCCAGCTCTCTAGGGGCAGAGCCGAGACTCAGACCCACGAGCAAGCTATCACCTGGAAGGCGGTACAGCCACTTCCAAGACAGAAAAACCAGGAAAGAAAGAAATGGGAGGGAAGGACATTCTAAGAGACAAAAAGAGAGGATTAAAGAAAGGGGTGGGGGGCAAAGGAGCTAGTAAAAAACCTAGATCCACTAGTCAAACAGGACAGAAGGGAAAGTGAGGGAAGACATCAGGAATAGTTAGCACCTGCCCTGGCCAGGCAGCTCAGTTGGTTGGAGCGTTGTCCCGTGCACCACCAAACGGCTGCGGGTTCGATTCCCAGTCAGGGCGCACACCTAGATTGTGGGTTTGATTCCCAGTCACAGAGTGTATGGGAGGCAACGGATCAATGTTTCTCTCTCTCCCTTCCTCTCTCTCTCTAAAATCAGTAATAAAAATTATCCTTGGTGAGGGTTAAAAAAAAGAAGATGAAGTTAGCACCTGTTTTCTATCCTCAAAGGAAGCATGGCCAGGTAGGAACCACAGGAAATGCCACTGGCCTGTGGTTCCTACCTAATACTTACTCAAAAAACTAGGTTACTTCTAAAAACAGCCCATTAGGTATGAGGTATCTTTGAGCAACTTCTGCATGTATTTTCACCCACCTCTTCCCTCCCAAGATACTTAGGTCACTTTTCCTCCACCTGAGGGGGCAGCACAGGTCCAGGAATTAGGAGGAGGTAGTGTGAGGAAGGCAGGCAACAACCAGCACCACGAGGCACTACTGTCTGCCGAGGGCTTCACAGCCCTGTACCATTTAATCTTCAGTGACACTGAGAGTGGGGCACTATTGTAGCCTGGGACACTGAACCTCCGAGAACGAACCCCTTGCCCCAAGTTCCCCAGCTAGTAAGTGGCTCAACCCATCCAAAAGTGGTTTCTATCCCACCTCCTTTGCTTCAAACAAGGCCAAGGCAAGATGATTCCATGGGTCTGGTGTCCTGAAGGCTGTTGAGAAAATAAAGTCTCCAAAAAAAAAAATCAATACCATAAAGACCTTGCAGGGGTGTCTGACCCGCGGCCCACGGGCCACATGTAGCCCAGGGTGGCTATGAGTGCGGCCCAACACAAAATCATAAGTTTACTTACAACCTTTTTTTTGCTCATCAGTTTTCATTAGTGTTTGTGGATTTAATGTGTGGCCCAAGACAACTCTTCCTCCAGTATGGCCCAGAGATGCCAAAAGTTTGGACACCCCTGCTTAGGGTCTTTTAAAAGTTCCCATTGCAGACAAGGGTGAACCATGCTGCCCAACTACCACTATGTTAGGGGCATGTGGAGACATGTTTAAGTTGCTGATGGAGTTGAGAAACTGAAAGGTCAATGAGTTTCTGTGCTGGGGCAACCAAGAGGCAAGGCCACAATGGTTACCAAACATAGTTAACTATCAGCAAGAGACCCTGGCGGTCCCAATAAAAGTTGGTCCTGAAAGTTTCTAAGACAGAAAGTAGCTAGAGTACTCCCATTCCGTGGTTCACCAAAACATATTTCTAGACCAAGGGTGACTTGCAAACCATAACAAGCCTCAATTAAGACCTCCAATTTTATTGTTGGCGACATTTCAATAAAAACTCAAGAATGAGTCTTGTTACAACCACTGGTGTGACCAAAATGGTATCACAAAACATTTCTAATGCAGTCTTCTTCCTGAGAAAATGCACCTCCCCCTTCCCAATCTAATCAAAAGGCTGGTGTGGCTCAGTGGATTGAGTGCTGGCCTGTGAAGCAAATGGCCACAGGTTCAATTCCCAGTCAGGGCACATGCCTGTGTTGCAGGCCAGGTCCCTGGTAGGGGCACATGAGAGGCAACCACACATTGATATTTCTCTTCTTCTCTTTCCCCCTCCCTTCCCTTCTGTCTAAAAATAAATAAATAAAATCTTTTTTAAAAAAGGCAGCTATAAGCAAAACTCTCTAAAAGTAAAAAGAGATGTGTTAAGTAAGATTCTTCACAGGTGATGTGTTTTTAATTTGTATTTCTTTACATTCTTGCAATTATTTTTATAAGGAACTATAAATGCACATTTTAATGTAAAAAAAAACCTTATTAGAAGTGAATTTTGAGGGCATGCAGAACTGATGGCTTTCCTTTGGGGATTAAAATGTCAGACAAGGGTATGAGTAACAGTCTGCCACATACTCAATGGCTGACCTGGGCGTGCCTCAGTTTCCTTGTCTGTGTAACGGGGATTACAACAATGAGGTATAGTAACTAAGCTGTTACTGAAATACATTTATCACAATGCTTGATACTGGTAGGTGCTCAGCATACATTAACTATTATTACCAGAACTAATACTGTGATTATAGTGAGTCTCACGTGGCTTCCTTTTATATTCATTTTCTGAGCCTCACTTGGCAACTTGGAAAAGACCTTGTTCTCTAACAGTTAAAGCAAATCACAGATGTTCAGAAAATGACTATGAAGTACCCCAAGTTCTTTAAGTTCAGCATCACTGTTCCAAAAATTAGGTGTTTTACTGGGTCCCACACCCAGCTGTTCACTACACTGAATTCCCATTTCACACTGTAGGCTGCAAAAGGACTACTACTTTGCATTTTCTGGAAGCAAATATATTACAAATAAATCAATGTACCAGACTTATTATCTTATTATTCAATGCACCTATGCCAGGCTCGGAGGCACAGAGGTGCACAATAGTTACACCTGTCCCTAAAGCAGTACTGATCTGGGGGAAAGCAAGACAGGCAAGTTAGGAGACCAATACATGATGAGCCACAGATGGTGTGGGGGGGCGGGGGGCGGGGCAGGGGGGGCACGTTGAGCAAGGGCGATGACTGTGGTTTCCAGAAGAGGGCCTCAAGCCTTCCAACCTCAGGTGTGACACCCCATGGATCGCAAACAGGAGTGCCAACAAAAAAAGGAACAGGAGAGGCAATGATGATAAGAGATACATGCCCCACAGGAAGTGTAACATGACACCTGGATCATTTCCTGTAAAGGACTCCCGACCAGAGAGGCATTCCCCAGGGGCCAGATATGAGCCTCCTTTAGTGGAGATAAAGAATGTGACAAGCCACTGCCCAAGCCAAGATCCACCAAGGCTCTTCCTCTCAAAACTTTCTGGGCTCTGCCCAGGGTGGCTCGCAGCTCCAATGAGGGCCCTGTCCCACCAGCAGCACATCCATGATCTAACCTGAGCCTCATCTAACAAGAAATCTTACAAACAGAACCCAGAACTCTGTTCAATTAACAAAACCACCAAGTCACAAAGGCCTTTTGGAGTCTGAGCCCAGGGCCTCCACAGCACCTGAGGTCCCTTGGAGGGCAGGACCTGCCCCAGACCTATACCTACCCTCCCCCAACCCCCCCCAGGGAACAATCACTTTGTTCTTGAGCAAGAAACACCAGGCCCCACCAGGCCCAGTCAAGTTCCCGACAGGATATAGATTGCCAAGTAGTTCTTGTTCCCCTGGAATATCTGATAAGTCACTTCAGTGAGACACGGGAAATGGGGTGATTCACACAAGCAGTGCAGTACCAGCATGATGAGAATTTGGTTACTTTCTTGGAGGATCAGGGGAGGTGGAGGGATCTGACTCCGGCCATGGAGAATCCTTCATGCCCTAGCCTCCGTGGGAGGCCGCCTCTCTGCCTGGGTCACAAGCAGCATGTGGCCGCAAGTAACACCATTCTCGTTTGTCAGAATGAAAGCTGACTGCTGCCTGCCTTTTCTAATCTTAAAATCTGAATTTATGGGCTGCAGCAAATTTACATAGTCCCTGCCACAAATCCCCACCCATTTCCCTATAGCTCAAAAGCCAAAATTCCACACTGTGTTCCAAATAATTCCAGCCTCTTTGGTTGCCTTTATATCTGAACGGAAATTCCAGAAAAGTTGTCTGGTGTAGCAAAAGCTGACCAGCCTTATGAAAATACTCAGAAAGGTGACCCATTTAGTCAAAAGAGCTTTCAGATCTCCATGAGAAAAGGAATTCATGCCAGCATAAAGGGCCTTCAGAGAGGGAGAACAGGAGTGTTGTGTTAACGCCCAGACCTTTCAACAGGCCAGCCCTGCGACTGCTGGGGAGCTGAGCACCGAGTCAACGGGCCAGCCAGACCAGCTTTCTCTCTCAGAAGAACTGCTGCAAGGAGAAGCCCCCTTGGGGACACGAGTTCAGCTCTAGCTCACACAGCGCAGTGCTGCGGTCCACAGCTAGGGCTGCCCACAAAGCTCCTTGAGGATGAGCAGGCAGTGGCTCCCCGCCTTGCACTGGGAGCGGGCAGCTGCTTATGCCACAGCTGCTAGACTGATAAAGGCCAAGTGCCAGCCAGGAAAGAAGGGTTCTGCTCACCAGCAAACACCGCCCAACATGCTCTCTACCAGCTAATGTTAAAAGGTAGCAAAGGAAAGGATGTAGGGTGAGGTCATTTCTGACAGAGCAGAGCTGTGCCAATGGTTGCTGTCACCAAGGATCTCCCAGCTTTGCTAAACAATATGTTCTGTGAATCCCACAGAACCTCAGCCAGAAGGAACCCCAGGGGCACCTCCTCCTCACCTCCAGCTTCCAGGCCTCACAAACAAAACCCTGCCTGGCTCCCCAAAGCAGCCTTCAGCTTGTCCCCACCGCACAGATGGACCTTCAGTGAAAGCACTGCCCCTGGGAACCAAAGGCAGGGAAAGAGCCAGAGAGGTGTCTCCAGAACCGAAGAAGTGTCACCAGAAATGGAGAGAAGGCCCCATTAAAGCTCTAGGTGTGGAAAAGATAAGGCAAATGGGCCAAAGAAAGTTCTGTTTTATAGTAGGGAATTTCACATTAATTCAAATGAGTCAAGTTTCCAGCAAAATAAAAGCAAACAAAACTAAAGCAGTATAAAGCCTCTCACTACAAAGTATCTATTTTACTTTACAAGTGTGGAATCTAACTTTTACATTAAAAAAATACAGCCTGACATAAGTGAGCACCGTGCCTGGCCTGTGAGGTGAGGCAGATGCAAGCCTCAGTTTTCTCGTTGGTAAAATGGAAATAGATATAAAGCCACTCACTTTGCAGGGTTCATAATGAGGATGAGAACTGAGGAAGGTAAGGCACTCAGGACAATGCTTGGCAGGCAGCAGGCATGGGAAAAGCAGGATGTGATGTTAGAGGGTGGGCGTGCACCACACTCAGTAAACAAATGGCATCATCAGTGGGGTTCGCTACCAAGAACAGTCAAGAAATATGCAGGAGGAAGATAGTGTCCTCCTTGCCAAGCTGTCTACCTGAGCCAGGTCTTGATGGGGGGGTAAGGGGGTGGAGGAAGTCAGAAGCTCTGTCAGAATAATTCAGTCTTAAGGCCAGTCTTGACAAAGTGAAAAACCAAACTGCTCCTTGGCTTATAGTCAGTACAAGAAAATCATGACCCAGGGCAGTCTACTGCACAGGGGCTGGTCGAAGGGGATCAGGGAAGGCAAATGTTCTTTGGTAGATTTTGTAATCAGACAATGAGCGTTAGTAGAATTTCATCAAACTGTTTTCATAACCGAACAGTTTGCAGAAGAGAGAGCAACCATCTATCTCTAACTTCTCACATGAATACATCTATGGCAGTCACTGGAGGGCTCTGAGAAGAAGGGCAGCAACTTAATATATAGCTCAGTATTTTTCTTTTGCCTCAGTATCTTTTGCTTCAGAAGGACAAAACAAAAAATCATGATCTAAGTGGGCATAATTAAAACACCCAATAGTTCCATCCTTCATAAAACGTAGACCTACTCTCACCTACTGTTTTATCACTTGAGTCATGAAGAGAACCGTTTGGTTCTCAAGTCATTTTTCCCAAGAAGCTCTCTCCCTAACCACGCACTCAATTTCCCAGGCAAAGTGAGCGAGGCACCTTAAAAACACAAGGTCACTTCGCGAGCCCCAGAAGAAGAAAGTGCTATTGTTTACTATGCAACAAGTGGAGCCAATCTGGTGGTTATTGAGCATGTTTAATGAGTGACTAGGTTTACAGCAGTAACCAAGGTGGCTGCCAGTAGAGTGAAAGGCAGTTTTAACCATTAGAAGGGCAGGAGACAACACGCATTTAGACTGAAATGGCCTGTTCCACTGGATTTATTTATTTGGTTCAACTTACTGTTGGAGGAAGGGCTTATAATTATAGATCCAGCTCCTTCACTGAAGGTAAACTACAGGTGAAAACTAAATGCAGCATAGGAATTGGGCGGGGGGGAACTAAAAAGGAAACATAGAAACACGGGCCCTCAGAGGCTTCCAAATAGGGCACATGCAGCCCAAGGGCACACAAGGTAAACCATGGAGCACAGGAAAAGCCAGACCTTATATTTGAACTTGTCATCTAAAGAGAAACTAAGCTTTACTAGCATTTGCTGCATAGACTGAGAGTGGTATACAGGTATATAACTTACAAGTACATACATGTAAGGAAGGGGCACATTCACGAATTTTTGCTGAAGCTACAGTTGATCCACTCCAGCTGGATGTGCCTACTGTCCCCCAAGCTCCCTTAAGGAGATGCTCTCATGGCAGCTCCTTAGCCTCAGGAGGCCCTTTGTGAGCCGGCCCCTGGCCTCTACCTCTCCACCACCCCTCTGACTTCCACCTGACACACAATTCTACTCCTGTGCTCACCTGGCTAACTGTTCACCCACTTCATTCTAGTCAGGCTTTAGGTCTCAGTTTACATGGCCCTTCCTCCAAGGAGCCCTCCAGACTACCCACCCCACTCCAGCCTGAGGGAAGGTGCTCCTCCTGGTCTTGATGCTCACTACTCACTGCTTGATCTGCAGACAGCAGCAACTAGAAGCTGGCTGCAAGTGCAGAAGCTCAGCCTTTACCCCTGACCTCTGGAACTGGACCTGCATTTTTAACAGTCTCCAGGTGATTTGTGTGTACCTAAAAGCCGGAGGACACTCCCCTGTTACATGTGTCTCCTCCAGGCCGAGCAGTGTGCAACACAAGCCAGGGGCATGCCACTCATTACTCCTGTGGCCCCAGCAGTCGGTCTTTCATGTATTTGTTTAATGAAGAAAGGAAGGAAAAAAGGATCTTGGCAGGCATCGTCACCACAGGTTCTAAGCCACAGGTGGCAAACACAAGGCCCACAAGCCGAATCTGGCCCTCCACCTTGTTTTACCTAACCCAGCACCTTGTCTCTACTCGGCGGCAGCGCCGAGCTCCCAGCCCCTAGTTAAGGAGTAGTTACATTTATACAGTCCTAAAATTACCTTCGGCCCTTTGAAGGCAACTGTGAGGCTGATGTGGTCCCCGGTGAAAATGAGTCTGACACCCCGGTTCTAAGCTGAGGGGATCAGCCAGTACACCAAATGACAGCACAGTGGTAGGACTGGCCAGAGAACAGATGGGAGACAAGAGCAAGTCCGGGACTCCAGTTCAAAAGCACAGTAATATTAACGATACTGCCAGCATCCTGCTATGACTTAACCTAACCGAATACTGGGTTGGCCAAAAAGTTCATCTGGTGTCTTCGGCATGACAGCTCTAGTAGTGCTTAGTTGTCTTTAACTTTGTTTGAAACAATTTTGATAGATTGTATTGTGACAGCTGTCATATCAGTGTGCATTAAAAAAAACTTATTAAAATTGGTGAATTTTTGTGCAGTCATTTTAATATTGAAGCTGGAAGAAAATATGCAACATTTTTGGCATATTATGCTTTTTATTATTTCAAGGAAGGTAAAAATGCAACTGAAACACAAAAGATTTGTGCGGTGTATGGAGAAGGAGCCGTGACTGACCGAATGTGTCAAAAGTGGTTTGCAAAGTTCCATGCTGGAGATTTCTCACTGGATGATAGTCCATGGTTGGGCAGACCAGCTGAAGTTGATAGTGATCAAATCGAGACATTGAGAACAATCAGTGTTATACCATGTGGGAGATAGCTGACAAACTCAAAATATCCAGATCAATAAAGTTATTGGTGAAAATAAAAAGAGTGTCTTTTATTTTATGGAAAAAAATAAACAGACTTTTTGGCCAACCCAAAAGAATGCTCCCACCAACTTTAAGGTAGGAACTATTATTCTCCTCGGTTTTACTGATGGGGAAACAAGCTCAGAAAGGTTGAGGCAGTGGACCAGAGTTGCACAGCTATAGGAAGCAGAGAGGGGATTAGAATCCTGGCAGTCTAGCTTCAGGCCCATACCCTGAATTCCACTGTATCTGGTACAGCCTAGTATGTGCTGACCTGGAGGCCACGTAGAGAGGAAGCAGGATGACGTGGTACCCTGACCATGGAGCCACTGCAGGCAGGCCGCAGAGGCTCAGAGTTTCAGCCTTCCTCAACTAAGCAGTGACACTGGCCTCACAGCACAGAACCAGGACCCAGAGCAGGGAAGGGGGTGCTGCTGCCAGATGTAATTTGGCTCCAAATCAAAGCCCTCCTTTAGCACAGACTCTCCAAGAATGAAGGCGGCTGCTGACTGGCAAGCTGGCTCCGCCGTCGCTGGAGGAGTCCACAGAGGCCCAACAGCCATCTGGAAGTGATTTGGCGCAGAGATTCCTGAACGGGGTGGGAGGTTGGAATGACCAGCCACCCGGAGCTCCTGTCCAGCTCTCCGAAACAAAGCTGGTGTGAATGGGCCCCAGTGGCAGCCATAACATAGCCAGGGTTCATCCATCGCCTTCCAAGGAGGGGGCACCCTCTGGGCAGTCCATAACCCTACGACAGCAAACGGAATTAACACTACCCAACCAAGCTGGTCTCCCCAGCGGCACAGATTTTCAATGTCCTTTCAGTGTGCACACCCTCCAGTGTGACTTCTGCAAATACTATTGGACAGCACCTGATTTATTTAACAAACACTCACATAGCACTTACTGTGTGCCACAAACTGTTCTGAGCACTTTTTAGAATGTTAACAAGCTTAATTTTTATCAGAGGTAGCAGGTACTGTCCCCATTTTAGCGATAAGAAAACCAAGGCACGGAAGTGTGGGAAGTGTCTTAATAGCTACTTGGTAGCAAGTGGGCTTCGAACCAATCACTGTTCTTAACTACTACAAAAAAAGCCACCAGGGACACTAATGTGTTACTTTGTTTGAAATGGCCCCAAACTTGTTAATTCTGACAAAGCATGCTATTGTGCTTACTTTTTAAGCATTCTCTGGGTCTGAACTACATTGCCTAAAAGATACACTGGCATTTGCTAAGTAGCTCAGAAAGGAGTAGAATTTAGGATTATTTGTACATTATTTTGGTGGGGGTGGGACAAAAGGAAGGAAAAGGGGCTGAGTGACACAGTAACCCACCACCCTGGAAACTTTGCCCAGTGACCCAAGGTTTTGGGAACACACACCCTGCCTGCTCAGGGGTACTGGCTTGGCACCAGCACTTTAGGTAAACATTAGGGTAAGACCGCATCCTCTGAAAAGGAAAAAAATTCCTTTTTTTCTAAAAGATCAAACCAAAACACAGCACCCAAACTTCTAGGCAGCCTCGATGGCCACTGCTGAGCTGGGAGACCCCTTTTTCTCCAAGTTGGCTGGGCTGCCCAACGTCAGAAAGTCTTTTGGAAAACTAAGTAACTAAAACTGCCAGCTCTGGCAGACAACTAGAATTAAATATGCTGAGGCCTCACTATGAACTGCCCAAGATATAACAAGAAAGTGAAGAAAATCTTTAACTTTTGGATGGAGACTAGGATGGGCCCACCTTACAATGAATCACAAATGTGAATAAACAGCCAAGGCTATCCTTCAGGGAATTCACAGCAGAAAAGTCAGTCCTCTAGAGGCTTCTGACCTTCCCTTATCTCAGAACTGGGTGCCTGTACATAACTCAAATGATTCCCACACCGTACACTGCTGAGAGTTATCCAAGTCACACAAAACTCTGAATTCATTCAAGAATACCTTCCCAGCGCATGGAGTGAAACACCATCCACTGGGTAGCAGAAAAGTTCTACCACCCCCGCTCCCCCCACCTAAAAAACAGTGAAGACATGGCAGCCATTCCCTAAACAAAGTCACCTCGACACAAGATGGAAGACGCAAAACGAATCTGCTCACCTCCCGACAAACACTGTCTCCTGGCTCCCTCACTACAGTTTAGAGGGGTAATCCTGTCACTCCCCTAAGGCCTCGCTTGAGATCCCTTCTTTGCTCAAGGCCAGAGGCTCAAAGTATGGGTGTCCCGCTGCTACTCCAACAACCCAGACTTAAACACAGTGGTGCTGGGGTGCTCTGGTCAGGGTAGAGGGGCTGCATTTTACTCGTTTCTGACACTGGAAGGCAAGTCAGTGAAGGCTCAATTTTAACAGCTGGGCAGACCTGGGTTCTAGTCACCATTTACTAGCAGGGTGACCTTTGCTAGTTACCTCCCTTCTGTTTCCTCATCTTTAAATGGAGATAATATGCTAACATAAATTGCAGCTAGAACAGCAACCATTTCCTAAGCACTTGGTCATCAGGACTGGGGCAAGCCCTTAAACTCCCCTGGGACTTGCTGAAGCAGATTATAGACAAGGAAAGCACTCGAGAGCTCTTGGTGGTGAACAATGGGGTGATCGCCAGAACACACTTAACATGCCCCCAGATTGGAGATACGGTCACTGACAGCACAGCAGAACACAGCAGAAGCAGTGAATACTTAAGTTGGATGTGACTTTTCTGAAGGGCTATTACCCAGAACAGTCCTGGAGCAAAAGGAAGAGGCCTCAGGCATTACCCCCTCAGGAGTCCTGGCACTTGGCCCTCCCTCAATCTCCAAAGGCTGGAAAACCTGTTTGCTTCTAGATCTTTCTGGGAGAGCTAACACGCAGCCAATGACTAGAATCATAAATGTGGTCCCACCCTTTGACCCAGGAATGCCACTTTGGGGAATATGATCCAAGAAATAATTTAGGAGAAATAAAAAGGAGAAAATAAAATAAAACAATGTAACTTGTGGTGGGAAGAGGTCCACATCCAGAAGCAGCCAACAGCCCACGGGCCCACAACCAGGGAGGAGGAGGTTAATGCTGGAATGTCAGGACAACGGAGGGCACTGTGGCCTGGGTGGGTTCACAAACGAAAATCATGAGGGTTAGGTAGAAAACTCTAAGGGGCTAGACAAAGTCTAGAACCAGACCCTCAAGTTCCGGGCCCTGGTGTGAAGCGATCCCGGCAGCAGCTGCAGCCTCTGTAAACAGCTGGTAAACTAGGCAGTCCAGGATTTTCTGCTGCTGTGGCTTGGGTTTTTCGTTTGTTTTTTTAAAAGTGATTTCATGTCATGTTTGGATACTCCTGGTTTACTTTAAGTTTCTTTGTTCAGTTAATTAAATAAATACACATTTTTAAAACAAAGAAGAATGGATCCAAGTTGAGCCCAGCCAGGCCTTCAGATTCCTCAGAGGGGAAGCTTAGTTTCTGCAAATGAAAGAATTCTTAGAGAATTCTGAGGTTCTCTCCCCCAGCTATAGAAGATGGGCCCCCAAAGGAAAACAAGAGCATGCCACATAGCTTCCCTCTGCAGAGAAGCTGCCCTTCATGGGAAGGCTGACTGGGTGGTGGCAGCTGGCTGGACCCAGGAAGCAGCCCTACCTGCCAGGACAGGTGTGAGGGAGGGAGAGGGGGAGAAGGGAGGAGACTCCCTACAGGGAACCCCTTTCACGCTGGAGAAGTCCCAGGGGCCACACCCATAACCCTTTCTTCCTGTCAGGAGTCACAATAAGGGCTGGTTTCCTCAGGAAGAGACCCCAGACCCAGGTCTGGACTAACTCCTCTCTGGCAAGAGGCTCACCTGGCAGAACATGCACCTACACAATGTAGGTGCACACACACACTCTCCCTCTTTGCATACATATGTTCCCTATACACACATGCTATGTGACAGTCCACACCCTGAGCAGCCTTGTGATTTTTCTGGAAGCCCTCCTCTAGCCCAGGTCTTACTGGGGACCTCACCTTCATTCTTCCTCCTCAGTTCTGGGGGAGAGAAACCCAACACCGATTGTGTCCCTCCTCTCAGGAAGACCCTGGTGTGGGGAGGGCAGGGAGAGGAAAGCAAAGTCTCCTTTAATTGTCACCCACTCCCTTCAATTCTCAGCAGGACCCTCAATACTTCCATGGCTTGGGCAAGTCATTTAGGCCTCTGGACTCGCTGTTTGTAAAATGGGTCTAATGACACCCCAACTTGCGGGATATGTAAGGGCTGGGATAACTAGGAGGCTGTTGGCACACAGCGCTCACTAGTTTGGGGTCCCTACAAAGCAGCAGTTCCCATTGCCACCACCATGTCTAAAAGACAACTTCAGCGGCGACCGCGGGCTCACCCTGCAGCGCTGGCCAGAGCCAGCGGGGAGCTGAGCGAGCGAGGGCGACACACCCCCGAGGTTCCCCTGCCCACCTCCAGGCCCACACACGTTCCGGAGACGGTGTGGGAGGATACCAGGTCCTGGTTTCCACCTGAGAGGGGAGGCGCCAGACTCAGAGAACGATCCCTCCCCAGGTTTCCACCCCTGGCCTCTGAGCCAACGCCCTTTGGAGGTGGCCGAGCGCACCAGCCTGGGCGCAGCGGGGCGAGCGCTTCGGGGAACAGCGGCCTAGGGCCCCACTCCGGGGGACAGCGGATCAGATGATCCAGTCCCCCAGTTCCGGCAGGGGCACCCCAGGTGTAGAGAAATGACACAGTTCCACCGCACTCCATGCGGCCCCAACCCAAGTCCTCAACCGCAGCTCTCCAGAGACGCACTGCCGGAACGCACGGTGGGGAGCAATTCTGAGAGCTAGCACACAAGATCGCAGCCCAGGGGGTGGCACCATGGTGGGGGCCTAGGTTCTCTGTGCCCCCACAACCCCAGAGAACGACGCCCCCCGGCCGCGGCACGCTCATACAGCCTGGGGCTGCTGGGCGTAGTGGGGGTGCGCGGCAGGGAGCCCCAGCCTTCCGCAGGAGCGCGCGCGCGGGGGAAAGACGGTACACCAGCCGGAGCCAGGAGGGTCAGGACACTCACCAATGGACACAAGCTTGATGCTCTCACGGTCTAGGAACTCGAGCGCCACAGACACGTTCTCGAGCTGCATCTGGCGAAAGGTGGGCCGCTGGTGGTACTTGCGGTACATGCGCTTCTGGCTGAGCACCTCGAGCAGCGCGATGAGCCGCAGCCCGTCGCTCAGGTCCGTCTGCAGGTTCCCGATGCGTTTGTTCACGCATTTGAGGTGCTCGTTGCACCAACGCGTGAAAGTGTTCTGCTGGATCTTCTTCCACGGCGCGTCCTCCGCCAGGTCCTTCTCGGTTACCGGCATCCTGGCGGCGGGAGAACGCAATGAGCGGCGAGCTGCCGGGAGCTAACGTCAGAAGGCCCAAAGGCCGAGGAAGCGAGCACCAAAGCAGAGGGGGAGTGGGACTCGAACTCTCTGCTACCTGATCCGCGGCCGGGTCTGCTCTGTGGCCGTCTGCCCTTGGCGGCGCCGGGCGTCGGGCCCCGCGCCTGCGCACTGAGCAGGCCCGCCCCGAAGACCCGCCCCGTCCCAACCCTCAGATGGGAGTTCCCGAGCCACGTTCGCCCCCTGCCGCCCAAAGCCGGCATTGCGCTCCACGGCCTCCAAGGCGTCCTGGAACCCAGCGCTCTGAGCTCACCGCCTCCGGGAAAGGAAGCTAGGAGGAAGACATCCGCTATTTAAGGAGAAGGTCGCCCAGTTGTCCGGGAATGACGGGACATGCCAAAGTTGAGAGCTGAAAAACAAACTTATTCCTTATCCTTGAGGAGTTCATAGACTAATGGAAGAGAAAAGCACAAATGAACTGCCATATACAGCTTAGTAGTATTAGAAATTAAGAGTAATTTGCTAACACTGCTGCAACAAATAAGCGTTTGTTGCGGTAATTGCCGTAATTTTTAAAAATTACAAATGTATTATCTTGCAGTTCTGTAGCTTAGATGTCTCTCCCAGGTCTCACTGAGCTAAAATCAAAGTACTGACAGGATGCATTCTTTCTTCCCTGGAGGCTCTAGGGAAGAATCCATTTCCTTGCCTTTTCCAACTTCTACAAGCTTCCTGAATTCCTTGGCTGTGGCCTCTTCCTCCATTCTTCAAAGCCAGCAGTGTCAGCTGAGTCTCTCACGCTGTCATCTCTCTGGGTCTCCAAAGTCACCTCTCTTTCTAACTCTCTTAAGAACCCTGTGATTACATTGGGCCCAATCGCTTAATCCAGAATATTTTTTAAAAATTTATATATTTATTTAGAGAGATGGTAATGGAGGGAGAAAGAGGGGGAGAGAAACATAGATCAGGGTTGCTTCTTGCACATGCCCCAACGGGGGCCAGGCCTGCAACCCAGGCATGTGCCCTGATCAGGAATTGAACCAGCGACCTTTAGCTTTGCCAGAGGACACCCAACTAACTGAGCCACATCAGCCAGAGCCAGAATATTTGTAACTCAGTGGCTAGCGATCATAATCCCATCTGCAATGGTGATTCCCCTTTGCCACATAAGGTAATATTTACAGGTTCAGGGAAATAGATGTGAACATCTTTGGGGACCATTATTCTGCTTACCAACACCATGTACTGAGCACCCGCTCTGTCCTCATCCAGGTTCTGTGCTAGATGCTGGGATGTAGCGGATAGCCAGGTCAGATCTCTTCTGTCAAGAGCTGAGTAATTATAAGAGTAGCAGCTAGCATTTCATGAGTTACCTGCTCTGCCCCTGTGCCAAGCAGGAGCTGTGCTGAACAGTTTCTTTGCTATTGGCCCCATTTGACAAGAGTTAAAGTGACTAGCTCAGGGCACACAGCACAAACAGAACTGGAATTCAGGTCTGTAAGAGAAGCACGGGGTGCTCCTGCTCGAGAAGGGATACCTAACCCTCCATGATGGTGGAGGGTGGTGATCAGGGCTGGGGGAGGGAAGTAAGGGCAGGCAGGCTTCCTGGAGGAAGAAGGGTTTAGTGGGATGGAGGTTGAAGACTTCCAGCCCAGCAGTTTCCCAGGAGAAGGCAGCAGATTTGTGGTTGAACCATTCTGTAATAGGACATTTGCATACAATGGTGAAGTGCTTCATTCAGACAAAATGTCTCACCCAGTGGAAATGCTCAGAACAGGCAGGGGGCAGGGAGTGGAGGGGGTGGGTGGAGAGAGGACCTCGGGTAGTATATTACCTCACCCTAGTCCTGGCCCATTGTAGGAACACAATAACTATTTGAAGGCTCATCCCCCTTCTTAGTGATCAAGTGAAAAGATTTGCTAGAGGTCAACTGCTAAGAGCTAGACAAAGCTGGATTTGAACTTGGGTGTGACTCCAAAGTCTGCATTGTGCCTGAGTGCCTGCGTGGTGTTCCCAGCCCTTTGTCTACAACCTGAGCAGCAGATTCACTAGAGGCAGTGTTGTAACTTTCACCTCCCCTATGCCCAAGGCTCCTGGCATCTCCTGCTTTCCTCCACCCACACTCATTCATCGAGATTTATGGGACCAGTGTCTCACTCCCAAAGGACCCGCTACCCTACTAGAGGAGACCGGAGCTAAGGTGATCAACTCAGCTCAATCATCAGCTGCTAGTGTGCTAATGTTCTCCTTTCTTATAAAATATTTCTATTTTCATCAGGTCTCAACACAAATAACTACGTAAGTTCTGCATGTAAATATCCAGTCCACTTCACTTGGAGCTGAGACATCTAGTCTCAGGATGAGTCCTGCGATTCTCTGCATTCAATCGAAAGAACCTCAAGAGTTCTCTAGGGAGCAATTTGCGGGGGTCGGGGGGAGTGAAAGAGACTCAACACCTTGGTGGAGGGTGGTGATCAGTGACTTCAGAGACAAGGAGAGGAAGCAGACAAGGTCTTCAGATGGCTCTTTATCAACATCTGATAAATAGATGAGGACTGAACAACTCAAGGCAGCCATTCTGCAGGGAGCATTTTAGCCAAAACATTTTACAGGTTTGCCTGATAAGGCCTTCACTCAACAAATACCCAATACCTGTTTTCCAAATTTTGTCCCAGACATCTCTGATCTCTTGGTAGAACCATCCAGAGTGGAAACGTGTAAAGAAGTGAGAAGCACAGTCTTTGGGTGTGAATTCTGGCTGGCCTTCCTTTGTGGTCTTGCAAGCTTTAGCTTTCTCATCTGGGAAAGAGAGATAATGGAGATGACCCCACTCCTAGGGTTGGTTACTAGATGATGCAAGCAAAACTCTTAGCACAATGCCTGGCACACAGTACACGCTCAGTAAATATAGCTGGAAACCAGGCAAAATTAACAGACTTCACAACCAGCCCCTGAAAGGCAGGAATTAATTGCATTTTCCCCGGACTCCAGTTATGCTCTGCAAGAAGCCAAGGCTCGCCTCCATGTCTGTTACCCACAGATGTTGACGCCAGTCTACCACGGCTCAGAGATCTGGTCAGAGTAAACTGACCAAGAAACCACACATAGAACAATAGCCGCTACACGTCAGCACAGTCCTGGCAACGCAGAGCAGATGTGCAGAGGTGTCCCAAGGAAGGGACTAGCTAAACTTGAGGATAAACATTGGGTGGAAGGGTGAAGCACTGTGAGCCTACTTCTCAAAGTTGCACAAATTGCCGATCAGCCCAGCTGCATAGGATTGGAAAGGGTTCTTCTAATCAAGCAAGTGTGCGTATATAATAATAGTTCCCTTGATCTCACATCCATGCCTGTGCTTGGGCCCTCTGCCAAGAATGCTCTCATCTCCCCCCTCCAACCTGGGAAAATCATGCCCATCCTTTAAGTCCCCTCACTCTCACAGCTTGTCCAGTCACAGGACTTGTTTTGTGCTAAAGTATAGTTGCTGTTTCTGTGGTCAGTCGCTCAGGGAGGGAAACTGTTACCTCTGTCCCCTTGCAGAGCATAGTCTGGAGTTTAAGACTTAGCAGAGCTGGCACTATCCAATACAAATATAATGAGTGCCACGTTGTAATTTTAAACTTTCTAATAACACTTAATAGTTAAGTATTATTTAAAAAGTAAAAGTAAACAGCGAAAATTAATTATAATATATTTTAACCAATAATAAAGTGACCAACTGTCCCAGTTTGCCCAGGACTAAGGAGTTTCCTGGGAGGCAGGCATTTCATGTCAGCGCTCCAACCAGGAGTGTCTCTGGCAAATCAAAGTCAGCTGAAGTCAGACCAGACCTTGGTTCAGCAACCTCTGTACTGGAGTTCTAGCCAAGAAAAAATTCAGAGCCAAGACGCAAACTACAAGAGAAAGTTTATTTAGAAAGTCACAGAGGAAGAAGTGAGTTGCCACAAAGAAATGGGGGCAGGAAACAAGTTGTAGAGGCAAAAGTATGGCCCTTCGAGCTTAGGAGAGAGGACGGGGAAGGTCATGCTCCTGTGGGGAAGAAGAGGGGGCAGGGAAAGGTGCCCACTAGCTCCCTGGAGGAGAGTGGGTGGGTCCTCCTGCTTGAGGGTATTTTATCGGGAGGTCTCAGGGGAGGATCGCAACAGAATATTTATTAGCTTTCCAGGTGTGTCCTTTCAGAGTCGTGGTCTTCACTGATTGGTCAGCACCAGGGCAGGGGGTCAATGCCCCTGAGTCAGTGCAGCTGGCCCTGATGTCAGCCATGCCATTGCTTGTCTGGTTTTGCTGCTTCTCTGGTCCTGGAGCTGAAACAAAACTGAAGCCTAGATTTATCCCTCGGGGTTAATGCTTGAAGGAGTGGTCATGCAAGGACCTGCACGCATGGGAGTCTCAAGAGGCCACTCTTCAGGGCCTTGTCCCTCCTCTACAGGGGCCTACTGCATGACTAGCAACATGCCAGGGTGTTCAGGGGGAGTAAGGGGAGGGTCCAAACCACATGATCAGCGATATGAAAGGTCAGGGGGGCTAAACCACATGACCAATGACATGCTACGGGAGGAAAGGTTACCCTGGGGCGGCAAGGTCCTAGTTTTCCCAGTTTTGCCAGTTGCTAAGCAGCCAGCACTTCCTGGCCTGATGACTTTCTATACCCGGCTCATCGTCCTGGCTCTGCTCTGTCTGTCTAACTGCCTACCACAGCCCTACCCAATGTATTAAAAAAGTTACAACTTTAATATACAATCAATATTTTATATAGATTTCAGTTCAGACTCGGTGCATTACCAAGTGTCCAATGGCTGCCCTTGGCAACTGGTGGCTCTCAAATTAGCCCAGCATAGACACATGCTGGGTACTGAAATAAGCCAGTTAATAAGCTGGAGACCCACAACGCTTTCACCGGGGTGCTAAATTTGGGAACCCTACCCCTATATGTGAAACCCACCACCACACTTTGGGAACTCCAGCTCCACGGGGGCCCCAGGTGAACCTGCATTCTGTGGTACCAGGGCATCTTGGGGTCCACTACTGTGGTAGCGTGTTTGGATGTTCATAATAGTAGAAATAATCATAATAGAAGCTGCCATTTCTTAAGTACCGACATCTGATCATCACAACAACCCCAGGAGGTGTGGCTATATCCCTATTTAGCAGGCAGAAAACTGAGGCTGAGAGGTATAGTCACATGCCTAAGTCACAGAGCAGCAGAGACGGGACATGAAGGAAGGGCTAAAACAGGCAATAGTCATGGTTAAGAGCAGGGACCTGGGGCTGCCCCTGACGTTGTTTCCTTACCTAACCTACATTAACAATGTAACTCCCAGGGGTTTCTAATAAATGAGAAACTGTGTCTAGCACCTAGCATGTAAGTATCTGCTGAGAAATAACACTGCTATTATCATCATTACTATGCTGATAACATCGTGACAATATCGTGATTGTGCTGTGAGCTGATATCAAAAGGCAAAGGCTGAGAGTTCCAAATTTAGAAGCCCACTTTCCAAAGGGAACAGAGATGGAGAACAAGGACTTGCAAAATGAATTTACGTCCTCACCAGTTGCATCTTTCTCCCATGGCAGGGCCTTCTCAGCTGTAATTTTACACTAAGTGCCAGAAAGCATAGTACAAATGAAAATATTTTCTCTTTCCACCCGTTAGGGAAAGAGGAGCTGGTTCTGTCAGCAGCTCCCTGGAGAGTGGGGAGGGCTCACCCTTTACCCCCCGCCCCCAGGCAGAGGTCCCTGGACCTTGTGGCTGCGGTGCTGGGAGGACAGCCCCCCACACAAACACACACAGGAAAAGGGCTGGGGCAGCCGGCCTTCCTTAAGGGGCAGTATAAGGCAATGGCATTTTGAAGGCCCAGAGACCACCAGCCAGGCCTTCCCTGAAATGAGGCGGGGCCGGCGGGTAACCAGGCTGCTGGGAGAAGGCACTTGATCCCTGCTCTCCCTACTCACCCTCTGCTAAGGTGGAGCTCAGAATGAGCTTGTTTTGATTTTTCCATATTATCTCCTTTGATCCTACAGTGACCACTTCCCAGGGCCAGGCACTGAGCTACGCATCACGTGGCCATGAGTTATCTTTTGTAATGTTCTCAAGGACACTGTGAGCTCGGGGCTAATAGTGTCATCTCCGTTTTACAAGTAGGGAAACTGAGGCTGCTAGAAGAAATCAAGTCACTGGCTCAGGGTCCCTTTGGTTCAAACCCTGGTCTGACCAACTCCAGAGGCCACTTCGAAGTCTCTAAGTTCTTTAGGCCCTCGGAGCCCCCGGCCCTGACGTAGTAACATACTTTGCCTGGTGACAGTGAAGGAATGAAGGCGGTGGCCACCATTCAGGGGCGTGTGTGCTGTTCACTCAGCAGGGGCGGGGAGACGGCCTGCTGAGGGCCTTGACTTCCTCCCTTGGGCCCTTCCCAGCCCAAGGTGGAACTCCTGGCCAGAGCATGCCCCACACGCTACCCACGTCTTGGTAGAATCCCCCACCCCTCTCCCCCCCACACACACACGCATGCGCACACACACTAATTTGCAAATGACTGGACCCTCTTCCTCCACCCAGTCTGGCTTTGGCTTCTTTGGAAGATTTACCAGTGGGTCTGTTTTTGGTTTGTTTGTTTTTTAAGTGCAGACAAATGCCACAGAGCACTTTTCTGCTAAAGAAAACCATCTAGCTCACCTGCAAACTCTGTCTGCCTTCCAACTACAACTGAGCTGCCCCTTTGCGGAGGGGCTGTGCAGCTGACAAAGCCCTTTATCCATCCTTATCTCATCTACTTCCTCCACGCCCCCACCCCCCAGTGCTCTCCAAGTCTTATTCTCAGAGGCTCAAGGACGGGGACTTTTTGTTTTTACCCCTAAGATCTAAAAGAGAGGAGGCATTTGTGATAGCTCACTAAATTGCCAGGGAGGAGGGACATGCTGGCAGCTCAGAAAGGCTAAGTGACCTGCTGGGTCACACAGTGTCAGGGCCAGAGCTCAATGTTCTGTCTTCTGACTCTAAAACCTATCTTCTAGTGCTCCTTTTGGGTGTTTGTGGCTGTTTATCACGGCCCAGATGCCCCGTCTGGTGGGCCCCTCCATGCACTCCAGCCTTGCTCCTCCAGGTATGGTGCCGCCAGCGGCGTGGGCAGCACCTGGGAGTGTGCAGAACCTCAGGCGTCACCCCAGACCTGCTGAATCAGAAGCTATAGTTTAGCAACATCCCCAAGGTGATGGTGTGCTCATTCAAGCTGGTAAATTCTGCATGACAGCACACCCATCAGGTTGACAAGCTTCCTTGGTGCTTTTTAAAAGACTGTGATGCATCTATATAGACTGATGTGGAAAGATCTCGGATTTGTTGCTAAGTGGGGAAAAAGAAAAGCAAGTTACAGACCAACATGAATGTGTATGATCCAATTTGTATACACACTTTGTAAATACAAAGAGCAGTAATATGTGTTAAAACATGCACAGAGCTGATGAGCCAGGCAGCCTCCCAGAAGGGTGCCTGTCTAGAAGGGAGTCAAAAAGTCCTGGACTGGACAGAGACGTGGGGCCAGTGCCCTGGGGTTCCACTCAGGACAGACCTGTCCTAACTGGTGGTCAGAGGCAAATGACACCCAATTTCTCCTCTGGGGGAAATTGGAACATTCTCTTCCCCAGCACTAGGGACAACTCTTGGCTGTGCCACCACGCCACAATCCAGCTAGGTGACAATTTTCTCAGCTCTCTGGTCATATCAGCTTTGTCCCTGGTAAGAGCTGCATGCTGCACCAAGACCTAGCAATTTGTTAGTGTATAAGCCAAATCGTATGTCCTTTAATTCAGTCCTCACCCCAAAGCTTGGATAACTACAATTTTGGGACCATTCCAGAAAAGTCCAAAGGACAGGTTTCATTCCATACATGTAATAAATCCTCTATTTTGAAAAGAAAGAGGAACAATATATTTTATTAACCAAAAATCAGTTTCTCTACATCCTGCCTAAGTCAATTTTGAACAACTGTTTTTAAAATATCAAGTTGGGGGCATGCTAAATTATTAGCCTGCCCAGGTCACCTCCTTGTCTCAGGCTGGGTCTGTATGTGGACAGAAAATCAAGGGAACCTTGGAAGGATGTATAGTAAACAGTTCAGCAGGCCGATCATTAGGAGGTAGCATTGTAAGAACTTACTTTCTACCTTAAGGACTTTCTCTCTGACTTACATGTTTAGTGGCTGCAAACACACAGTGTCGGTGGGAACATGAAGTGCTGTACCCACTGCGGAAAGCAGCGCCTTAGAAAGTTGCACATACACCTACCATGTGATCCAGCCACCCGCTCCTAACTGATTTCCCAAGGAACAAAAGCATGTGTGTATAAAAAGCCTTGTACTTGGCTGTTCATATTAGCTTTACTTGTTGTCAAAATCCGGTAATGAATGGAAGGGCCCTCAGCAGGTGGATGGATGAGCGAGCTGGTACATCCACACGATGGACTAGTCAGTACACAGCAATACAAGGGAGGGACCGACCGATATTCACAACAACATAGCCAAAGCTGAAAATAATTATGCTAAGTGAACGAAACTAGGCAAAAAAAGAAAACACAACAAACATAGTGTATGGTTCCATTTATACACAATTCTAGGAAATGCATACTAATTATATTGACAGAAAGCAGACCACAGTGTGCCTAGGGATGTAGGGGGTGGGGAGGGGGAATTACAGAAAAGTATGAGGAAACTTTTTCGAGTGATTCACATGTTGTCCATTTTGATTGCAGTAATGGTTTCGTGAATACATGTGTGTGTACATGGGTGGGTGTGTAAAAACATCAAATTGTACACTTTTGGGTGTACATCTCTGGGTGGAAAAAAACAACAGTGATCATTGATAGGCACACCCACATAAAAATGTGTGCTCTTTCACTGCATAACATGTTTGTCTTCTAAATAGCCTAGTCTCCCCTACCCACCACTGCGGAGAGTAACTGCATCAAATGTGTTCTTTTATTCAGCTTATTTAGGACTATCAGTTTCTTTCTCTCCCCTGTGTCCCCCACCCACAGAGAACTAAGTGGGATCCTGCTGAAATGGAGTCAGATAAGGTTTCCTCACCACCCTTCTTCCACAATGGCCGGGGCTTCTCCCCACGGAGGTTACTGGCTGTGAGGAATGTGATGACATGTTTACTTTGGAGCAGACTTCGGCCAGTAAATACACTCTCCGCTCAGACCAGAATCAGCCCCTAATAGAAGATAGGCCCTTCCAAAATAGCTGGAGGTCAGTCCTTCCTTTGGGTGTTTGGTGTTCGGTGTAGGTCTTTATTAGTTGGGGGGGGAGTGGGGGAGGGGATAATGCTAACACAGAGTCTTTTTCCTTGCTATCCCTACAGCGCAAACTGGAGAGCGGCTGGCTATAGAAGCTCTAGAGGAGTAACTTGAGAACAAGCAGAATGTGATTGGCCAAAGTTTGTGCAGCCTGGGAGGGTCCCTGTTCTCCAAGTGTAAAAGGTTTGGTTTTTCCTCTGCACCTCAGTCCACCTGGACAGTTGACCAGTCCTGTGATCCCAAGTTGGACAGGACCAGAGGGAGTCCGCACCAGACAGCTTTCCAGAATGCAGGACTTCTTTAGCGCTAGCACTGATAGTCCTAACAAAAGCCCCCCAGGTACCGAGCAAGGGTTTACATCTATTGCAACACTGAATCCTCACAGACCTCTGTGAGGTAGGAACTGAGGCCCAGAGAGGTTAAGCGAGCAGCCCCAAAGCTCCCATCATCGGTCTGACTCTGAAGTCCAAACTCTGTACCGCAGCACCACGCTGCCTCCCAGGAAACCATAGGAAGGCCAGGCATGACACGAGTTCCAGGCAGATCCAAGTTCACATGCCCATTCTGCCATTGATGAGTTGTGTAGGAACTGTAACCCTCTCACCCCTCCCTAGGTGACTCCCTATCCTCCTTTTCTGCCTTAGTTTTCTTCTTGGCACATCACCTAGATATACCACTTATCTCATTTATATTGTCTTCCCAAGTAATTCATGAAGACACCACTGCCTAGAACCTGCCTGGCATACAGCAGGTGCTCAGTAAATACTTGATATTGAATGAATGAATGAACCCTTGCCTGAGGTTTTAGACTTCAGGGGTTCTGCTTCTCTTTAGTCCATAACATTAAGTAATTCAACTTCCAGGAGCCCCATTTTCCTCAGTGGTTAAAAAGGTGCAGTAGTGTTCATGCTCCCCATGGCCCTGGTGGGCCTAAGGGACAGGCAAGGCCTTGTATGAGAAAGAGTCACCTCCAAATACTCCAGGAACAGTTACTGAATGTCAGCTCCATGCCAGCAGGATGCCAGGCATTGGGGTTGGGGTGCAGACAGGCATCAGAAGCCCCTCCACCCTCCAGGAACCTGTGAGCTAGCTGAGCAGACAGACAAGTCGACAAATGCTTACAACCCACTTGATTCCCAAAATCTGATCTATAGTAATCATTTATCAAGCTAAGCACTTTGCATTAATTGTTTCATATAACCCTATGTATCAGGTACCACCACCAGCTCCATTTTATAGACAAAAAAACTGTTGCAAAAAGTTGAAAAACAAGGACTTAGTCTACACCTAAGTATAAGCCCAAGAGAAATGAAAATGTGCACATAGAAACTTGTATGTGAATGTTTAAACAACATTATTAATATTAGCCAAAGGCAGACACAACTCAAATGTCCATCAGTGGATGAATGAATAAACAAAAAGTGGTACATGAATGGAATATTGTTCAGCCATGAAAAGGGAAGAAATACTGACACATGTTACAACGTGGATGAACTTTGAAAGCATGTTAAGTGAAAGAAGCCAGATACCAAATGTATGAACTGCATGCTTTATTTGACATGCTGCAGCCATAATAGGAAAATCTACAGAGGCTGAAAGTAGGTTAGAGGCTACTAGAGGAAAGGTGGTGAGGACAGGGAGAGACAATGTAATGGATACAAGGTGTTCTGTGCTGTGATGAAAACATTTTGAAAGTAGGGAGAACTGGTTTTAGCACAACATTATGAATCCTTTAAATACCACTGAACAGTGTACTTTAAAATGGCTCACTGTATGTCTTGTGAATTTCACCTCCATGAAGAAGACACAAGGGCTGGTGTTGTCCTGTCCATAGTAAAGGCTGGGGCCAGGGCCTGAACCGGGGCAGTGGCTCAGAGCCTGTGATCCTAACAACTGCAAATCTTAACCTCAGTATTGTGTTTTTCAGTTCTGGGACTTCCACTGGCTTCTTTTTCATGGTTCCCACTTTTCTGCTGAAATTCTTATCTAATTTCCTGAATGTGTTAATCAGTTACTAGAGTCCCACCTCTAGCCTGGAGTTTTATCAAAAAGTCACCACTGTGCTGGGTCCTGCACTCCAATTTTTGTCCCCCAGACCTCTAGACACCAAACTTCTGTCAGCTTCTCAGCACTCTGTCTGAGTCAGCACATGCCTCGGGGGGAAATGAACTCTCAGCTTCAGGCTCTTCCTTCTGGGCAGTTTCTAGGTGTTCTTGGGGGGAGGGTTGACCTGATACTAGCTCATCTGCCAGAGTGACAGCAGGAAGAATCAGCCCTGCCACACACTAACTGCCCCAACACCCCCCTTCCTGCTCTTCTGCCAACAAAGGTAAAGACTTCAAAATTAAAATCCAAAAAAATTGCCCTGCCTGGGCGGCTCTGTTGATTGGAGCATCATTCACATACCAAAGGGCTGCAGGTTCCATCCCTGGTCAGGGCACATGTCTAGATTGTGGGTTCAGTTGGGGTGCATACAAGAGGAAAACAATCCATTTTTTTTCTCTCTCCCTCTCCCTTCCTCTGACTCCAGAAAAATCAATGAACATATCCTTGTGTGACGATTTTTTAAAAGCAAAAAAACAAAAACCTTAGATGAAATTGTAGTTTCTAAAGTTGTCCTATTCGTTTACTTATTTGGGGAAACATTTCCCTCCAGTTCATTGCAGGAAATACTGTACAATAAATACTATTTCTGAAGAAAATGCCATTTACTGAATGCTTCAACAGGGGCTCACTGTCTCGGGGGTTTTGCACATGTTATGTCATCTACTCCTCAGAGAACGCCTGAGAGCAAGTTTGGCTGGCCTCACTGCCGAGGTTGGAGGGGCCAAGGTCCAGAGAGGAACGACATCGGACGTGCAGCTCAGGCAGCACGGAGCAGTGTCACAGGCCCTGATGTAGCCAGGCATTCTTCTCTGTGACCTAAGAGCAAGGAATGAGTAATCATAAGGAATCTGAGTATCCAGACGTCAGAGGGCAAGACAGCCAGAAAAATATACAGACACCAGATGGAAAGTGGCTAAGGAGGTAGAAGCAATGTTTGGGGGCAAGAAAAGAGTTCTGAGTTGTGTTTGGTGTGTCCCAGCTTTGAGGACAGGGAGAAACTTCTCTGGCCCCAGTGTCACCTGTAAAATGGGACTGATAAAAGCGCACTTACCCCTGGGCTGCTCCTAGGACTCTAGCCCTCAAGCCCTTTCCTAGTTCTGCTCTCCAAGCAGAACCTGAGATCTTCCCCGGTGGGGAGGTGTGGGTCAGGGACAGGAAAACGGTGCTTTCAGCTTTGGGGCAGGTGCGCCCCTGCCCTGAGCAGAGCCTCATCCTACTTTGGAAAGAACCCAGACTTGGGTGTCAGGCCCTGCAGTGGGGAGAATGGAGAGAGGGTGCTTTCTCGGGCCACACGAACAAACCCTGCAAGTTCCTATAATCCTACAGGGAAGCAGGGCCCTCAACACACAATCGCTTAAAGAGCTCTACAACTTGAAGAGGTCAGGAGAGTGCCAGAGACCTCAATGCTCGCTCACTCACTCAACACATGGTCACTTGTTCACTGAGTGCATGTTTGTCAATCTGTGAGGTAGGGACTCCAGTCATTTCCACTTTACAGACACAGAAACTGACTCAGAGCTAGGGCTTGATGCCAAATGACTCCTCCCATGAACCCACATTCTAGGCAGCCTGAATTACTTTTGGTTCCTCAAACTGCTGTGCTAGTTCACCTCCTGCCCTTTGCCCTCTGAGGCAGAGAGGTGAAATCATTTGGTCAGCAAGTTAGAGGGTGAACAACCTGGTTCAAGAGCAGGTCTCCCAGCTGGAGTCTTTGCACGTCACCCCTATTGTAGGCAGAACAGTGGCCCCTCAAGATGTCTACATGCGGAGCTTGTGACTGTCACCTTCTATGGCAAAAGGACTTTGTGGATGTGATTAAGTTAAGGATCTTGAGATGGAGCGATTGTCTGGGTTATCCAAATGGGGCTGATATAATCACAAAAGTCCTTTGAGAGGGTGCCCTCCTCCTGACCCCTTGAGAAAAGACGATGGTCACTACCTTATAGCACTGGTGGCTGGGATTGAATGAGTCAAGACACATGATGTGCTGAGCACGGTGCTTGGCACAGAGAAAGTGCTCAATAAATGTTGGAAATTAGATATGGTCTTAATCAGGGTTTCCTCACAAGCAGACTCCCAATCCAGGATTCAAATGCAAGATGTTTATTGGGAAGTGGTCCCAGGAAGCACTAGCAGGGGAGGTGGGAGGTGAGATTGGCAAGGAAGGAAGCCCTCCATAAAGGGTGTATTAATGAGGGGGCTGCTGGCCCTGAGGGCAGGAAAGGGGGTGAGATGGGGATCAGCCTCCATATTACCACAGGGCCTACCTGGGGAGGAGGGAGTCATTCATTAGAGGCCCCTCTGGCCCACTGAGTGTGCCGGCCAAGTGTGTAATTGTGATGACTAAACTAGGTACTTCATTAAAAGCACTCCCTAGCAACCAGGTGACCAGAAAGTCATTGGGCAAAGGCACCCAGATGTGGAAGTAAATGGCACAGCTTGAAGGAATGTGGGTAGGCACCGGGCATGTGTTGCAGACATCACACAAGCCCACCCCCGCCCAGGGAGCCTTGATCTTTGGGACCAGGATCTGGTGACTATACACAAAGTGGCATCCCTAGAAGAGTGTGGTACCTTCACCTTGGGAATGGTCAGGCCCAGGACTGAGGCCTGAGACTTCTGGGCCCCTCCGTGCAGTTAGGAGTGACTCTTGCCCAATTTCATTTGCTTTCCACAAAATATAGGCATTGTCCAGGATAAGCTGAAGTGGAAATGTTAGCAGATCCCCACAGGTCCTGCTGGAGTCTTGACTGCAGGTGGCTGAAAGGTTGGCTTGGCTGCCCAGAGCCCCAGAGGTTGATAGGAAGGTGGTGTCTATGGGTGAATTCCCGGTGGGAGCCAAGCAGCTGGAACACCAGTCATATCCTTGCTCCCTCCCCGGAAGCAGAGGAGAATGAAGGGCCTGGGAAGGAAGGGTGGGGGTGGGGGTGAAATGGTGAGGTCAGAGAAGGAGATGGCCTTTTAAAAGAACATGAGCCATGAGGCTGTGGAGTCCTGGGTAAAAAGCAAGGCTGAGGTAGCTTTCTGAGACATCCTGGGCATGAAATGAATAATGCTCAGACTGTAGGGGTGGACTCAGAAAGGAAATTGGGAAGAAGTCCTGAGAGATGGGGAAAAGCCAGCCACTCTGCAGCAGAGTTGAGGCCTCAACCATATCTCCCCCAGCACAGAGGATGAAGGTTGGCTCCCATTTCTTTTGTTTTAATTATATTTTATTGATTATGCTATTTCATTTGTCCTGATTTTTCCCCCTTTGTCCTCCCTCCACACAGCACCCCCCACTCCCTCAGGCAATCCCCTCACCATTGTTCATGGTTACATGTTCTTTGGCTACTCCATTTCCTATACCTTACTTTACATCCCCAGGTCTACTCTTTAACTACCTATTTGTGCTTCTTAATCCCCTCACCTCTCCACCCCTCCCCCTCCCATCTGGCAACTTTCCAGCAACTAACTTCTTTTCTCTTGCTTTTCAGAGTCTCTCTTTATCTTTAACCTTTGACCTTTTAATAATGATGTGTCTTGAAGTGGGTCTCTTTGAATCCATTATAATTGGGATTCTCTGTGCTTCCTGGATTTATATGTTTATTTCCTTCACGAAATTAGGGAAGTTTTCTTTCACTATTTTTTCAGATGGATTTCCAATTTCTTACTCTTTCTCTTCTCTTTCTGGAATCCCTTTGAGGTGAATGTTGGACCTCTTAAAGTTGTCCCAGAGTCTGTTTATACTATTATGTCTTTGGATTCTTTTTTCTTCTTTTTGTTCTGATTGGTTGTTTTTGTTTTTGTTTTTGTTTTTGCTTCCTCATGTTCCAAATCATTAATTTGATTCTCGGCTTCACTCATTCTACAGCTGTTTCCCTGTAAATTGTTCTTTATTTCAACTAGTGTATTCTTCATTTCTGACTGGGTCTTTTTTATGCTGTTAAGGTCCTCACTAAGTTCCTTGAGCATCCTTATAAACATTGTTTTGAACTCTGTATCTGGTAGATTGCTTATCTTCTTTTTGTTTAGCTCTTTCTCTGGAGTTTTGATCTGCTCTTTCATTTGGGCCATGTTTCTTTGTCTCCTCATTTTGGAAGCCTCCTGATTGCTTCTGTGTTTTAGGTAGAGCTGCTATGACTCCTTGTCTTGATAGTGTGGCCTAAGGTAGAAGGTGTCCTGTAGGGCCCAGTGACACAGCACCCCCGCCCCCATTACCCAACGTGGGTACTCAGGGTGTACCCAGCTTTGTATGGGCTGAGTACACCCTTCTCTTGTAGTTGAGCCTTGACTGCTGTTGGCAGATCAATAGGAGGGATTTACACAGGCCAATCAGCTGTACGGACTGGCTATGACCACTGACCACTAACCTCTGCCCTCTATGGAGGATCAGCTGTGCAGGGGCAGGGTGGTAATGCTCTGACATGGTCTGTAGCTGTCCACTGGCTTTGTTGGCCCTGGGGTTTCCAGGTGATGCAGGCCAAGCTCAGCCCCCACTTGTGTTTTGCCCAGGGCTCCCTGCCTGAGCTGTAAAGCAATCTGAGATGGCTGCTACTTGTGCTGGGCTTAGAGATTCCCAGGTGAAGCCAAGCTGTGACTCTAATCTGGCTGCCACTAAGGCTCACTGAAGCCAGCTTTTGCTTGTTTGATAGGAATGACAAGCCAAGACCACCCATTCTTACAGAAAAGCAGCTTGGGTGGGCCTGTAAGTTGGGTGGGGTAGACCCTCTGGGGATCTCCTAGCTAACACAGTGTTAGCTAGGTTGATGGAGTCTCAAATATGGCACCAGCCTACTGGCTCTGTGTGGGGAGGTCTCAGCAAAGGGACAATGGCCTCTGCTTGCCCTGATGCCAGACACTTCAATGAAGCTCAGAGGGAGTGAGTCTGAGTAGGTGAGTCTGTGTGTGGGTTCCCCAGAAGGAACTGCTTAGGGATCCAGCAGCCTCCTCAACCAATTCAATCCCCACTGGTTTTCACAGCCAGAAGTTGTGGGGATTTATCTTCCTGGCTCTGGAATCCTGGGCTGAGGGGCCTGGTGAGGGTCTGGGACTCCTTGCTCCAGAGATATCCCTCCTAAATTTTTACCCATGTGGGTGTGGAACCAGCCTGTTCCACATCCAGGCTCCTCCTACTAGTCTGGATGGATGTGGTTTCTTCAATTCCGTATTTTTCAGACTTTCATTCAACTTGATTTCTGATGTTCCTGAGTGATGGCTGTTCTACACTGCAGTTGTAATTTTGATGTGGTTGTGTGAGGAGGTGAGCCACATCTGCCTATGTCGCCTTCTTGACTGGAAGCCCTGGTTAGTTCCCATTTCAGGGCACCAGCAGGTAGCTCATGGTAGGGACTGGGAACCACGGCAATGGGGTTGGTTTGAACACCCAGCCAGGGCTCCGGGATACTGCACCCCCAACATCTTCCCAGCTCTTTCTTTGCTCTAAACCCTGGAAGAGCCCAGCTGACAGTGTGGCCAGTTGCTTAGAGCCTGGGATTTGAGACAGGCTTTGACCTCATTTAAGATTAAAAAAAAAAAAAACCTTTTTTGAGGTGGTGCTCCAACACCAGGCCCCCCACCCTCAGCCTCATGAGCTGTAGATACAACCTCCTCTGTCCTCTGAGAGCAGACGAGAATTCAGAGTTACCTGTTAGTCTCCCTGATCCAAGAGAGCCTATAGTCAAGGCCAGGAAGCCTGGGTTCTGACTCCAGCTCTGCCAATCACTAGCCATGTGAAGAGGCCTGTGTGCATCTCAGCCACAGCTTTATCCCTGCAGCTGGCCCAGGGTGAACCAAACAATAAATGCTGAGTGAATAAAGAAAACAAGTGGATGGATGGATGGGTGGAGGGATGATGGATGGGTGGGTAGATACATAGATGGATAAATAGACAAGTGATGGATGGACAGATGGGTGAATGAATGAACGAACAGGTGCCAGACTGAAGGACAGCACTTTACCCTTCAGGCTATGGGTCGTGCAGGACATCACAAATGTGTGACCTGGAAAATCTACATCCTGTCCCTGCCCTGGGTGGGATATTTACTACTTACTTTTATTTCCACTATACAAATTAACTGCAAACACCCTCAATCCACAGAGACAGTTTCTAGAAAGTACAAACAGCTCCTGACCAGGAAAGAGTGACAGGGTCTTGCCATCCACCTGGGCTGGCTTTAGGGTCCTCAAGATTGAGTTCCCCAAAGCCCATAGCCTCATCTTTTTATTTTCTTTTTGTACTACGTGGCAAAACATCATATTCCAGTCTTCCATTTTATCTCAGGGATTTACAGTTTCCTGTGACCTCTTCTGAACTTTATCCTCCTGAAAAATAGTGTCCATCCAGTAGAAATCATATGTACTCTATGCTCAATTTTATTTTAATTTGACATATTTGTCTTCATGATACTACTTATCTGGGCCCTTGTTAAACAGTAACGTAATTTACTTAACCATCCATCATGGTCAGATAGCTGAGTGGTTACTAAGGTCTCACTGGCCCAAGCAACCCTGTGGGTGGGCACAGAAAGCGTGCCACCTTTGTGTAAAAAAGCTGGAGAAAAAAATATATGTGTTTACCAGTCTGTGCATAAAATACCTCTGGAATGAGTCATAAGAAAATGGTAACATTGTTTTTAGAGACATAGATGGGGAGAGGCTTTTCACCTGTATTCTTTGCATTTTAAACCAGGAGCATAGATTTTTTTTTAAGTTAATTAAATTAAGATTTTAAACATTAAGTTTTCCTCCCAGAGGTGGATCCTAGTTCCTGCCCTCCCTAGTTGAGGGTGGTTCAGACTTACTGACTTACTTCCAAAGAGTCGAGTTTGGCAAGTGAAAAATAGTAACTTCACAGCATAGCAAAGAATCCAGAGAGAAACCACCTTAACCAGAAGTTCAAGGCAAACCTCACCGGTAGTGTCGCGTGGGTGGCACAGATGCGATAAGAAGGGCACTGCGAAATGGGGTATTTTCTCTAAAACCCTATAATCCAGTCTTATTAGGAGAAAATCACCAAAGGTGATTTGGAGGACATTCTCCAGGACACTTTCCAGTCCTTCCTCTGCAAGACTGTTTAAGAGAAACTGCCAGAAGGGCAGTCATGAAAACCAAATGGCGCGTGCTTCCCTGGACTGAGTCTTGGAACTGAGAAAGGACACTAGTGCAAAACAGGTGAAACCAAATCAAGTCTGGAGATTGTGAGCAGCAATATGCCGCCGTCGGTTCCTTTGTTTGACAACACACTGCGGCAGTGTGACTGCTAACAGTAGACGAACTGGGCGAGGAGCTCTCCACACTACCTTTACGACTTTTCTGTAAATCTGAAGTGATTCCACAATGAAAAGTTCACTTACAAAAAAAAAGTGCTTTCCCTCCCAGCAGTATACCCACGCCTTCCCTTGCTTCTTCCCCCACTTCTTCCCCCACAGGCGTCTCTGAAATTCTGAGGAACCCCAGGAACTCCCAACCAGGGGGCAGTGGGTAGTAGCAGCTCATCCCGAGCTAACCCCCTGAACCCATCCCCAAGGCCCTTTTTTCTCGGACTCTCCAGTGAGCTAACAGCAGCCCAGCCTTGGCTCACTTCTTTCCTATAACACGTTTAGTGAGCCAAAGTAGCCCTGCCTAGCCTCTCTCCTGTTGCTTCTCTCCAAAGCCCTTCCTTTAATAAATGTACTTTCAAAATCACCTGGACATGTGAAATTTTTCCTGCATGAAGTCAAGAACCTACACTTCCTGGGGTGGGGGCGGGGCGGGCTGCATGGTGGTGGAGGCTGGTGCAGCTGGTAGATGCCTGGATTCAAAACCCCAGCTCCACCTGTCAGTAACTATGATGTGGGGGAAACGCTTACTAACCATCAGCCTCTGTTTCCCCCTCTGTAAAATGGGGAAAATAATATCAGCCTCACAGGGTCACTCCTACATAAAGCGTGTAGAGCACTGCTGGAACGTGATCAGTCTGTGTCGGCCACATTCTGTAATCTTTGCGTCTGTCTGTCAGGGTCCCCATCCATGCCCAGTCCAAACAACAACAATGATAACATCGGTAGCCACTGCTGATCGTCCTCTCACTTGGACATTCTTTCAGTGACCCCGTGACACCATTCTCACCTCATATGTGGGGAAAACAAGGCTCAGGAATTCTGGGTGAGGTGCCCAAGATCATACCGGTAGAGCCAGGATTTGAACTCAAGTCTTCGACTTCAGAGCCCACACTCTTGGTCTTTTAGTAAGTTGCACTTAAGGTCCATCACTGAACTTTTATGGGGACTGTGGGCGAGGTGGACGTAAACCCTTGCAAAACAAATGGACCTCAAGACAGTGGCCTGCATACTGTGAGTATTCGGAGAGAGGGATGGGCAGATTCCTGAGAAGCTGGAAAGGTCTTCAGGTGGGAGAGGTCTGGCCAGCCCTTAAGACTAGGCAGGGCTGGGACTGGTGCGTTGAGAGGGGTGTAGCTTCAGGTGGGGGCAAAGGTGTGGAGGTGTGGCTGGGCAGGGCTCTATGGGCCCTGAGCCAGGGGCAGTGCCAGGGATAAAGTCAGGGCAGGTAAGGGGGCTGGCCAGCCTCCAAGTGGGTCAGACATAAAGCAAAAGGCTGAGGCCCAGGCCAGGAAGGACCTGAGCTCTCTTTTCCTGTCAGCCAGATTTCCCTTCCTCTAAGACCCAGAGGACTTGAACTCTCAACTGGGAACTATTGCCCATACCCCTCAAAAGCCGGAGTATGGAGACTCAAGGAAATAACAGACCCCCTGCTCGGACTCAGCCTGCCTAGCACAGGGACTGAGGAGAGTGAGTGGGGCCCTCAGCCCCGCTTTACTGGTTTGCTCTCTCAGGGGGAACACACCCTGTATGGCAGCTGCTATCCAGTACACACCCAAGACATGCTTCCAGCTTTCCTCCCCAGCAGGGTGTGGAGCGGGACCCAATCCTGACACTCTCTCCCTCCAAAACCAAATCCGACCCATCGTCAAAAATGAAAGTTTTACTGAAGGCTTCTCAGGCATTTAATAGGCAAGTTTCTTAGTGTGGCAAGACTTCCTGAAAGTCTTACCTCCCAGTCAAGTTCCCTTCCTAGGAACTATTTTTCCTGAAGCCTCAGCTTCATGACTGCTCGCTGCCTCTCATGTGCACACACAGTGCCATTAGCAGGCCTGGCTCCATGACTTGCAGGTCCTGGTGTACAGTGAAAATGTGGGGTGCCTGCCTGGGAAATTATGAAGAATTTCAAGACTTTGACAGCAGGGCATGAAATCAAGTGCTGGGCCCTCCCACGTGCAGAACGCTGTCGACTGCAAGGGCGCATGCCCACGAAGCCAACCCGGCCCTTAGTGCACGCACCACAGGGACTAGAACACCAAGTTTTCAAGAATTTTAAAGTGGAAGCACCCCATCAAAAACAAAGCATATTTGAGGATGGCTGCTTTGGGCTAGTCCCACCCCTGACCCTCAGACTCGCACTTTCCATCTTGCCCTCACGCCCACGATAGAAAACTTTGAGTTTTCCTACTTCAGCTGATCATGCCTTTGCAAAGTGCTCTCACATGTTCTTTATGAGAGAAGTTGCCATCCCATTTTACGGCTAGGCAAACTGAGATCCCAAAACTCCCCACCCGAGCGAGCTGTCATCTTCCTGTCAGTGGCACACATGGCACCAGCACCATGGCCTCCAGACTCCCTGAGCTTGGAGCCATTTCCATCAAAAAAGAGCCCAGACACCAGAGTGAATGCATAAATGATGCAAACCACAACGCTGAGGCAATTTATATTGTTTCTAGCATAACAGCATTTTCTCATGTTGAAGCAGCCCCGCCCAAGCCCAGACAAACACCAGGCCCAAACAGACCTCCACCAAGGGAACTGCTGAGGGAAGTGCAGCAACTGTCCCCGTCCTTCACTGACTCATCACATCCAGTGCTCCTGAGACCATAGACCACAGAGGAAAACCTTTATTCAAAAAGGTTTATAGTAGGGGTGTTTGTTTTATTTTATTCCTCCTTAAAACTTGGAGCCCATTTTTAATTTTTATTTTGAGAATACATTTATTAAAGCTGGGAACAGTGGAACAGGGAAGGGCCTAGGAGAGAAGAAGCAGCAGGAGAGAGGCGAGGCCGGGCGGCTGTGGTGCTCTGGAAGTGTCATGACAAAGAAGTGAGCCAGAGCAGGGCTGCCGTCAGCTCACCGGCGAGTCAGAGAAAAGGGGGCCTTGGAGACGGGTTCAGGGGCTTAGCCCTGGACGAGCTGCTGCTGCTCATTGCTCCCCTGGTTGCAAGTCTCTCTGAGTCCCTTTGAGCTTAGGAGATGCTCGCCTGTGGGAGAAGAATGAGAAAGGAAAGGTGCAGGTGTGTTCCCAGGAGAGGTGCATGCACTGGGTCCTTTTCTTGAGGGTTTTAAAGGGTGGGTGTTTAGGAGAGGTCTTAGGAAAGCATCTCAAAAGCCTATTCATCAGCTTTTCCAGGTGTAGCCTTTCAAGGCCATGGTCCCCACTGACTGGTCAGTGCTAGGGCAGGGGGTCATTAGTCATGGCAACTAGTCCTGATGTTGCCTGCCTGGTTTTGCTGCTTTTCTGGACCTGAAGATGAAATACAACTGAGGCCTAGATATTATCTCTAGGAAGGAAAGGTCAGGGAGGTCTAAACCATGTGACCAGTGACATGCCAAGGAAAGAAAGGCCATCCTGGGGGTGAGGTCTAATGCAAGTTTTGCCCATTGATAAGTACCCAGGACTTTCCACCCCCGTGGCCTTCTGTATCCGGCTGTAAATCGCTCAGCCAATTTGTCGAGCTGTCTGTCTCAGATTCCCCATTTTGCTTGTCAAGGAATTTTCCCAGCTTCTTACTATCCTGCCTCAATTCCCCCTCACAGACTTCCATCCCTGAAATGTTTTAGGAGTTATGAGGGAGGACTGTATGTCTTCAGTAACTGCTTCCTGCTGTCAAGGCCTGTGGTCCCTGCCTATATAGGGTATGAACGTCTCTCCCTGTCTGATTTAAGGAGGACAAAGGAATAGGATCGAGATGGGAACAAAGAGGCTGTTAGCTGATTCTTCCAAAGTAGGGATAGGCTGGAATCCCTGAAGCATCATCATCTTGATATTGAATTGTTCCATCATTCGAGAGGCAAAGTTGCTAGATTGCTTCATATCTCATTGACTCGATTATGTAGTCCTGGTCAATACAGCTGATGCCCAATTATGAGACCTCTAGTACCAGGATGTGAGACACAGGACAAAGCATCAGTTCAGTTATTCCTTAGAGTTCCATTTATCTTTGTCTAGTTTAAAGATATGATCTGAACATTTACCACATTTTTTGGACCATAGGACACACCTTGGTTTTAGAGGAGGAAAATAGGAAAAAAATTTGAAGCAAAAAATGTGGTAAAATATTTAATAACATAAATAACATAATATTTCACCAATGTAAATGTAAACAGAACTCAACAGCAGCATTAACAATCATTATTCCTCCCAAATTGCAGGAGGGGTACATCTTATAGTCCAAAAAATATGGTATTTTTCAAAATCTCAAGTATTGGATTGCCACCCAAATACTGGCAAAGGACTGGCAAATCCATCTACCCATTTTTGGAATGTTTCTTTCCATGGGTTTTTAAGATGAAACCTAACCCCGCCACCCACGTGTCTCCTGGGGCTGGTTGTGTGGGCAGATGGCTCCATGTCCAGAAGACAGATTTACCTTCCATCTCAGCATTGACAAGGCACCTTTTGATGAAGAATTCGCTCCACTGCTGACAGGTGGTTTTCCCTGAGAAGAGTGAAGAAGTGATCTGAGTCACGGCACCATATGTTTGTTGCTGGCAATGTTGGCGGCAGGAAACAGGTCCCACCATCTGGGTCAGCGGGGAATGCTACCAGGCAGGGATTGGCCTGGAGCAGGTCTGCCTCTTCTGACCTGGTGCCCAGTGCCCCCACCACCTAAGGAAAAAGACCTGTGTCTTCACATATGTTAGCTTTCCAGGTAGCTAATATTTACTGAGTGAAACCCATTCCCCAAGAACTATGCAAAAGATTAAAGTATCTCATTTAGTCATCAAAGCAACTCTAAGATACCACCATTTCACAGATGGGAACTGAGCTCAGACAGATTTAATAACTTGCTCAGGGTCACACAGTAGAACATGACAGACTGGGGACTTGAACCCAGGTTTGTTCCATGCTCCCCTCCCCAGATGGAAGCAGACAAGTTCCTTCCTACAGTGGGCCCTTGGGGCCCACTGGACTCTCCTTCAGTCTGGAAGCCAGCCCCTAAATCACAGCAGCAGACTTTGGGGGGCTGGAGGAGGGATAGCCCAACTGCTCCCTGACTCCAACATGTGATTAGGTCAGAGTGAGACAGCCCCCTCTAGCTCCTCCTATTTCCCCAGCCTCTCCTCCCCTCCCCCCACCCCCAGACTAGAGGAGGCAAGCTCTAGCCTGGGTTTCCAAAAAGCCAGGTTTTCCTGGAAGGCAGGATGAGGAGGGAGCAGTTTAACTTTCCAGTAAACAGCTGAGGGTGAGTCAGCCCCCGCCAGGATAAAGGCTGTCCTGCCTCCAGTCAGGGGGCTGGACCAGATGACTTCATGGGATCCTCCCCTCCTGGCCTAGACACCTTACTGGCCTGAGACCTGACACAGACTGGGAGTGGCTTTAGCCATGATGGTGGGGCATCCTATCAATGTCTGGGACCTGATCCCTCCCCAGTCTGTTTTTCTACAGATTTTGAATGGCTATCCTCCTCCTATCCCTATTCCAAACCACCCCAGCTGGATGCTGTGTTCTACAGACAACTTCATTTGATTTGGTGTTTCATTTAGAAGGATTAAAAAAGTTTTAGAGGTAGATAGTGGTGATGATTGCCAAACAAAGTGAATGAATTTTACTTAATGCTACCAAACTACAGTCAGAAAGGGTTAGAGAGGTAAATTTTAAAAAGACCAAAAAAATTTTTTTTATAAAAAATTTTAAATACACACAATAGTATAAAAAATAGTTCAATGAGTTTTCATATACCCATCACCCAACTTCAACCATCAAGATTTTTGCCATACTTGCTTCATTTACCCCTGTTTTCTCTATTCTTTCATTTTTAAAAAAGCACTTTAAAGCAAATCCCAGACACTGTCATTTCACCCCTACATCAGTATTCATCTCTTAAAAAATGTGGACCTCTTCATATGTAGCCTTAATTCTATTATCACTCCTGACACAATGAACTGATTCAAACAATACTCTCTTTTCTAGAGGATTTCAAAATTATAGCTTCATCCCCTTACAAACATAAGCACACCTCCCTCTGCTTTTCACTTCTGGTTGTTCTGCATAACTTACTGTGTTTTTGCATATCGTCTGTCTGCCCTCATTCCACTATGAGCTGCAGAGGCTGGAACCTTGTTTCGTTCACTGATGTGTCTGTGGGCCTAGATCAGGGCCTGGCAGTGCTGGAAGGCTCAGTCAATCTTTGCAGAATGAATGAATTTATAATAACGTGGGGCAGGATGAAAAGATATCGAAATGCAATATAACAAAATAAAGCAAGTTAAAAATAAATATGAAAAGGGAGATGAAATGAAAATGAGAGTAAAAGGAGGTCAGAACTGAGGTTGAGACAGAACAGACACCCATGAAGCCCCTTACTTACTAGAGATAAGTCACTTTTAGCTCCTAGCTTCCCAGCAAGCAAGGCAAAGAAGGACACTTTGTTTATTCGTTTAACACATATTTATTGGGTGTTCATTATGTGCCAGGCACTGTACTAGGAATTGGAGGAAACTTGGCAGGGTAGCTCAGTTGCCTGGAGCATAATTTCAGTACACCAGGGTTGTAGTTCAATCCCTGGTCTGGGCACATACAAGAAGCAACCAAGGAACGCATAAGTAAGTAGAACAAAAAATCGATGTTTCTCTCTTTCTCTCTCTCTCTCTCTCAAAATCAATAAAAAATAAATTATTTTAAAGAAAAAAGGAACTAGAAGATAGAGTAGAGAACAAGACAAATATGGTCTCTAATCTATTGGAGTTTATATTTTACTGGGAGGAAGATAGATAATAAATGTTTATATGTCTAGACAGTGATTCATGTAACCCTGACAACAGACTTGGTGGGGGCTAATTTAGCAGGGATGGTTAGGGAAAAGGATGAGACATGCAGTGGTTTGAATCATGACTCCCCAGACTTATGTCCATCAAGAATCTCAGAATGTGACCTTATTTGGAATAAGGGTTATTGCAGATCAGGGGTGTCAAACTCATTTTCACCGGGGGCCACATAAGCCTCGCGGCTGCCTTCAAAGGGCTGAAATAATTTTAGGACTGTATAAATGTAACTACTCCTTAACTGTTAAGGAGTTGAAATTACATCTGGCCCTTTGAAGGCAACTGAGAGGCTGATGTGGCCCCTGGTGAAAGTGAGCTTGACACCCCTGCTGTAGATGTAATGAAAGTAAAGGCCTCAAGAAGAGATGTTCCTACATTAGGGTGGGCCCTAAATCCAATGGTAAATGTCCTTTTAAGAGAATGAAAAGAAGACGCAAAACAAAGAGAAAAGAGGGGCTTGAGAAGATAGAGGCAGAGACCCGAGTTCTGAAGCCCCAAAACAAGGGGATGCCAAAGGCTGCCGCAGCCTCCAGGAGGGTGGCTTGTCCCTCAGCACCTCTGGAAGGAATCAACCCAGTTAACACCTTGATTTTGAACTTCTGGCTTTCAGAACTGTGAGAAAATATATTTCTATTGCTTTAAGCTGCCAAGTTTGTGATAATTTGTATGGTAACCCTAGGAAATTAATACAAGACCTGAATGATGAGAAGGAGCCAGCCATGGAGGACCTGGCTGACTCTTCCAGGCAGAGGGAACAGCATGTGCAAAGACTCAGATGGGCTTGATTATATCAGCAGTTCTCAGCCATGCTGTGCATTAGAATCATCAAGGATCCTTAAAAAAAATAACACCTTCTAAAGAACAATTAAGTCAGAATCTCTGCAGGTGGGCCAGGGCATTGGTATTTTTTGAAAATCTCCCCAGATAATTTTAACTCACCATTTAGAGGTCTACCACTGAGTGCCATAATTCACCACCTTAACAAGGCAAGATAAACTCATAAAAAAAACTATTAAATTAAATTATGAAAACAATTCCTGGGACCCTGGCACCTATGGGAAGCTTGGCCCGGGCCCAAGCTGTCGGTCTGTCGAGCACAACTGTATGGCTCTGGTGGATTAAACAAGTAAGTGAACAAAACCCCACTCTTCAACCAATCCCATCAGGAAATGGAGTCTATTTCACCCTCTTAAATCCAGGTTCGGCCTGCAACTTCCTTCAACCAATGGATCCTTAGCTAAAGTGATGCAAGCAGAGGCTTGGAAAGTGTGAGGACCCCAGGGCTTGCTCTCTCTTGCTGCTGGAAACCCTTGTATCACCATGGGAAAGGCCCTGGCTGGCCTCCTGGAGGATGACAGGCCACATGGAGAGAGGGACAGGTGTGCCAGCTGCCCAGACTAGCACTGCCCAACCAACCTACCAAATCAGGAGAAAGATTAACTGTTGCTGTTGAAGGCCACTATGCTTTGCAGTGATGTATTTATGCAGCAAAGGAAAGGCTAATCGATGCACCCATCTTCAATATTTCTCCAAATGAAGAGTAGAGACACTTTTGCCACCAAAATAGAGTTGCCTCTTCTTAGAGTAACACAGTTAGTATGAGGTTCATAAAGCCAGTTCTTTATTGTTCTGAATTGGGTGATGGCATGTGTTGAAGTGAACACTGAGGGTGGGGGTGGGGTAGGCATGATGGGACTCAGTGCCCACTCTTTGCCCTTCTGGCCCTGGAAGTACCTCCTCCTTTCATGTGCTACCATGACTCTCTCCCCTGCTTCCATTCTTAAATAAAAACCAAAGATAGCTCTTCCCACACCTACCACATTTTCCAGTCTACGTATCAAAAGGTTTCCGGTGTGTATTGGGTGTTACTTCTGGATGAGAAAAGTAGTCAGCACACTTAAGCTTGGATGCCAAGATATTAGGTTTCTGGACCATTTGGAAGATTTATGCAGATGAGAGAAAACGTTTGAAATCAGTGTAATTCCAGAAAGTTGCAGCTGGGCAGTCATTGCATGTTTGGAGGATTCCGGATTCCTCTGGATGTGGGGAGTACAATTAATTTAGCATACAGGTAGAGGCCAGCTCAACCCCCTCCTTCCTCCCTAGGCTCTTCTGTCTTTCACCCACCCAGAGAGATTTATGCCCTGCACAGAGGCCATATGGAATGCAGAGACCATGTGGAATGCAGCACAGGCTGCGCTCAGAACTCTGGTTAACTCCTTCCTGACCTGCTGCATGTTGGGCTGGAAGCCAGGCAGGAGGATGACTTCTGGGACTTGCCTAGTGGCCTCCACGTACCTGGCACCACGTTGACACGAACCGTGCAGCTCTCCCAGAGCCCCAGTTTGACAGGTGAGGAACATGAGGTCAGAGAAAGGAACTGAATTGTCCCAAGTCTGACAGAGTCAGTAATGACTGCTACTAAGAAAACCAATCCAAGTGATAATATGAAATAGTGCAGTAATAATAGCAATAATGGTAGAGTAAAAATACATTGTATTGAGCTTTTCTGTGCCAGCTACAACCTGCCTTAGAAGTATTCGCTCATTTAACCTTCATCCCAGCTCTCTGAGGTAGGAACTGTTATGAACTTTACACAGGATGGAACTAAGGCACGGACAAAGAAGGACACTTATCAAAGGTCACACATCTAGACAGTGGAGGGGAAGCTCAAACCGGACTGAGGCCGATCCCACCACCTCTTATCTCTGTAGGGTCACTTAGTCATAGTAATCACAACGACGATGAACATTTCTAAAGCACTTTCTGTGGGCTTCGACTCATACTGGAACCTTGCCTGCATTATCTCATTGAGTCCTCACCACAAGCCTGTGTTGTAGATGCCTCTCTGTGCCTCAGTTTCCTCTTCTGTAGATAAAGGCTTACAGGATTAAGTGCCAGGCACATAGGAAGTGTTCGGTTAAGTATTATTCTCTTGTATTATTGTATCATATTATTTTCTTGTATTATTAAGGACATTATTAAGGATAAATCTCCATGGCTTATCATATTAAAAGTTTCAGTCCATCTCACATCTTGGTTGGGTGCAGGTCAGAGAGGCAGGGCAAGGGGTCTGCGCATGCAGTCATTCAAGGGCCCAGGCTCCTTCCACCTTGTGGCTCCACCTCTTCCAGGTGTTCTACATCCTCTCAGCTGAGTCAGCAGGAGAAGGACAAGGGCAGGGATAATGTGGGGGAGGTTTATTGGGGCCCAGGCCTGGAAGTGGCACTTCTGTAACACAAATCACAGGATCACTCCACACAGCAAGGGGGTCTGGGAAATGTGTTCTGGCTGGTGCCCATGGAGAAAAGAAGAGTGTGGATATGGCAAATAGTATTTCCATTTTTAATTCTGTTCATTTGAGGCCTGGTGAAGGTGGTAGACCCAGCACTAGTCAGCGGAGCCACCCACTTACCTGTATATACCGAGCATTAAGGGCAGGTGGACATTGTGGTGCACATGGTGTTTTTCCACACATAGCTCAATGGTGGCTCCTGTGGCTATCTCATGTCATCCCATATGCAGTACTTCCTTTTTCCATGACCCAGCATATTTCCCGTCACCCAGAAGATAAGCACGGGATCCAGGGCACAGGCTTGCTCTAAGGAAGCCTTTAATGAGCCCCAGCATCTGGTGTGAGCAAGGGGCCACATCTAACGGATGCCCACCACAATGGGATTCCAATGCAAGGACCCATCATGTCCAGCCTGTCTAGGGTCTCAGCCTGTCCAGGCACCAGAATACCCTCACGCTCTCTCTCCTAGTGGGAGAGAGCAGAGAGCCCCCACCTCAGGAACCTAATGCAGTGCCCCTAACAGACCCTGAAGGTCACCTTAAATCAGCCAGAGGAGGGTGGTTGAAGACAGAAAAGCCTGGGAGTGGTGGAGAGTGGAAGTCGGCTGGATCCAGTGGGAGACCCAGATATGGGTCACCTAAAACAGACATATGATGAGGGCTGCCAACATATAGTAGCATTTACTGCATGCCAAGTCCTTTAAATGAATTATCCCCTTCAGTCCTCATGACAACCAAATCAATGACATACTATTATTATGCCCACTTCCCAGATGGGGAAACTGAGGTACACGGGGAGGCAGTGTTGCTTGCTTACAGTCAGGCAGCTGGAAACAGGCAGAGCTGGAACTTGAGCCCTAATGTGTCTGACGCTAAACCCTGTGTTCTTCCATATTCTAGACTCTGTTGCCTTCTGGGGACTGGGTGCTGGGACCTGCAGAGCTCAAGAGCCGGGAAGACACAAGCAGGCTCTACCAGGGGTGTCCAACCTGCAGCCCACAGGTCCCATGCAGCCCAGGAGGGCTATGAATGCAGGCCAACATAAAATTGTAAATTTGCTTAAAACATTATGAGATTTTTCTTTTAAAGATTTTATTTATTTATTTATTTATTTTTAGAGAGGGAAGGGAGGGGGAGAGAGAGAAAGAAACATCAATGTGCAGTTGCTGGGGGCCATGGCCTACAACCCAGACATGTGCCCTGACTGGGAATTGAACCTGCGATGCTTTGGTTCGCAGCCTGCGCTCAATCCACTGAGCTACGCCAGCCAGGGCAAGAATTTTTTATGTGGTTTCGGGTCGAGATGTATTTAATGTGTGGCCTGAGACAACTCTCCATCTTCCAGTGTGGCCCAGAGATGCCAAATAGTTGGACACTCCTGCCTAGACTTTCTGACTTTGTGCATAATGACAGGGACCTCAGGCTGAGGGCACAGGGCCTGCCCAGGTCCCACTCAGAGCATTTTTCTCCCCAGCACCTAACAGGGCAATAACCAGGACAGGTCTTTGTATGGGAAAGAAGGAGGGACCCACATTCTGGGTTCCTGCCATTCCCACCCCACCAGGGCTTCCCACCTGACAGCTCCTAGGTCTCCCTGGGGGCCGTTCCTGGCAGAGTATGTATGTGCTCAATAAATATTTGTCAAATGGCTGAGTGAACAAATGAACAAAAGAATGAAAAGAGATAGCCTTTTCTCTCAACATTACCTTGCTTTTTCCTCTCGTATTACTGGATTTTGTATTTCATCTTTTATAATGAGCACATTTCCCACATTTCCCACCTCTGTAATTGGGTCAGTAGATTTCACAATTGCTACTGGCAAGTGGCAGACATGATAAAATTGTCGCTGCCCCCCAAATATCTTTATCTACTTATTTCAACTATATTTTTTATGTACATAGGGATGCTCTGTTATGTGAGAAAGGAACTTTTCCAATGAGAAAAGAATAAACATCTCAAGTGATAATAGCTTTCCACCGGTTTCATTGGCAGAGTTTTCTCTTTCTTAGTGCCGTGTGAAATAATGGTGTGTTCTCATAACCCCTGCCATCTTGGAGCCCACGAAACACAGCACTTCAGGAGCATCTGACTGCCAAGAATGCGGACAGCTAACAAGCACTGAGCTCCTTGCAGGCTCTACATTGACTATCTGCTTATAATTAGGTAATTACTGCCCAGATATTATTATTCCCATTTTACCAATGGGGAGACTGAGGCACAGAGAAGTCAAGTTACTTCCTCAAGATCACTGAGAAGCAGAGCCAAGACGTGGCCAGCAGCCATTCCACACCAGAGCCTGGGTGCTAACCACTGGCACACCCGCCTCCCACTCAGCGAGCAAAGAGAAGCACTGAGGTTATCATTTTCATTTCTAACAGCCAGTGGGTTAATGTGGCAGCCTGTTGGTGTTTGTTGAGCACCTAGTGTGTGCTGAGCGAGCTCTACAGTGGGGGCCATGGGGAATCCCTGTGAAAGGGCCCTGGCCTCTCTAGGTATACAACATCATTCTAGGGCTACGGAGCCTTCACCCATCCTACTAAATTAAAAATCCAAACAATAGTCATAGATAATTTCAGTACAAGCTGGGTCCCTTAAGTGCTAATAGGAGCAGAATGGAAGGGCTCAGCCAGTGGGGCAGTCCAGTAGGTCTTCACAGAGGTGGTAACTTAAACCTGTAAACTTCTCCCAGGGCTTCAACCAGAATCCTACGGGCAGCTATTTTGCTGAGAGATGAGGAGGCACATTTCATAGGGTGGGATGCCCTTGCCTGCAGTCAGCTTTGCCCCTTACTGGCTGTCACACCTGGCAGGCACTTCAGCCCAGACCTTGGCCCTGGCCTGTCTCCTAAGCTGGGGAGGCTGTGAGGGAAGTACAAGGCATAGAGCTTCCTCGGGGGCAGACACCCAGCCTGGCTGCTGTGTACTCTCTGGGCAGGGTCAGCCACTGAGTCTCAGACCCTCACAGAGGAGTTTCTCCATATCAAGGCCAGTGGCTCCTCCTTTGGCTGGCTTAGATCTGGGACTTGTCAGTTCAGGTTGCCCATTTACTCATGTAGTTCTGGGTTCAAGTCCTAGATCAGTCATTTACAAGCATGACATGGGCTTGCCCTGCTGAGCTTCAGTTTCCTCTTTTCTAGAATGGGATTAACAGTACTGACTTTGCAGTGTTTCTGGGAGGTTTCAGAGACAAGGCCTGTGGGCCCAGTGCTCAGCACAGTGCAAGACGGGCAGCTGGCGCATGCGCAGCAGTAGGAGCTAGTTGGTGGGGCCTGGCCCTGGGCCGGTGGAAGATGCCTACAGGAGCCAGAGTTCACCCTCGGGTGCCTGATGGAAGTGGGATAGTTTATTTTATCTGGGCCTCAGCTGAGGCCTCTGTAGAATGGGGAAAAGAGCAACAGGGGCCACCTCACACTGTCATGATTCAGTAACAAACATGCACACAGAGGGTACTTAATAAATGGCAGATTTTGTAATGCTCTGTTCACCTCTGGAAAGAAAAAAGACCATCCAGTTATCCCCATTTTTCAGAAAGGAAAAAGCACAGAGAGGTGGAGGATTTGCCCCAAGCCACACAGTGGGAAGGGAAGGGGAGGCCTGACTGGCGTCCTTAGGCTGCACCACTCTCTCCTTTCACCCCCAGCTCTGATCAAGAATCAGGGTAGAACCGCCTTGGCATTACAATCAGCCAAGAGCAGCAGTCAGGGCCCCTGACTCCCGGTCTAGGCTGCCCATGGACTCAGTCTTTCTCTGTATGCACCACTTTAAGCAAAAGGGTGCTTATGGGCTCTAGTATGAGTACCTAAAGGGAAAGTTGTGCCAAGATTCCTGCACTCACTAATGGGAGGAATAACAGTGAATCTACTTGTGTGTCCACCACAGTATTTCTGTTAAGACTCATAACCCCCCAAAGCATGTATAAGGTGTCATTGGCCCCATTTCTCCCTATATAGGAGAAATCCAAGCCCAGAGAGGTTAAGAAACCTGCCTGAGGTCACACAGCCTGGACATAGGAGGGTCAGGATTCTCATTGACCAATGTGGCTGGAGCGGTGGAAAAGATGAACTTAAACATGGAGACGCTGGAGTAAGGAAGCCCTCAGAAGGGGTCTGGGGGCATGGAGGGCCCACAGACCCTCCTCAGAGGCAAGTCCTTCCTGACATGGTTATATTGCTGGAAGGGGAAAAACAAGGGAGGAGGAGGAGGAAATTCTGTTTGGCATTATAGTGTTCCCACATGCCATAGTCCTTTTACCATGTCAGTGGTCATGGCCCAGCTTTCAGCTGCCAGCTGTAGCTTTCTCCCAGTTGCCAGGGCCCACCCTGTGCCACACAGCGGACCTGATATGCCCCCTCTGTCCCAGCACCCTCAAGGGGGATGGCCCACACATACTGCAGCTCCCTGGTCCCATAGTCTGCCTGTCCCACACCGTTTCCCAGGGCTGGGGGTCCCAAGCCCCAGTCGCCCACAGCAACTGCCTGCTCATTAACACATTGGGCTGCCTTCTCCAGCCCCACTTCCTCACTCACTTGTGTATGCTCCCTGAGATCTGCTTCTGGGATCATTTCAGCCTGGGGCAATTTGTCCCCAGGGACATTCCACAAAGCTCTGGAGACATTTTTCATTGTTACAGTGACAGAGGGGAAGATGCTACTGGCTTCTGGTGGATAGAGGCCACAGATGCTGCAAAACTTCCTATGACTCACAGAGCAGACCCCAAAAAGAAGTATCTGGCATAAATGTCCACAGTGGTAAGGCTGAAAATTCCTGACTAAACTAAGACACTGAGCCCTGGCCAGCGTAGCTCAGTTGGTTGGGTGTTGTCCTGCAAACCAAAAGGTGACAGTTTGATTCCTGGTCAGGGCCTGGGTCGTGGGACTCTGTGCTCTGCTCCCATTGGGGTGCTGGCTGAAGGCAGAAGGCAACCAATCGATATTTCTCTCCCTCTCTTTCTCCCTCCATTCCCCTCTCTCTTAAATGAGTAAGTCAGTCAGTAAGTAAATAAAAAAATAAAATAAAATAAGACATTGAATGGCCCCTTCAATCCTTGGCCTGACATAAATGGCCCAACAAAACCAGGGTGGGGACAGGCCTGATGGATGGGGAGCTAGCCCCTGGGATCCCCTGGCTTTTGCCTGCCTCCCCCCTCCCCTTTCCATCTCCCACCATTCCATGTGGTTCCACTGCTGCGCTGTCCCAGCCCCACAAGAAGATCCAGTGCAACAAAGGGCATGCAAGGCAAAGCTCCGCCAATCTAAAACTCCCACCCCAGACCACGGTCAGGGAAGTCTGTGACTCAAGATAAGCTGATCAGAATTCTCTCTGGGACTTTTCTGCCAGAGGCTGTCTCTTTCCACTGGGACCAAGGAACTGGCCAGGCAGGAGTCAGGGGCGTGCAGAGAGCGGCAGGCTTCACTGACAAATGCCCAGAGGGCAGAGTCCTGACGACAAATAGCTGTTCAGCGACGTGAATCAGAACCTTCCCTTTTTTGGAATGGCTTTCCTGTTTTGACTAAGACGGCCCTATCTCTGCCACTGGGTTGGGAATTTCCTGTTCTTTTATCTCATTCTCAAGCACCATTCCTCCTCCCCCTTCTAGGAGCTGAGAAGAGGAATCGGCCAACCACAGGACCACCCAACTAATTATTGATGAACTCCTTACTCACCTGCTGTCTGGCTACCAGAGAACACCTGAGCCAGCCTCTTATCACCTCATAGATAAGGGAATCAAAGCTGGAAGAGCTCTACATCCACCGTGGCAGGATCCTCGGGGCAGTGGTCTGGTTGGGCCCCTTTGAGGGCCTAATGGAAGCTATAGGTGGCCCTGGAGGGTTCACAAAAGTGATGCCCATCCCTGCCTTGCCTATCTTCTCTGTATTAGGGTTTTTCAAGGGAGTTATATGTGGATTTTGGACTGGGCTTGAATCCTGAATCTGCTGCTTCTTGGATGAGTCAATCTGAACAATTCACTTCTCTCTAAGCCTATTTCCTCACCAGCAAAATGTGGAGAGTAATACACCAACCCCTGAGGCTGTTACTGGTGTAAAACTTACAGGAGACAGTAAGGAAACCTTTAGTCTAGTGTCTGATGCTTAGTAGACAGTCAACATTCTGGGGGAATAATATTCTAGAAATACTTTCTGTTTGAAAAATAAAGAGGAGACGCCCCTGGCCACTCCTCCCATCCTGAACTAGGGAGGCAAGGAATCCTCTAGGGCTGCTGAGGAGGTGGGTGTGGAGGCCAGATCCATCAGGGACCTCCCTCCGCCAGCCAGTTAGTGCTTGGCGGTGCAGGGCCTGGTGTTTGCAGGCTCCCCCACCCCTGGCACACCCAGGCCCCCACCCTGTGAGTCAGCCCCACTCCTTAAGACACAGTAAAACCCACAAGTCACTTCCTGGCGGCCCCAAACAAAGGCCTAGAATCCACAGTGCAGGAACTGACCCCTTATCATTCCTCAGGTCTGATAATAGGGGCAGGAGGGTCTGAGTCAGCCCAGAGTAACTAGTTGTTGCATGATTTGCCCTGGCCTCAGGCCTGCTCCCAGCCCCACCTGAGGGCTCAGAGCCCCTCTCCTTTTCTCCGCAGTCCTGCTGTACTTCCTTCGGGTCCACCCTTCAGCCCTCTGGCATTGTCTCCAGAGGAAACCAGCTAAAACCTCTCTGGGAGAAGCAGCAGCACGTAGTGGAGAACTCCCTGGAGTTTCTCAGACAGACAGGCTCTTGTGGGGCCCAGAGGTGGGCAGGGACAGGAACAGTGTGAGGAAGAAGGGGAAAGGTACCGGGAGGGGTAGGTCTCACCCTCCTGTAGAGCACTCCATAGGAGCACCCCGCCAGCCCCACTCTTGTCTGACTATCCACTCAGCAGCGAGAACCATCCTATTTAAGCTACATCTGCTTGTCCTACCTTACTCAGAACCCCTCTGTACCATATGTTTTTTATCCACTCATTTACTGATGGGCACTTAGGTTGCTTCCAACACTTGGCTATTGTAAATCGTGCTGCTATGAACATTGGGGTGCAGAGGTTCTTCTGAATTGGTCGTCAAGGAACATGTGTGAAGCACACATGGACAAAGCCAAAGGATTGAGGGTGGGAGGTGGGGGTGGTTGGGGTGGGGGGACAACTGTACTTGAACAGCAACAACAAAAAAAAAATAAAAGAAAAAATGTCTTTTTAAAAAGAACCCTTCTGTAGCCCCCCACTACCCTTGGGGGCGGGGCCAGGTTTTGTTCTGACTCTAGGGCTCTTTCTACCACGTTCCAGACAGAGCTCCTCCAGTTCCTACAAGGGAACTCCTCACACTTTTGGGTTTCTGCCGCCAGGACCCTGAAGAGTGGGGGTATTGGAACTTTCTGGGTGAGTGAGTAGAGGTTTGAGGGAAGGCTTCCTGGACGAGGTGGCATTTGAGCTGTCCTGGTATTCTGACAAGAATGAGAGGCAGAAGGAGAGGAACGTAGGTAGGTGATTCCCAAACAAGGCAACAACTCCAATTCATCCCACTTGTCCCTGAGCAAGGAGCCTGGCTCTCTTCCCCAGCAGCTTCTAGTGGAAAGAGCAGGAAGCTCAGCACTTATCCACTGTGACCTTGGACAAACGTCTCTTTATCTCTGATCTTCTCTGTAAACTGGGCTGAGGTCAGCTGTCAGGCCTGCTAGGGGAGGGGAAAGCCTGCAATGTGTGTCAGTGCCCAGTGGGTGCTTGGGCCGATTGGTTCAAAGGGCTTTTCTCCGGGGCAGTCTCTTGGTTGCTTCTCTGGTTGGGGTCAAGGGACAGGGCCAGGGTTGGGGGAAACGAGGCCAGACCAACCCGGATTTTCCAATTGTTCCCAGCTGTGTGTTTGCGCCTTGGGCTGGTGGGAGGAAATTCTCTGCACAAAGACAGGAAGTCAGAGGTGCTCTGTGGCAAAGGCAAAGCTCACAGCGGTGCCTGGTACAATCAAAGGGTCTCTCGGGCACACGGAGAGCTGGGCAGGGAATCACAGCAGAGGCTCTGTCACCCCGGCACCTCTCAACCCCTCTAAGGGCATCAACTCAGGATGTCACATGGGAAACTGAGACACAGACAGAGTTTGGACCTACCCTAGGTCATATAAAGGCTTCTAATTCAGGTCCCCCTCCACTTTTTTTCAAGTCCACAACCATTGACTGAGGATGTTTTATCAAGTACCTAGAAATTGGTAATCCCTCACCAATTGTGTTTTAAGATAATTCTTTTTTATTATATGTACATACTGACATTGTAAACAGCTTTGTTGAAGGGTAACTTACATGCCATGGAGCTCACCCACAGTGGGCGCACTGCGTGATGAGTGGGTTTCCACGGCAGCTCCGCCGCCAGCACAGACTGTGTGCAGGCACTTTCAATGCGCTGTTTGCCCATCTGCAGTGAACCCAGCCCCGCCCCAGGCAACCACTAGTCTGCTTTCTGTCTCTGTAATTGTGCCTTTTCTAGAAATCTCCACTCTCTTAAAAACAAAACAAAACAAAAGAGGAAGAGCCCCTGCTCTGTCTTAGGCCAGGAAGGGGGAAGACTTTGAGGACAAAAAAGTCGTTTTGGCGAGGAACCTGGAGAGTGTGGGGCCTGACACCCGCCACACCCCCTCCCCAGCTCAACACAGAGAACTCCGAGATGCAGGCACTGAGGGTCAGAGAGGCCCGGGGATGGGGGCTCCTCAGACTGACCACCCCATGCCTTCATTCCACAGACGATAAGGATGGTGGTGGCAGCGATGCCCTACTCAGGGCCTGGCCTGGCCATGTCAGCTACCCCAGGTCTGGATGCAGATGGCAGGAGGTACTGGCTTCCCCAGGTCCAGCATATGAGGAGCTCACGAGGTGCAGATAGGCTCTGGCGTCTGCTGGGCCTAGGGAGGCCTGCTTCATTGGGCCGGCCAGTACAGTTCCAGCTGGAAGGCTCTTGTTCCCAACTTCTGCCTCTGGGCCCTGATAAGCTCTCCATGGGTTATATATAAGTGTTCAGAAAGGAAACTGCCAGCTGCACAGACTTGTAAGTGACTGGGGAAATCACCTTCCAAACTAGACCAGACCCAGAGTAAGCAGCCAAAAAAGAGCTCATTCACAAAAGCAGGGCAAGTTTGGAAGCAAGGCTGGGGGCTGGGGGCTGGGGGCTGGGCTGACCTTGGCCTCCAAATCACCGGGGCAGGTGAAACCACAGAGGCCTCCTCTGTCCTAATCAGGAACTTACTGTGTTTTTTGAGTCTGGGGGCATACTATAAATTTCTTTTTTCTGCCATGACCAGGCCTAGGAAGAGGAGGAGCTTTCTAGTACTTCCAGTGGGACGGCCTTTCTCACCCCAAAATGAGCAAAGCTCTGAATCTGTGCGTGGATATGACTAGGATAATAATGATGATAACAGTGAACATTCATTCAGAGCTTCACGTGTGCTGTTCTAAGTGCTGTCCTATGGAATATGTACCATTGTACCCATATTACACAGAGGAGGAAACTGAGACCCAAAGAGGTGAAGAAAAGTGAGGAGTTGCACACAGTGGGGATAGAGCTGGGAGCCGAAACTTGGAAGTTGGCTCCATTTGTGTTCCGTGCATCACTGACTTCTGCCATGGAGATGCCCTGCCTTCCCCTGAGTCTTGTTAACTGGCCAACACTCAATCCTGAAACACTGGAGACCCATCAAAGCTGACCCCAAGGTGCCAGTGCCTCTGCTCTTTCCAGCACTCCAAAATGCCCCTGTGCAGCCAGCGCTCTGTGATGCTGAGTAATTAGAAATGAATTTTGTAAGGGAGCTGCTACAAGTTAAACTGTGTCTCCCAAAAGCTGTTCAAGTCCTAGCATATACACACTGCCACCTGAGAAAATGACCTTATTTGGAAAGAACTTCTTTGCAAATGTAATCAAATTAAGATGAGGTCATAGTGGATTAGGATGGCTCTAAAGTCAAGGACTGGTGTCCTTATAAGGAGAGGGTGATTTGGAAACTACAGACACACACACAAGAAAGAAGTCACCATGATTACATGCTGTGTCCACAAGCCAAGGGACACCAAGGACTGCCAGCAACTACTAGCAGCTGGGAGTGAGGCATGGGACAGACTCTGCCTTGGAGCTTGCAGAAGGAACCAACCCCGCCTGCACCTCGATTTTGGACTTTTGGCTTTATGAACTGTGAGAGAATATATTTCAGTTGTTCTAAGTTACCCAGTTGGTCGTCATTTGTTATAGCAGCCCTAGCAAGCTATTTTTTTCCCAAATCTTTTCACCCAGCTTTGTCATTTTGCTGGTTTCCTCATTAATGAGTTAAATAAACTTTGATGTGGTCACCATATACTTGTATAAGAATCCTTCTGAAAATTATACTTCACCATAGCATAGATCTTGAGCTGTTACTTAAGTTTACCCATCCACTGTCATGGGCAGTGTCCCTACTGCCCATCCCCTGTTCCAGGCACTGGGAAAATCCAGGCTAAACCCCCAGCTCCCCAGGGATGATAGTCCACCCAGATGGTGTGAGGAGGAAAACAGCCCTCTAAGCCTTGGTCTTTTTTAGCAGCTGGACGGCAAGCCAGCTTGGCCACCCAAGGCTGAGAGTTGGAGAGCCAGGGGAAGATCGATCCCTTCAGACCTCTCCACATCTGAGGAGTAGGGCAGAGAAAATGCTTGTGAACCCATGCCAGAGGTGCTGGGGGCTGGGGATTGGTGACATGAAGCAGACGGCCAAACAGCCCACTGAGGACAGTGAGGTAATTCTGAGACTGACTCACTCCAATTGGCAAAGAGTGTGCAAGAAGGAAGTCAGCTCCTCCTGAACCAGAAACAAGTGGGTGCGCGGGTTTGGGCCTGGGAGTGGGTGCTCCGTCCGTTGTCCAGTGCTTACCGAGGCTTCTGGTAGAAGGCTCAGGCGCTAACTGGTCTCCTCTCTCAGGACACCTTCAGAACTGAGGCATGTGATGAGAAGTGGGTAGGACAGGGGGCAGGTTTGAGTCTCATCTTCCTCGTTTACTCCCTGTGTGATCAGCAACAAGAATCTAGTCATCAGTTTCCTAATTTGGAAAATGACCACCTTTCCCACTAGTTGTTCCCGGGAGGCCTTGATGGACTCAGGGACAAGAACTCACCTAGGAAAGGGTTTGGAATGAAACTGGCATCTAAATTATTAAAAAAAAAAAACATTAAGTCATCCTCAAATACTCCCTTGGCTTTTTTTGAGGAAATCACTCTAAACAGGAGGGCGGGAGATAAAAGCAACTTGTCATTTCTTTCCCTCAAAATGGAAAATATCTTTTCATGTAAAAACATTGCTGCATTCCACTAATTCTAAGATGCACATTTTTTCACATTTTAACATCTCAAAAACCTCTCAGTACTGTGTGTCTTACTAGTTGGTGACAGGCAGTTTAATTGGTAGCAGTTTGCTTTCATGGCAGCGTATAAAATAATGGTGTCTTTCGATTGTTGGCAATGTAGACTTAGGAAATGTGGCCTTAAATTGATACACACTCATTGTATAAAATTCAGACACACAGAAGTATACATAGTAAAGGTTCCGGAATTCCAGAGCACTGCCACCCTGAAGACAGCCTGCTCTGTGTGAAAGTGCACGTTTGTTTTCATTCTCTTTAATTGCCCAGCAAATCTCCTCAGACCAGTTACCCACACCTCCTCCAGTGCACCAGAGCCAAACTAATGCTCATCTAAATACAGCAACATGCTACAAATTTGGATTTTGTGATCAGACACCTTCCCCACCAGCACCCCCACCCCATGTGGCTGGTGGCCCGCTGCCCGGCTCTGCCTGCAGACTGGCGCCCTGTGCTGGGAGTCGGTGATGTCAGCCTCTAAAACAATGTATGTGCAGTGCAGTTTGTAGCTTTACTACTTGCAAGGGACAAAAATCAGGGATGTGTGGGGCCTGAAGAGGGAAGGCAGTAGGAAATCAGAAATGTGTGTCTTATGCAAGGACAGGCTTTTTTACCCATGATATGATTTAGCAGCACCACAAAGGAGCCCTCACACTTAGCTCTGTGCCAACTTAACCAAATTGGAAAGGAGGAGGCACGTTTCATAATTAATACGTGTTGACTCTGAGGAACAGGCAGCTGTCAGGGGCACTGGGCTGACTTTGAAAACCATTTTTCAGAGGAGAAAGGGAAAGTGACTTGTCCAAGGTGTTTTGACTAGTAGTCAGCAGAACCAACCTAGAAATGAGTCAGGTCTCTCGGCAAGCCAGTCCAGGACTCCTTCCTCCTCTACACCAGGTGGCCTCCTGGGGATGCCCTGACACCCACCTCAGCCCTGTACAAAATCTGCCGTGCTTCGAGCCTATCTCCCTGGCCTTTTGTGGATCACCACTTCAACAGGAGACTGAAGTGAGAGGCAAGGGGAAGGAGGTGGGAAACACACGGCCTGGGGGCCCACTGGCTATGAATGAGACTTCTGTTTGTCTGCCTGTGCGCCTGGAATTTTGTATGAAAACAGTGAACTGGAAGGAGGTGAAAGCATGTTCCCCAAAGCAGGCCACCCCCCACCCTCGCTGCATAAAAGACCTGCTTTGTTTCAAACAAAGCAAAGGAGAAGCTGGGGAATGCATTGAGATTTTAGGGGGAGGTCAGGTGTCTGGCATGAAGCAATCTGAAAAACCAGGAACCAAACCAAAACCTGGGATTTCAGACTCCAATCATCTTCCTAACTGCTCTTATATTTGTGTGATACTTTATACAAACTTGCAAAAATGCTTTCTTAGACATTTTCTCAATGGAATGAGAGCTTGGAGAGGGACGGCCAGGATGATTCTTTCAGTCTTCTCTCTTGCCATGTGGGTAGCCGTGTTCTGTAACTCTGAGAGTCTGACAGACTGGCTGGGGTCCTGGCTTCTGCTCCCACTAGCTCCAGCACCTTGTGCATGCTGGTGGATCATGGCACCAGCTGCAAAGGGGAGAATGGTAATGTGATTATGGCTGCCTGGCAGGGTGGCTGTGAGGACTGAATGAGCTCCCAGGGTAAGGAGGGGTCTGGCTTATTGGTAAGACCTTGATCAATGGCAGCCATTAGCTGTTATGACAAGGGAGAGGTTTATGGTAAGGTTGGATGTATGGACTAGCCTGGAAGCATCTGGATAGGTCACCTGTATGTAAGTCCCACCCAGAAGAACTTGGAGTGTAGGGGGAGCATCATGTCAGACAGTGGACCGAGTGAGGCCCCATGGGGGAAGGGGCCCATAAAGTTGGGTGTGCTGGTTGACAGAATCAGAGGAATTGTGCAGCTTTTCATTTTATCTACAACACAAGTACTGAGGTCTATTGAGGGTCCAATCACATCACTCCCCTGCCTCAACCCTCCCAAGTTCTCATCGCACTCAGGGGAGTAGTTACAATTCTCAGAATGGCCTATAGAACCGATGCATTTGGGCTTCTGCTTCCTCTCTGACCTCCATTCCTACCATTGTCTTCCTTACTCACTCTGCACTGGCTGGACAGGCCTCCTGGCTGGTCCTCAAACATGACAAGGATGCTCCCGCCTCGGCACTTGCATGCACTGTTCTCTCAGCCAGATGTGTTCTTCCCTCAGATATTCACACAGCTCCCTCATTTCCTTCCCACTTCTGCTTGAATGCTGCCTTCCCAAAGAGGCCTTCTTTGACAACCTCGTATAAAATAGCAACCTGCCAATGGTGTCCCCATCTGCTGGATCCTGCTAAATTTTCCTCCAGATAACTTATCAGACCATGACATACTTTATGAGATATACAAGTCTGTTATCTCTCTCCTCGAAAGAATGCAAATTCCAAGAGGGCAAAGATTTTAGCTAGCTTGCTAAGACATAGCACTATGCCTGGCATGCAATGGGTGCTCAGACAAGTATGTATTGAATGAATAAACGCCTGTAAGGAGAACACAGCAGGCTGCTGTACAGTAGTACAGCATGAGTCCTTTGCTGTTGCTTAGAACGGACATTTGTTGGCAATTGCTTTGAACCAGGAATTGGACTAAGTCCTTTAACATGAATTAGATTACTTAAGCAAGTTCTATTATTATCCTATTTTTTACAAAATGTTTTATTTCATTTTTAGAGAGAAAGGAAGGTGGGGAGAAAGAGAGGGAGAGAAACATCAATGTGGGGTTGCTTCTCACTCACCCTCCACTGGGAACCCAGCCCACAACCCAGGCATGTGCCCTGACTGGGAATTGAACTGGTGACTCTTTGGTTCTCAAATCAACTGTGAGCCACATCAGCCAGGGCATATTATCCCATTTTATAGGTGAGGAAAATGGATCTCAAAGTTTAGGCCCCTACTTAGGCAATAATGGCAAAGCCAGAACTACATGTAGTTCTCACAACCAGAGTGTGGGTTCCCAGCTACATACCATGCTCATTCCCGACACAGCTGGTCTGAAAGGATGGACACCAGAACTATAGGAGGCTTACTAGTGATCTGTATTCATATTTTTCTAATTTTTTAAACTTAATGAATTTAACATTAATTTTTAAATTAATAAGGAGGTATTCATTTTGTAATCGGAAAAAGATAAAGATTGACCTGCCTGTCCACCCATCCACCAGGAATCACCACAAGAGTGGGGACCTTAAAGTGGGAGGTTGCCGGAGGCTCTTCTGGGAGCCTCTGCACCTCAGCTGCTTGGGAAGCGGGTTAAGAGCAGGGGAGATCCAAGGACCCCTGTGACAGACGGTGATGGCAGGGAGATAATGCTCAGGCAAGCTGTGAGGACTGCTGCTATTACCAGGGGCAGCGAGGGCAAAGATGTGAGAGAATCCTTTCTCCACAAGTGCAGCTATGTGACTTTTCCTTCTGGACTCTGGTACCACGTGGGCAGTAAACACACTTCAAGGTCTGAGACTGGCTCACCTAATGGATGCCACCTCCCCCAAATCATACTTGGCTTTGGAGCTGTGAGAAGGCTCACATTTTCACCCAGAAACAACAGGCAGACTTTTCTAAGACAACTCCCCCCACCCCACTCCCTTGGTAGTATGGGTTTCTGTCCCTGCAGGGTCTAGCTGGGGGGAAAGGAACGCTTGGCTCTGAGGGACTGCTCCTCTCCTCACACTCCAGTTCTCAGTGAGCACCTCATCAGAGCCAAGAAACCAAAACTCCCAGCAAGAAGTGAGAAAACAAGAGAATATCCTGTGGTTAGGAAATGCACACAAATGCAAAGGAACATGATGAATGAATTGACATCCTCAAATAGTTCAGGAAAAAAGTGTGTGTATGTGTACACATATGTAGAGAGTGATAAAACCAACTGAGCAAAATGTAAACAATTAGTGAATCTGGGTGAAGGGTAAATTTGAGTTCCTTGTGCTATTCTTGCAATGCTCTGCTAAGTTTTATTTTTTAAAAGATTTTATGTATTTATTTTCAGAGAGAGAGGAAGGGAGAGAGGGAGAGAAACATCAGTTGGTAGCCTCTTCCACACCCCCCAACTGGGAACCTGGCCCACAACTCAGGCATGTGCCTGGACAGAGAATCAAGCTGGCAACCCCTCAGTTCAAAGGCCAGTGCTCAATCCACTCAGCCACACCAGCCAGGGCTCTGCTAGGTTTTAAATCATATCAAAACAAAAGTTTACAAAGAAAAGAAAGTATGTGTGTGCTGAATTAACTAAGGTGATCAGCTTAGTGTTCAGAGAAGCTGAATGAAGGGTTCAATTTTTTTTTCTTGTGCTAACCCCACCCAGGAACTGGAGAAAACTGTGATCACCTCATTCGTCTTCCCATGGGTCACTTTGGATCCTCTTAAGCTTCCTGGTATGAAAAACATCCAGCTTGGACAAGAGTTTTGATCATAAAAATGCAGTAAATGCCTGGAGCCTGACATTGAAATCTTTGCAAGGGGCTGTTGGAGGATATAACATGGAGGTGAATCTTGGGTACCATGCAATGATGATGCCAACGCAGGGCAGCAGGGGGCTGGAGGGCAGCAAAGGCAAGCGGGTCATGGCTTTGCCATTCAGAGCACAGTTTAATAGGGGAAAGAAGCTATGGACATGTGACTCCTGGCATGGCCACAGAAAAAGTCCTCCAGGGGCCAGAGCAGGAAGGCTACTTAGAATTTCCAAGGAGAATGGCCTGCAGTGTCTCCTCCTGATAAATTCCCTTCTGCTCATGCCAGCCCTGCAGGGTCCTCACTACACAAAGTGTGAATCCTCCCTGGCAGTGAGGCAGCCTTTGTGGCTCAAGGTGTGGATGCACACTCAGCTCCCTCTGTCTCAAGCATTTCTTGCACCTGAAATCCTGTCTTCCCAGGCTCCTCCCAAACCCTACTCTTCCTCCAGGCCCAGCCCCAGTCTGCGTGAAACCACTCACACATGTACGATACTCTCCCACCTTCCTTGCAATGCCTTTCTGTTGCATCCCCAACAAACCCAAATCTTTCTTGCCCTTCAAGGCCTGTATGCAAAGTCTCGTCCCTTCTAATTTTTCAAGCTGCTCCCTGGAGAAGGCGTTTGATTCTGAAACAACATGAGCCATTAGTAATATGACTTGGTTGTTCAAACATTTAAATCTCCCTCAGGATGCATGGGCAGAAAGCTGTTTTGAACTGACCAATCCCACCACATTCTTTGCAGTTCAGATCCTTCTGGGAGCCATTCTTGAAAACCCTGACAAGCCAACGCTGGCTGGCGTAGAAGATATTCAGCATGAAAGGCAACCTTGTCACATGAACGAAGAGGGCCAAGCTTGCTGGGACTTATGCCAGCTTGGAGACGTACATTCCAGTAACTGAAGAGCTGTCATGAAAGCAGGAGTTGAGTTCTGTGTAGCAAAGATTTTAGAACTAGGACCAGTGAAGTTTGGAGATACAGGCTTTAGGATGCCAATGGCAAAGACCATGTTACGTTATAAAATGCTGCCCTATGTGGTCATGTGCTCCCTGTTGCAAGAGGGAGGAGCCAAGGGAAGTTGGGGAAGCATAGAAAGACTTGTCTTGGCTCTGATCAGTGTGGCTCAGTTGGTTGGGCGTCACTCTGCAAATGGAAGGGTCGCTCATTTGATTCCTGGTCAGGGAACAGGCTTGGGCTGTGTGGTTGGTCCTTAGTCGGGGCCCATACAATCAATGTTTCTCTCCCTCTCCTCCCTTCCTCTCTAAAATAAATAAATAAATAACATCTGGGGGAAAAAAAAAAGACTGGTCTCTGCCTCCATAAGAAGCTCCCAAATGTCCAACCCTTACGGCAGTCTCCAGTGGTTGAGGGCGACCTGAGAAAATGCGGGCCCATGCTGTTGTGTTCAGAAAGCTAGGCCATTTAAAGGTTTCTTTTTTGGTACAGTTCCACAATCCAAAAAGGTCTGAAAACCAGGTGTTTTGGTTTGGCATGAAAACTCATTTGGCAGAAAATCTGTCCTGAACTGACATATCGTTATTCACGGCCTTTACTAATTCTGCACTTAGCTGAATATTCATATGGTTCACTGCACCAATTTCACATTTTATTATGGAGTGTTATATGTACCATATTACTTTTCAAAAATGTAGAAAACTTTCAATTCCAAAGCAAATCTGGTTTCCAGGATTTTATAAGAAACGGGGACCACTATTAAGTGCATCTTACTTTTGGGATGTGAAACGGACTTTCTTTAATGAAATGGTGAAAATAAATAGTAGCTGTGTGTGTGTGCTCTTAAATAAAAAAATGTTATTTCTCGGTAAAATGAAAAGTTGGCAGCCCTAGTATAGCTCTGGAATTTCTGGAACATTGTATTGTTCTGTAAAGCCCAACTCTGGCATAAGGCACTTCAGGTGCTTTACAAATCTGAGCTAGACTAGAACAGAACTCACCATCTGGTGGCCCCACTGGCCAAGGAGAGCCTGCAGGCACGTTCTGTTTGTCTCACACAGTGCATTCTCCCCTCCCCTTTGATCTGGAATGTGAACACAATGAAGTCTGGTTTGTCCTGGAAATCAGAAGCTATTGACAACAGTCCTGCATGCCACGCAATCGGCTGGAGGCAAGAGGCAGGTGGCCTTCTACGCTTTCTAGCTGACCCTCTCTGTGTGCTAGAACACCCACTTTGGTTCACTGCCAACACAGACTGGAGGCGATGGCCTTTCCCAGGACAGGACTGTTGGTTACCTGCTCCATGTAGGAACAGTGCCCTAGCCAAAACCTGCACACAAAACTAGGAGTGCGCTGCTCCAGGGAAGGCCTGGCGCACAGGGTGCTGGGAGGCAGGAGGCCAACAGCACCTCATCAGACTCAGTGCACTCCTTAGCTGATGACAAAAAATCTACCTTGATGAGTAAGTCCTTCTCACTTTCACAGAAACTGCTGCAGAAGCAGTAATTGTCAGGAATATTGTCAGAGCCCACCTGAGGCCTAGCTGCTGAAAGCCTGTACGGAATATGGCCTTCTGTCCACAAGGATGGCAGCAGTGTATTCTGAGGAAAGTTTTAAAACATGGGATTAGTGCATTTGAAACCTCTCTCTCTCTCTCATTTTTATAGGCATAATACAAAGGAAAATAAAAGTAGAGATTTTTGGTTACTCAACCTACACCTGTCCAAAGAGAACTAACACTTTGGTCATAGCACTTTGTACAGTGGTTCCCTTATCCATGGTTCACTTTCCACAGTTTCAGTTCCCCATGGTCAACCAAGGTACAAAAATATTAGATGGAAAATTCCAGAAATAAACAATTCATAAGTTATACATCAGGTGCCATCCTGAGTAGTATGATGAAATCTTGAGCCATCCCATCCCATTCTGCCTGGGATGTCAATCATCCCGTGGTCCAGCATATTGATGCTGTATATACTCCCTGATCCTCAGTCACTTAGTAGCCTACTCGGTTGTCCCATCAGTCACAGAGTTGCAGTATTTGGGTTCAAGTCACCCTCATTTTACTTAATAATGGCCCCAAAGCCCTTCACTGTAACTTTTATTACATATCCTGTTTTAATTGTTCTATTTTATTTTTATTGTTGTTAATCTTTTACTGTGCCTAATTTATAAAGTTTGCCTGAGGTGTATGTATGTATAGGAAAAAACATAGGGTTTGGTACTATCTGTACTTATAGTCATCCACTGGGGATCTTGGAAGGTGTCTTCCACAGTTAAGAGGGTCCACTGTACAGGTAAAATATGCCCTTCTTACAGAGACAGTCTGGCTAGTGAAAACAGAACTCTTTTTTCAAATAACAAAGCATAGAAGACAATATAAGAAACATCTATGTGTCTGTTATCACAAATGAACAAATGTTAAATTCTGCCACCTGTGCCTTTTTAAAAAAGAAATAAAGCATTCATCATCTCAGTTAAAGTTGCTGTCCCTTAGGTTTCTCCTGTGCTTCTCTTAAGTCTCATTTTCCTTGCACCATCATCCCAGCAGCAAATATATGAAGTTGGTAATTCTACTGTTGCTAGTTAGTTTTCCTACATAGAAAACAGAGTGGTTTTTGTCTTTCATTTAATGTTGAGTTCTAGCAGAGTTGATGCATATAAACCCATTCATTTAAAAAAATTAAAATAGATTTTATTGATTATGCTATTAGTTGTCCCACTTCCCCCAGTTTATTCCCCTCTGCCCCGCACACCCCCTCCCACCTGCATTCCCCACTTTAGTTCATGTCCATGGGTTGTACATATAAGTTTTGTCTTCTGTATTACTTATACTATTCTTAACCTCCCCCTATTTTCTACCTACCATTTATGCTACTTAAGCTCTGTACCTTTTCCCTCTTTCCCCCTCCCACTTCCCCACTGATGACCCTCCATGTGATCTCTATTTCTGTGATTCTATTCCTGTTCTAGTTGTTTGCTTAGTTTTTGTTTAGGTTCATTTGTTAATAGCTGTGAGTTTGTTGTCATTTTACTGTGCATATTTTTTATCTTCTTTTTCTTAGGTAAGTCCCTTTAACATTTCATATAATAAGGGCTGGGTGATGATGAACTCCTTTAACTTGACTTTATCTGGGAAGCACTGTATCTGCCCTTTCATTCTAAATGATAGCTTTGTTGGAAAGAGTAATCTCAGATGTAGGTCCTTGTCTTTCATGACTTGACTCTTCTTGCCTGCAAGGTTTGAGAAATCAGCTGATAGTCTAATGGGAATTCCTTTGTAGGTAACTCTCTCCTTTTCTTTTGCTGCTTTTGTTTCTCTCATCTTTAATCTTGGCTAATGTGGTTATGATGCACCTTGGTGTATTCCTCCTTATAAACCCGTTCATTAAAAAAAGGACTTTTAGAGAGAAAGGGAGGGAGAAAGAGGGAGAGAATCATGTGTGGTTGCTGCTCATGCACCCTCACACTGGGGATCTGGATTGTACCCCAGGCATATGCCCAGACTGGGAATTGAACTGGCAACCCTTTGGTTCACAGGCTGGCACTCAGTCCACTGAGCCACACCAGCCAGGGCCCCATTTATTTTTTTAAAATATATTTTATTGATTATACTATTACAGTTGTCCCAATTTCCCCCTCCTGCCCCCTCTATCCAGTACCCCCGTTCCCTCGTTCCCTCTGGCATAAACCCGTTTACTAATTTTAATTGTTGTATGGTGTTCCATCATATAACCGTATAACACAATTCACCTGTTTCCTCGATGGACTTGTTGTTGGTCAGTGTTACTCACTTTTAGCTTCACTAAATGTTGCTCAATTGCTCTCCCAAGTGGCCATGTAGAGTTACATTCCTGCCCACAAGGAATAATCCCTGCTTTTCTGTACCTTTATTAATACTTAGCATTGTCAGATCTTCAATATTTAAATGTAAAGATGCATTTAAAACATCTAAAAACAAAACGTGATTAAAAGTAAAATAAAGATGGCAATTTTTATGATATCTCATTGGTGTTTTAGTATGCATTCCCCTGATCTTTTTATATTTTATTGGCCATTAGCATTCTTTTTCTGAGACTTCCTAGTTCATATCCTTTGACCATTTTTCCTTTGAATTTTTCTTACCAGATTGTTATTACTTATAAATTTGAGATAGTAGTCCTTTGTTAGATGTTGCAAATATAATCTCCCAGTTTTTCTTCTAGTTTATTAAATATCTTTTATTGTACAAAATTTTTAACATTAAGGTAGTTGAACTTATTTTTACCTTCATTAGGTTGACCCAACACCAAGGTCATAAAATGATTCGTCCCTCCTTTTTTCTAATAGCTCAATGTCCTTAATTCACCTGGTGTTTATTTTTGTGTAGGGTATAGGGATTAGCTTTTGCTCTTTTATAAATGGAAACCCAATTGTCCTCAAACTGTTTATTGAATTATTTCTCTGTGATTTATAACATAACATAACCTCTATTATAATATACCAAGATTCCATAGGTGCTTGACTGGTTTCTAAGCTCTATAGTTACACTGAGGTATGTCTAGCTCCGTCCTAATACTACATTCTAAATCATGATAGCTTTATTAAAAGCCTTGAAATCTGATGGAGCAAGTCTGTCCTTTTCCTTTTGCAGAAGTTCTTTCTTGGCAATTGTGAATCTTTACATTTTTTCATAAATATATCAGTTGTTTTTATATGTAATCAAAGAAAAATCCCATTGGAATTTTCATTGGAATTACATTAAATTTATAGATTCATTTTTGGGATAATTGACATCTTATGACATTGAGTCTTTCCATTTATAGTATATTTCTCTATTAATTAAAAGCTTTATTCTAGGAACTTTTAGTTTCTGTTGTTATCAGATGGGCTCTTTTTTTCTATTTCATATAAAAATTAATTATTACTGGTATTTAGAAACACTATTGATGTTAGTATGTTGATGATCTACTGAACAGCCTTTATTCAATTCTCAATGAGTACTAATGGTTGACAGATGCTCTTGGGTTTTCTACAAGATCTGAAAATGACAAATTTGTGTCTTCCTTTCCAGCCCCTATATTAAATTTCTTATATGTTATATAGCATTAGCTGGTACAGTGTTGAGAATTTGGAGTTAGAATGGGTATTATGTCCAGTTCCTGGCTTTAATAAAAATGCTACTTAAGTTATCCCATTAAGTATGATGGTTGTTGTGCACCTTAAATACACTTTATCCCTTCCTTTATCTGACAAATATTTCTTAATATATGCTAAGCACTGTATGAAGCTCCAGATATACCAAAGCGAGTAAAGCCCCACTAGTAGCCCTGAGGGAGCTTACAGTCTAGCAGGAAAGACAGAAACGGAACTAGCAATTACAGCCTAGGGAAGGAGGAATAAGATGTGAGGAGAAGGGCATCTAGCCCAGAATGTCCAAAAAAAACTGTCCCCTAGCTTTTAACACAGTGGTAGAAGGACATAATTTTAAGAAAACTGTCTACATTGAGAAACCTTGCTAAAAACTTCTAAATGTAAATTTTAGGTCTTACAGCTATCTTGAGGATACACAGCCTTGATAATGCTTCATAAAAAAAAAAGCTTTCCCTAGGTGTATTTCCTTATTTTGGATGTTATACAGCTGGTTTGGAACCAATATAAATGATACAAAGTATGGGACACAAAAAATAATTTTCCTCCCACCTTTCTAAGTTCTGGCTAAGCTAATAAATTAACACGAGACAGATGAACAGAAAATGTCCAAAATGTATTACATATGTACATGCAGGGGCTCCGTAAGAATATGAGACCAGAGGTGCACTGGGCTGTTGAGGCTTTATGCCATCTGGACTAAAAAGGGGGTGCAGAGGTCTGGGACTTCAAAGGGAAAGTAGGCAATTCACTGGTAGATGAGAAAGAGCAAACATATGGTAAACAAATGTGCCAGAAACAATGGGACACAGAGGGGAGCCCAACAAACAAGCTTTGCTAGATTTCTCCATCTGCCACACTTAATTCATATACGTGAGGGTAAATATCCTAAGGCTTCCTTCCTGAAGCAGGTTTTTCAATCTTAGTTCCTTTAGGCAGATAAAGGGGAAAGTCAAAGGTTCTTTCTTAGTCTTTTGTTTCTTAATAACCAGCTTAAAATCAATAGCTCCCAAGTCATATTTTGGGGTGGCAAACTCTGGTCCCCCTCAAAGGGAGGATGTAACTCTTACAGAAGTCTCTTTAATTTTTCCATTTTGATATATTTGTAAAATCAAGTCAGCCAACAATTCAGAAGTTTCCTAAGAGGAACCAGACTCCAAACCGGCTCCCAATGGTCCCTGAGGCTTATTGGTATCCACGCCCTTGGCAGCCCCCTCCTTATCCCCGTCATACCTGAGTCAGTCCGTGTGACCAATAAAATATAGCAGTGTGATGGTGTAGCACTCCAGGTTAAAAAAAAACTTCTATCCTTGTGTTCGCTCCTTGAATAACTTGCTCTGGAGGAAGCTGGCTGCTCTAAGTAATTCTATGAAGAGGCCTAAGTGGTGAGGAACTGAAGCCTCAGGCTAACAGCCACCTGAATAAGTTTACAAATGAATCCTCCAGACTCAGCTAACAGCTTAATTGCAACTTCATTAGAGACCCTGGTCCTGAACAGTCCAACTAAGTAGCTCTTGGATCCTCAGAAACTTTGAGATAATAAATATTTGCTATTTAAGCTGATAAATTTTGGGGTAGTTTGTTATATAATGGATAACTAAACCAACAGGTTTTGAGGACTTTTGCTATGAAATGAGGCCAGAAAAAGAAACGTATTTTAGGTATTCAAAGATAAACAACTTGAGCAGGTAGAAGGTTCTATTTACTTGATATGCTTCTCTCAGTACTTACCTTCACTGATTAAAAAGGCTTTATATGGACACAGCACATATATAATCCATCATCTAATTTTTGGCTAAAGTATTTAAAATACAAAGCTTTCCTTTTTTTTTTTTTTGCTAAAGTCACATGACAAAAACTCTTCTCATGGATTTTTAAAAAGTTCTTTTGTTAGCTACATGAAGTGCTAAATTTGAATGTCTAATTTTAAAACTGGATCAAATTTAGTTTGTAGAAGAAAATATGATCAGCTCTATAGATACACTGACTTCTTAAGGAAAATAAAAAGTTGATTAAAATATCCCGAACACATTAACTCTTTGAAAGTTAGTTATGGAGTACATGAGGAGTGGTAGCGTGTGCGGATGGAGCAGTTAAACAAGCACAGGTTAACTATCGCAGAGCAAGACTTCAACCCAAACCAGAGTAGCTTAACTACACAAAGGTTTTATGAACAGTGAAGTAACAGAGAGCATACAACTGTTCTTCAAGAATTGTTAATGGTCAAGGTTTTTAGTGCCATTGGTGCTCCTTCCTTGTCTGCGTGAAGAACCCACCAGGAGAAAAGACTCTCAGGTTAGCAGGAATGGATCCCTGCCTTTTAAGAAGGAAAGAAATGTTGTCTAAGCAGGCATGTCTGCTTCAGATTCTGTATGGAACAAAATGATGAGACAAATAAATATCCTAAATAAAAATTTAGGATAAAGAAACTCTCTAGGATGTAATTTCATAGAGCAGAAGTTTAAATCTCTAAGTGAAGTTTGACTATGCAGACACACTCTGGCCAATCCCAGAGCTCAAAATAAAAAGATGAAGTGAACAGCAGCTGTGGACAGCAGGAGCATTAGCAGCTCCTTACTCCCCCATCCCCATGTGTCTACCCCCGTGTCCCTTTCGCTTTTATTTATTCTGTGTTCTTGTGTATTTCATAGGCTTTATCTAAGTGTCCTTGTACAACAGAGTAGCAATCATATATGATTTGAGCTGAACCATGATTAATCTTTCGTAAGAAATATATAACTGCTTAAGCTACTGAGTGAGCAGTACTGTAAACACACACCATGGAATGTAGTGAACACTTGCTTCTATGTGCAAGGGGTTACTGTCTCCATCCAATTCATAATCCAGTCCCCCAACGGGAGATTTCTTTCAAAGAGCCAGTCTGGCTAAGGCACTTCCCTGGCTAAAAAACAAACAAAACCAACAAAAGCAAATAAACAAGCCCCAAACCTTCACTAGTTACCTGTTACTTGCAAGGTACAGTTCAAAGCATTTAATAGGACAAAACTCCAAGACAGTACATAAAGCCTTAAAAATGCTTTCCAATCATAATGGCCTTTCTAGGAAAAATCAACCTCAGATCTTAATGATTTGCTAAAGCAGGTACTTCAAGAGAAACCAGTCCTGGCTGTTTCCTTCTTCTGCTGCTCCCAGTGCTGCTTATTTGGTGTGGACCTGGTACCTGTTTCGTGAAGCAGCTGCTGAAGAGATGAGCGCTTGCCACGGTCAATGAAAAGCCCAAGGAAGGAGTCCAGACTGAGAACAACGATCACGTTATTTTGAAGGTAGGGGAGCAGGATGGATCTGGGATGCAGGGTAAGGCTAAGAGGCATACACCACTTAGTAAACTAATGAAAGCCTACTGTGTTTGTCAATGAGGCAGATCAGATTTTGAATTGACAGGCAGCCAGTCAATGAAGCAGATATACCTGAGCAGTCAGAAGTGGAGGATGAAGATACAATTGTGTTCCAGCAGCACACAGGAGGTATCTGCAAAAACGGGAACCGGCTACTTTACTGCAGAACTGTTCATCCAGACCAAGAAGACATTCTCAATTATAAAACTGCAGTTTGGTTCTACCACAGCCTGACCACTACACTATAGTTTTCTCTTCTCATTTTCCCTTTCCCCATTCCTTTATTGTATACCAAGTAACTGATGTATGTGTACAAGTATCTGCATTTTTAAAAACTAAATGGCCATTGGTGTTACACTTTTTTTTTTAAATCCTTACCTGAGGATATGTTTCTCTTCCACTTACTTTAGAAAGGTGAAAAGAGGGAGGGAAGGAGAGGGAATGAAAGACTGATGTGAGGAAAACATCAGTCAGTTGCCTCCCACATGAGCCTTGAGCAGGTCTCAAACTTGCAATCAAGGTATATGCCCTGCCCAGGAATTGAACCTACAACATTCTGATGTATGGGATGACGCTCCAACCAAATGAGCCAACCAGCCAGTGCCCAATGGTATGTTTTAATAGACATCAAATGGAGATGGGATAGGGAAAAATACTGGTTCTGTGAAAATACTCCTTTTTCCATTAGTGGCATGCTCATTCAGATCTTATCTTTATATTCCAGTAAGTTACTTTGCTCTCCTTGTTTAAAAAAAAAAAAAAAAAAAAGGACATAAAAATCCTTGCAATACCTTGTTCCATTAGAAAATTTTAATGTTTTCATCTGTCATTGTAAAACCAAGAACAATTTTTAAACTTTTTTTGTACATAGCTGTGAGATGTAGAACAATCTGTCTTTAAGTAGGGATAAATTACTCTAAAAGAAGTGAATCCTAGTCCTTGTAGGTGTGGCTCGGTTGGTTGGAGTGTTGCCCCATAAACCCAACAGTCATGGGTTTGGGTGAGGACAAAAAAAACGAGTCCTAGATAGTTTTCCTTTAAAATGTCTTGTTGCTTAAATAAACTTACTTAAAATTTAGAGAGGGGGAGGGAAAAAGAAAATAAAATTTAGAGAGAGCAAGAGAGAGAGATTAAGAGACAGAGAGAGACTGAGAGAAAGGAGTCCTGTCCCCCCCGCCCCACCCCAGGCTAACTAGAAGGAATTCTCACCTCTGGCTCTGCAGCCAAGAGTTTCTGGCTTAGATCCTTGGGTGGCTGAAGGTGAGATAGAATGCACCCCTCTTCTACGGTTCCATAGGCTAACCTTATGTCTTCCTCTAATTCACTCTATTGCAATTGCCAGCTTCCTTGCCTGTATTTCCTTTCTTCATCTAAAATTTTATGATGATAGGGACTTAGTATTGCCAGGACCTGGCACAGTGCCTCATATCAGACACTCAACAAGTATTTGCTAAATGAATGGATATAAAACCACTGAAGCCTGGAGACAATGTGGAGTAACCCCCCCACGAAAAAATTCATCATCTTAATTCTCAACTTTATAACTATCATTCTGACTTTGAGTAAAAAATTATCTAGACTTTTTCCCTGATAGGCAAAAAAGGTAAGAATGGATTGCTAAGACCTCCTCCAACATTCTAATTCTATATATATGTATATGAGCCATGTTTAAAATTATAAGACTGCTTTTTAAATGAACACATCATAATTAGTAAGTGCCAATGAACATTAGATGTAGATACTTTGGCAAGTTCAATTATGGAAACCAATTTGGAATTCTGCAAAATTTTTTTTGTTTCTAATTCAAAGCAAAATCAAAGAGCTTTTCAAAAAAGTACAAAAGCAACATATATTTAACTACTAAAAATAAATCAGAAATCATAAAAGAAGAGAATTGACCTACAATCATAGAGACAGAAGCACTATTGTAGGCTGGGTATAAATCTTTTGAGTCCTTCTCTATGAACATATCCTGTATGTCTACATTATTTCTTTATAAAAGCAGGGCTATTCTACACTGGTTATTCTTTTAGTTAATATATAGTATGAGTATCTCCCCCACATACTTTGCAAGCATAGTAATCTAGAATGGCAATATTAACTTAACCAGTGACTCATTGCTGGATATTTGGGCTATTTACCCATTACTATTATAAAAAAAAAATGCTACACTAATGGTTAGTTAAAATTTTGTGCACACAATTATGTCCTCAGAATAAATTTCCAGAAATGAATGTTTTGGAGCAAGTCTGTACATTTTTAATGCAGTTGTTTTGTATGCAGTTTTTTCCTCTTTAGTAGCAGATTTCCATCTTTTTGATAGTAGACATAGTCCCTGGAAGGAGCTAAAAGTTACTGGGGTCAAGTTAAGTGAGAGATCAAACTAGGCAATATTATTTTTGGTTGGAAGCCTATGACTATTCAGCAATGTGACTCAAAGTAGCTCTAAAGACAGTTACAACAGACATTTCTGTCACAGGGAATTGGCTTATTATCGAAGTAAGCACATTACATCCCAAAGACACAACTATGATGGGGACAGATCTAAACAGAGATGCTTTCTTCTGATTCATTATTTTGCAGTTATATCTCATTCACACACAGAGAAAGTCTTAACATTTGGGTCAATCAATTCATTTTAAACAGCTGCAATGGTTCGCCTAACTTAAATATTTGCAGTATTTTTTCTAGTAAGACATTCTCATTAAACTCTTGTTTTGGCAGTCAAATGACAGTCCACATACATTATCTTTTTAATTTTTACACTACCACTAAAAATATAGATGTTATTCTCTCCATTTTATGAAGGAGGAAATGAAGACTCAGAGAAGATAAATGATTCGCCCAAGGCAACACAGCTGATAAAAGGCAGAGTCAGGATGCCAATTTGGTTCTGTTTAGCTTCAATACCTCATTCATTCTTTTTGTTTTCTGACCCAGCCTGTAGTGTCTTTGAATAATTCTTAAATGTATCTTTATAGGGTTGTTCAATTCTTAACTGCTATGATTAAAATTTCTTAATGGCTCTATCACTACCAGTGAATAATCCTTCTCTTTATTTAACCTGGAAATGAACTAAACAAAACTGAAGGTATTGCTTATGAATAGGATTTTTCTTACATGCTTAAGAAAAAATGGCAGTAACTACAAAAACCCATTTATTCAATTTAAATAAAGTAAATATTGATACTAGACTTTACATGTAGAGAGACTTGTCTGGCAAGTGAGTCATGTTTTAACAATAACCATAATAAAAGAGGGAAAAAAATAGAGCAGTAAGTTAAATAAAAGGCTAATAAAACCTGGAGGAAACAGCTCAGTGTTTTCTTTTAAACCCTAAAGAACACCAAACATATATATGTTGCACAAAGAGTCATTTTAAGAAAAGACTTATTAACAATCCAATAGTAGAATCAGCACTAAAAATTTCAATGATATCCAACTCAAAAATGCGTAGGGAGAGTAAAGTTGTTTTATTAAATCATGCACATCACGTGAGTTAGTGCAAATAGTTTAATCTGTACTCCAGAAATTCTATTGTACTTTATATCTTTACAAAATAGATTTAAAACAATTATTTACTTTAAAAAATGTAATTCTGAAGTTAAGCATTTCAGAACAATATTTGCAATAACCTATATACAAGAGGTACTGGGTACCACTGGCATATTAGCATTCTGTGGTAGAGTGGCTTCCTGCAACAGAAAATGATGAAACGAACCATATATGACAGTATTTTCTACAAGTCATCTGTGACTAATTCCTCCATAACTCTAGTGATCCTCCCAACAGCAAATCCCACATAGCTTAAAATATAACCTTTAAAGAATAAACAATGACTGCCAAAGATCACAAGGCAAATTATATCCTAAACTTCTATTTCAATATTTGGCTAGGCCTGTGGATTGCCACAGAACATTTGAGCCAGTTTACTGACATTCCCTCCCAGTCTTCATTGGCTGAAAAATTTCTATGAGATACTTTAGGATATTCTATGATCTAAATAAACTGTATTGACATAACTGTGGTGCTGCACAAAACCACTTCTGTGTTTTAAATTGATGATATCAAGCAGTGTTTAGGTGCTTCACTGTGCATGGAACACTATTAATCTTGGGAATAGTGCTTCTCATTAACAGAACTCCCCGATTAACGATGAAAAGAAAACAATCATTTGCATACCCAACCAGGAAACCTGCTGATGGTTAACAGCTTACCTTGAACATGAATTAGCTTTGAAATATCATAATCAAATTAAGTCAGTAAAAGCTTATCTAAAGAGATATTCTTTCTTCAATTAAACATGCTTTGGAGGAAGAGATGATAGAAAAAAATCATGCTTCCTAAAATGTTGTATATGAAAAAGTAACTTTTAAAGAAAATATCTCTTTAAATATATGAGGTTTAATAAATTACATTCCAATTGACTCAACAGTTTGGTTTACTGCACTGAAGTTATATAATTGCTATGTTTTTGCTCCCAGGAATACTTCAGTTTGCTCAAGAAAATACACACTCTCATGGAAAGTTTTTCAAAGTTGATGTCCTCCACATCATCAAGTCACATTAAGGCTGAATAAGCGTGCACAAATTCCCCAAATTATCACTAGAACAGAATATTTTCCAAGTGTATTATTTTTCCTTAAAAAAAAAAAATTCACGCAGTTGTCTCTAAGTCTTGTTCCCAATAGCTCAGTGGTTTTATAACAAGTAAAAATGGCGTAAATATGTAAAAAATATATATATGTATATATTTCAAACCGATAGGCACTGAGCACACAGGGCCTCTCTTCCCATGTATGTGTTGATTGTTTGGTTTGGGTAGTTATCGAATCAGAAAAATGAGTTGTCATTAGAATTCAGAGTAAAATACCCATAAACGTAATGTTATAAATAATTTGGTGTACCAAGAAGCCTACTTTAGGCCACCGTAATATTCAGAATCTCAACATACTAATTTAAAAATTACATGAAAAATTGCAAGCAAATTATTGCTTACAATAAAGTCACCATTTTACATTCTCTTGATAGACAGACACATTTTATATAATTTAAAGCAATGACCCTACAGCTGTATTCTTGCACTTCTGCTGTTTTAAGAGGTAAAAAGGAAGAAAATTGTTCTGTTTGTCCCCAGCACGAGTGTGATGCCAGCTTGTAGAGGGAGGACGGTGTACGGACTCAAGAAACGCTCTCATGGAGAAGCTTTGGCAAGACCTGGCACATACAGCACGATGGCTGTTACTGCGACCAGGGCAGCCAACATGGGCATCCAGGGCCAGGGTTTCTGTGTGGAAAGAAACCAAGAGTCAATATCACATTCTCCCCTCTCTTTTCATACCTATCAACCCCTTGGGTGCCAGAGAGTCCTGAATACTTAGAATGTTAGAGAAAAAACTTATTTTTGCATAAGAATAAATTATAAAAAATAAATAAATAAAGGTTAGGGAGTACAGGTGTAAGGAGAGCCATAATAGCAGGAACTCTTTTAGAGGACCACTGTGTAGAAGAAGCTTGATATATTTCAGGCAAGTCCTGGGCAGTCTTCAATTTTGTTACAGCTGAAACCTAATAGTGACTTCTAGGAAACCCTCTGGGCTCAGTCTGCTTTATTTACTCCGGTACCCATAAATTACAACTAACTGATGTACATGGATGTCTGGAGTATTTTTCTGCCTAAAATGTTTATTTCTTGATAAAAACCAGACTCACATGGTAAGGTAATTTTATACAAAAGGCTGGTGGATAAGGTGATAGAAAGAAAATGGTCTAAGCTTTGATTCTCTAATTTGAAACCACATAAGACAATATCAGATGGGATTCAAGATGGGGAGGTGCTATTCAAGAACTCTGCCCATCTGATACTTTTGGTAAAGACCATGTCCAGTGCAATTATGTCTGTGATCATCTCATGTGGTCTACTAACATGCAAGCATGTTGGAGGCAAGCATGGATGGGCTGTTCCCTGTTAATTTTCAGAGGGCTTTACAATATCAACTTGCTTTTGGTTGATAAAGCTTTATTTTCACTAGTGTTCTTATTGAGAGGGTTGGCTTTTAAGGAAATTTTCTAATGTTGCCAAAACAGGACTCAGAAAGATGTGGGATAGGTTTACTCTTAAAGGAAATGTACACTGGGGTTGACATTGTGAGCCAATGGTTCATTATGCTCATCTCATCCTTCTTCGTCTTCATAGCCATAGTGTAAATATAGGCAAGGGTTGAAACAAAGAAACTCTACACTATGGAGAAGAAGAGGTGAGGGAGGAGGGGGAAGAAAGCTGGCTGAAAATATCAAACAGGCAAACTCTTCATTTCTCATTAAAATTTGATTAAAAATATAATTGGGGAGGGGAATTAGTATTGCAGAAATTCATAGTTTACTCCAGTTTGCTAGAGACAAAGACTCAGTTAAAGGCAAAATATTAACAACTGGTTAGGTTGGAATTAATTCATGGTTAGCATTACTACAAAGGAAACAAGACAAAATGTTATGTGATTAGTTGATTGTTCAGTTCATTCATATGACACAATACATGGCATACTAAATGAAGGGTTTGCTTCAGGTAGTGAAATACCTGTGTGGTTTTGCCATGCATTATATTACAAATATGGCACAAACAGGTGACAGGGACAAACAGACAAGGACTCAACAGTAGTGCTTGTACCTTTCTCTACCACAATGGACCGAAACACCAAAACAGGAAAGCCAGGAATAGGCCGATGAATACGGCTGGGACGGGTTGTAATATGGAAGGCTAAAGAAGGGAAGGGATATTAAAATCATTTTATGCTATACAAAAATCAGATAAGATGATTTAGACCCGAAAAGGGTGTGAGGAAGGGTAGAAAGACTGAGGAAATAGAAGTAATAGCACTCAGGTTTTACACTGACTCAAACATTTTAAAGACATCTAATACAATCCAGAATGATGGACTGTGGTGTGTAAGCTGACAAACTACCAGTCTAAAAGGAACAGCTGGAAGCGATGGGCAATGTGGGTGTCCCTAACATACTAATGAAATGCATTACGTTAAGGCAGAGCAATGAAAATACCTCAACCACTTATGCTCTACTTACAGTATATTACTTTTGTTCCATGCTTAGAATTCATTAGACAATGGGCATATTGGAAATGGCTAAAGTTTCTCTCTCCATCAAAACCTTTTTTTAAAAACCAAACTTTTTTTTGCTTGAGATGGTATTTCTTTAAAGCTTAAAAATAAATGCCCTGTGGTGTGTGCTTTCCAAGCCCAGAAAGAGATCTGGCATAATGTATGACAAACATTTGGTATATAAAGACAGGCAGCCATGTCTCACGGCTTTCAGTTGTATTACCAAATATAATCAATTATATTAAATTACCACAGTGAATTTATTACATAGTAATATTTTAGTACCACAAGTCCAACATCATAAAAAAAGGAAATTCACCCTTGAGGTAAATTATTTGTACAACTATAAATAGCAAGGTTACTTTCGAAAAAGTTCCAAATGGTATGGGGGATCCACTCTGATTATGCTAGATGTCTTCATAGGTTAATTCAGTAGGAAGGAGAATGAAATTCCATACTCAAAGGGATATAAATTAACATAAAAGAGAGGAGTAACCAAACTTGGAATGAAACCTTATGATCTGATTTTAGGAGAGTTTTGTAATCTACATTTTCAAAATAAACACAATCCAATTTTGTTTAGCATAAAGCCTCCAGACCCAATTTATCAATTTCTAAAAAGCTTCTAATTAAGCAACAAGCTTTTATTTTCTAAAACAACTAAGACTTTTTTTTTTTTTAGCAAAGGACAGTTGGACAAACTCATGAGCATTCTGTGACGGCCATGCAATATCACTCTTTTGTATTTATGCTGCAAGTTAAACAGAGTGCCTTCCTCTGCAGGAAGTGTGTGACTCATGCCCATCGCAGTGTCCAAGCCATGACAAAGGATCGAAATAGAGCACAACCAACCACACTGAACATTATCCATCGGTTAGGTCCCACAAAGGCAATGATCACCAAAACATGTAACATAACATTTATTTTCAAAGACCATCTGCCTTTCTAGCAAATGAAAAACAAACTGATATTATTAAACTCAGTTTATACCAAAATATTCCAACTACACACGCACATACAAACCACCCCCCTTACAGAAACTCACCAATATTTCCTAACATTTACGGGGGGCCAAAAAGACACTAAGTTTTTTAGAAATGTGCCTTAATGAGAAAATTATTACTATAAAATAAAAACCATAATTAAGTTTCCATTTTTGGATACAGCCAAATGCTAAGGAGTCAATAGGAACTACTCTTCCTTAGGTGGGTCTCTGGTGGTACAATGCTGCATTTCCTAGCAGGGGAAAAACAAGGGCCACATGACAGTTTAATGACAGAACTTCAGATTCATCTGGGAAAAGCTGACAGTTCTTAGGTACTTATTTTGTTGCAAACAAGGAAGGCTCTTTCTCCAGGTAATCTTCAGGCTCTCCTCGGTACACAGGTTAAAGAGGCAAACTCTTAAATAAAAAAAACTTGATAACACAATGATTCCATCAAGTCATTTCACAATGAAAAGTTTAGTTCATGTGTACCACAGGCTGCAGTTTCTCAAATCAGGAATGAAAGCCTCTGAAGAACCAATTTCAGTGCCCTCACCTGCCTTTCAATCAAAGCTAAGGCAAGTTTGCAAAGACTTACATTATTTCCTTTCTCTCGGAGCAGCTTCAGGTTGTCTTTACATTGTTTGAGCTCATCTGTGATTGATTGTTTTTCCTGCTCAGTCATTTCAAACTTCAACTTCAGTTCTGAGAGTACAGTCTTTGTCTTTTCATACTAAAGGCAAAGAAAAAAGAGTGTGCAGATTCAACTTAAATGGGCATGAAGTTATGGTTCTAGTCAGGGTTATATACCAGACCTTATTAAGTCACCTGCAAGACCAAAGTCAAGCCTTTTTTGTTTTAAGAAGGATAGAATCATTTGCATTAATGATAAGAAGTCTTTAATGTTAACTTGATTCTATGTAAGAATGTTCTGTCTCTGAAGTAAAAAAAAAATTAAGAGAAGTTACCATTGTGTCATTTGTTTTTAATATAAAGGATCACTTTTTCCACTGAGTTAGAGGAGAAAAGTAAAATTTCAAACTGAGCAAAAGAAAACAAGTGAAGAAAAACTCCGTAGCTTAATTAAATGGTAAGGTTAGAAAGTATGAGTTTACATCCTGGTAAGCAATGTCAGCCAAGCTATTTTAGTCTTAAAGTAGAAAGCATTAATTCCCATTAGCTCTCCTTTATCTAGTATCATAGGTTATCAACATTTCCCAGATAAGTGAATTTCTAAGCAAATAAAGCAAAGAAATGTGTCTAAGGTACCAAGCATTATTAGTGAGGACATTTCTATCTCTCAGTTTAAACTTATAAGCATCAACTAAAAGTAATTTTTTAAAATGTGTTTCTGATAGACATTTTTCTATAGTGAAACATGCTACTTCCTGCTCTAGAAAACAGTTCACTGCATATAATTTGATTTTCCTTGGGTACACTAGCTATTCCTCAAACACAGGTGAGGTCAATGAGAAGCAAGGTACGGTTTGCCCCTACTTTAAATGTCCCTGGAGGCAGGAATTCTAGACTGGTTCCAATTCTAGGTGTTGCATCATACACGCAAGCTGGGCTCCCACCCAAAGAACAAAGACTGTTCTGCTGCTGGCTGTGCCTTTGTCTCTGCCTCCGCTGCCCCACTCTGCCATCTCTGAAGGTTTTAGAAGGAAGAAAGAGATATAAGGGCTGTGTATAAAATAAATATACCATGTATCTGCTATACCAGAAAGATTTTTTTCTTCTCCCTAAACATAGCCCATGAGGTTGGAAAGTTTCCAGTTCCTTTCTGCCTATATCCTAGAAATTCTTTAATAAAGGACACACCTTGATATGGTGCTTCTGAATAATGCAAGTTCAGTACCTTGGAGTCATTAATTAGGAGCTTATCATTATGCACTCCAAAGGTAAATACTAAGAAGGATGGAAGTATATAAAAACATTAGTCAGCAGAGGTGGAAGAAGGTGGCTTAGGGTTAGCAGAAAAGTCACCAGCAAATGGAAAGATGGATATAGAAAAGAAGGTAAAATATTAAAGGAGCCTCTTGTTACCTACCAATGTTCCCAGAACAAGTCCATGTAGTATGCCAGAGAATGAATTAAGGGGTAAGAGTCATGGACTTTATGACAGCTTTTTTTTGTGGGGTCTGTGGACTTCCTTCCAGAAGGCAGAAGGTTATGGACAGGCTTCCAAGGCAAATTTAGTGTACCTAGACTAGTCTCTGCATCTTAGAACATAATCAACACTCTGATTCTTAATAGTGAGTAATAAAGAGTAAGTCAAAAGTGCAGACCTAAAATTTCCCTTACTTTCCCTTTCCACCATTCTTACATCCAGCTTGCCCTTTACACCAAACCACTTAATCACTTCTCCGTTCCAGGGGTTGCGAAGCAAAATGACAGGAAGGCAGCTCACTCAGGAAGATCCAGCTGTTTCCCTTCAACATGTGAAGTTGGTGGGAAGAATTCTGGCCTCAGGACAAGGTGGTGAAGCCGAACAACTTTCCTGAGTCAGTCTTTGTAGGGTGACTTGTGTGATCAATGTATTATGAGTTCATAGATATTCCTACTAAATTAAATATATAGTTGCTTTCTTAAGTCAAATATAAAGATGATACACCATTATCTTCTTCATAACAGTGAGGATTAAAATTTACTGTTCTCATGTATTTTTCTTTGTTAAACGTTCAAATAAAAGCTTCCATTTATAAAAATTTAATTGTTGGAACAAAGGTGACCTTCTGTGGTCTTAGTTTCACACCTTGCTTGGATATCATTTTTACTCCATCTTGTTTTCTAATTTAAATGTGAGAAACAAGCTCAGTTCTGAATAAAAGGGAAATACCACACAATATTACCAACACCTTCAGTTTTCTTCTTAAATAACCTTGCTTATCAGCTGGTAATATCAGCCTTTTACAGTGCTGAAGATACATAATGAAGACACTATGCACATTAAGCATGACTCTATGAGAGAAAGGAGAACAAAAGGGAAAGGGAATATATGTGCATTAATAAAGGATAGTAATTCTTTGCAGTGGATTACACAGATATAAGAACCTCATTAAAGAACATTTTAATAACAGACTACTCTCCAATAGTTGACATCACAACAAACGGAAAGAGAAGCAATTTTACATTACAAAGGAGTGTGATGACTACACGTCATTTCACAATGGAAAACACTGAACGAGAAAATAGAAAAGAAACATATTGACAAGAACAGATACATTTTTAAATATGCTGCATTTAATGAAATCCAAAGGCTATCAACAATTTGGATGCTGTGACAACATGCCACCGCCATTTGTGAAAACAATTAAAGCATTTTGCACTGATGGCTCAGTGACCAAAAGCAGGCAAACAAATAATGCAACAAAATGGTAATGCATTCATAGTAACATACAATAGAATCATCTTCCAACCACATTCTTCCCAGATTTTGAAAGAATTATGGGATATGGACTGGAAGAACACAAAGTGCTTACAGTATTAAGTACTAGGATATGTACTTTGGCACAAAATTTGTGTTCCAACTAAATAAAATGAGATGTCTTTCCAAACACATATCCTTAGCAAGAGGATAAAAATGAACATATTACAAAATCAATATGGTTATATATGTTACAGGTCTTTTTCCTTTAGGAACAAATATGAAGACAGCACAACAATCGTTTCCAAGTTTAGGATAGTACAAGGAAAGGAAAGTGCAAAGAAAACTGCATTGATTAAACAGATCTTCTAAAAACAATTTTGGGAAAATTTGTTATTAAAGAGAAAGAATTGTCTTCCACTTCCTTCTACTTATAACGAACCCTTTAAGAGAGTCTACAACTGTGATGGGCCCTGACCAGCAAGCAGATCAAGACGCATCAGCCTTCTCCATCCCAGAGCTGGTCAGGAGTCAATGCAGGGAGTAGTAAAAGGCTGGAAGGACTGAACAGAGCTCTTACAGCCCCATTGTCAACTTCAAGGCTTTGCTCGGGAAGAGGCTAGCTGGGGTCTCTGTTCCAAAGTCAACACTCACATGACATTTTTAACATGATTTTTAAAAAATACACCAAGTCAAAGTTTTAAGCAAAATGACATGAAAAGGAAGCATGCATACTTGTGAAGAAGGGGAAAATGGGATGGGGGCGGTGGGACGAAAGTAAAAGATCACAGGACATGTGTTTGGCTAGCTGGCTATAAAGTAAATTTTAAGTAACTTTTCAGACTAGTGTCATCTGAGGGATTTAAACAACATTATGGTGTGGCCCCACTTTGCTTTCCAAAATATTTTAAGTTAAATAAGATACTGTCTTTGAAAGAGAAACAATGACTTGAGAGATCTCATACAAAGGGCTTACCATACAGGTCAACTAACTGGTACAGAAAAAATTTTAATATAATTTTGTATATTTATATTTTTGAGGCCAAACCCTACAGATGAATTCTCTATATGGACAATGATATACAGCTTGAAATCTCCAAGCATAGATGTTCCAAATATCAAGTTTGTGATAGGTAATGTGACTTATTTCTAACTAGCATGAATATCTGATGTGCTTTTGCCTTTAAGTCCAACCATAACCGGGCTCATAATGTCTTTTTACTTTACCTCTTTCTGTACATCCTTTGCTTGGTTTTCAGCCTTACTGAGAAGAGTTTTTAAATGAGATGAATCCTGAAGATGCTGTTCTTTCAAGGATCCCATTTGATTCTCAAGCTCTTTCCTAGTCATCTGAAGGGTGCTGAGATCACTGGTAAGCTCTAAACTCTGCTTTTGAGAACTGTAAAACAAATATTGATGGAATTATTCATACAGATAGACTTTCATATAGATGTCTATCTATTATATAGATAGACAGTTGCAAGTCAAATTCCTTACATATTTCATTACGAGGGGCAGAGTGGATTTCAGGGGAGGAAAGAAGTATAAAAAAGAATAAGATATTTTCAATAAGTAAAAAGCATCAAAACACTAAAAAAATGCAAGTAAGTTTAAAGCTGTGCCCTATTTTCAGATAAACAAATATACACAAAGGTTGAAATTTAAAAAACAAGAAAGAGGTGACTAACTATATTTTGTTATATCACATTATATTAACTATCATAGATTCAAAAAGATTCAGTTTAGCTATCATAAAAAATTCAGTGTAGGTGTTCTGCAGGAAAAAATAGCATGTATTTCAACTCTTTTCTTATAAGTTTAAGTACTTGACAAGTAGGATGGAGAACAGAAACTCAAAGTTTAGAAGCTACTGCCAACTCAAGTAAAGATAAACCTACTCAAGTGAGAAGACACACCCAACTCAGGAAAACCATTGGACAGAGAACCAGGAGGCTGGGTTTGAGACCTCAGTTCTGCCACTGTTCAGTTGTGGGGTGTTAAGCAAGTCATTTAACTGGTGCAATATCATTCTCTGACTAAGAGTTGACTGAACTCTTAGGTCTGTTCCAGGCCCCACGTTATACTGACGCACATAACATAAGGAGAGTCTCAGTGCCCTTCACTGTTAAACAAGAAGACTGAACCCAATTTCTGACTTAAATTCTATGATTATTTTTATAACTTGATTAAAAAATCCCTGATTTACACACTAGGAAAAGAGCTTGATAGGCATAAGTAGAAATTCTTTATTCAATTTCTCTATATCACATACAACAAAGAACAAAGGATCCATACAGTGAATTTGGGTCCCGTATACACTGGGAACCAAATTCTGTAACTGAAATAGCTAAAGGAGGATAAAGTTTTCAAAATGACAGTTTTATGTCTCTTAGAAGGAGTCAAAAGACTCAGATTCAATATTGTAACTGAGGTACTATGGAGTATAAATCACATTTTGATTGTACAATAGGCAGATTCTTAGGGGGCAGGTCTGATGTCAGGTAAATATAGCTAGAAACTAAATGGCAGAAAAGAACTTATAAAGACAGACTAGTCTCTAAACACAAGTATGCTTACCAAATAAACAGAAAAGTTCAACAATTTTTCTTCAATAGTTTATGTAAGTTTAGGCAGACAACTTAACCAATAATCTAATATATATATTCCACCCTCTGGGACCTAATGCTTTTAAACCATATGCTTCTAACTCATAAGAAATTTGTTGGCTTACTTTCACCACTTAAACAAAATTTAAAGTAAAAATTAGCATTTAATAGTTTGTCAGATTCCAATTAATCACTTCAAAAATGATGGATCAAGTCTGAAATCTTTAAAATATCAGTAATTATAAAGTAAGAATAACCTAAGATAAATAAGACAGGTAATAATCAAACCTGTACTGGTTTGATACAGGTAATAATACAGCTGAAACTCAGTATGTCTTGTTAGAATACCAAACTAAATGAATTCACTAAGATCCAAGTGTATTTCAAATATGAAGAACATTCACCTTACACATATTTTACACCAAACAATTTTCCTAAATATGTTGTGTCTGGGTCTTTATTTTGTCCTACTCATATTTTGGAATTGCTTTTACAAACTTTTACATGGTATAAACAAAAATTTGTTGTATTTTTATTATTAATATCTCTAAACATTAAAAAAGTAATACACATAAATGTGGGAAAAGCTACATAAAGATATGGCACTGAAAGAAAAAGGTGCTGAACGGATACTGAGAACACACAGTACAGTAATGAGAGTAAATCAGCACATCTTGTTCCTTCAACTAGTTCTTGGTTTTTTCAAATGTATAATCAATATTATATTTTTTATAAGCATATAATGAGGCTTACTATTTTCTGATATATCTAGTCCTTTCTTTGTTTTCCCCCAAAGCTTGTTTTATGTGGGACTTGACCTTGATCACTGAGTTTTTGCTAACCTTAATGCTGTTGAGGAGTGTGACCACAAGGGTAGCAAGAGAGTAACGTTACTGCCTTTTTTGGTGTACTGGGGAGAAGGAGATGGATTCATTAAGACTGGCTTCAAAAATAAACAGACTTTCATATTCTTAATAAAAATTCAAACATTGTTTAAATAAAAACAGAACAGATAAAATTTTTAAGGGAAAAAATTTTGAACTCTGAAACAAATGTTTGTGGGAAAACAGGCTTCACTAAATTTGGTGAAATAAATCTGTTGCATTCATTGGTTTGCATGTAAAGTACTAGATGTTAGAAAGATTTAACTGATTAGAGGATTCTTGATCTTTTGTACATTATTACTCTTTATATAACCCTGTTTGAAATTTGGAAGCTGAATTTGTGTATTTCAATAGAATAAATTCTTTATTACAGTCATCTCCTCATCACCCTTATTAAAAGAAGGGATCATTGGTGTAAAAGAAAAAGCAAACTTGTATTTGAAATTTATTATCATTCGGTTTATAGGGCAAGTTCAATCACTAATTATAAATCTTTGTTGTTTGTTTAAGAATTTTTTTGGGGGGGAGGGAGCATTTAATTAATCTGTATTCTATGAGTACACCAAAAAGAAAGGATAGGCATGATGATGGTGGTGGTAGAAAAAAAAATGCTGAAGTATTCATTTAGCGTGGTTAACCTGCCAAATACCAATAAGAGTTTGGCTAAACATTTTGCTACAAAAATATATTTAAATATAAACATTAAATTCAGATTAAAATTTAAGATAAATAAATATTTTGAAACTAAAAAGAGCATTCCTGCATACTTGTGCAATTCTTTTTCTTGCCGTTGCAGTTCTGATGATAGCAAAACATTTTCCTTTTTTAAAGAATGGCATTCAGTTTCCAATACTTTCCATTCCCTTCTCAACTTCTCTAGTTCACCTAAAAGAATCCCAAAACACATTTGTTAATATAGGAACATAACTTCTATAATAATTCAGAGAATAAAGAAAAGAATTTCAGAGAACAATGTACTTCTCTCTCCCTTAAAAACATGTAGATTTTACATGACTATTCTTAGGTTCCTGTTACTTTGCATCTATACCTCAGGGTAGTCCCATCACCTTGAACTTTTGTAATTTTTTTCTCACTTTATTTTTTTTAATCCTCACCCGAAGATATGTTTATTGATTTGTGTGTGTGTGTGTGTGTGTGTGTGTGTGTGTGTGAGAGTGAGAGAGAGAGAGAGAGAAACATCAATTGGTTGCCTCCTGTACACACCCCAACCAGGGACTGAACCTGTAACCTAGGTATGTGCCCTGACTGGGAAGTGGAAGCGAACCTGCAGCCTTTTTGGTTTACAGGATGATGCTCCAACCAACTAAGCCACCCGACCAGGGCCCCACTTCACTTTTATAAGACAAATCCTTTTTACTCTAGAGCTTGCAGACCTGAAGAATGTTCAGAGCCCCAATATAAGACACTGCTCTGTACAAGCAATCGCTATCAAAGAAAAATAGCCTGAATGGTTAATTTTTACAAGTTACAAGGTTATCATTGTTAAGAGTTAAGAGCTTTATGTAAAATACGCGTATCCACCTTGTAGCCTTGTTGCTTCTTCTCTCTGCTGGTCCTCACACTGTTGACATCGAAGCTGAAAACTGTTTTGCAGGCTTGTGATTTCTTTCTCATACTCAGACGCTGCTTTCCGCCACCGCTCAAGCTCACTTCGCACCTTCTTAAGCTCTTCTTGTAAAGAAGCAATATCAGTGTCTCGTTCACAGGCAGCCTTTTCTGCTGCTTGATGAAGAAGCAAAATTTCATCTCGGGCACTAAGCAATTCATTTCGAGTGCTTGTGATTTCACTGTCTTTCTCTTCCCGAAGATTCTCAATATTGATGTGTAACCTCTGCAGCTGGGCTACAAAAGTATATTTATCTATCATTTTCTTGGTCCACAGTAATCAGTAGTAAAAGAACAGCCCATATGGGACCATAGTCACTACACATCCCAGGCTATCATGGCTGTTTGTTGCTTTAAACTGTACAAGCAACCTCTGTTTATGCAGAAAATGTCAAAATACAAAAACACAAAGAGAAAAAGTAATGTTTATTTCCCCCACACAGAGAAAATTGGTTCTAATATTTGGTACTTATTCCTGTAGGTATTTTCTAGGCATTTACGTATACACACATAAAAACAGAACAGGGAGGACTCATAACATACTTAGTGCTCTCTATCTGGCTGGTGATGAGCATCACTTAACAACAAAAAACAACTGTTATACTGTAACTTTTTTGACGGATCCTTTTAGACATTGTAGGCTATTTAGTTTTTAATTACTATAAACAATATTGCTTATAACACAATTCTAATTTTTTCTTAGGGTGAATTCCTAAATAGAACTGCTTTGTCAAGTGGTAAGCATTAGAAAAATCTTTAATGTTCTTGACTCAATTTTATGTTCAAATGTTAATACCTTAAAGAAGCCTTCTCCAATGACTTACCTAAAAACAGCTCTCTGTCATTCTCAAGCTATTTACTCTGCCTTTATTTGATGTCACATTACATACTTATTTGCTTGTTGTTTATTTTTTCCACTAGATCATACATCTCATGCATGCTCTATCCCCAATAATAGCAGAGTAAAAATTGGTTGAATAAAATTAATGAATACTACCTAATCAAAGAGGTACATTTTAAAACGTCCTGTTTATGCCCTAATGATGGAACTAGAAATAATTTGTATAAAATAATAGTTCAGGATTATGATACTAGTTTTGATTACTATAACACAAAAAAATTATAGGTAGAAAAAGTTCCTTAGGTAGAAGAAAAGAATAATTAAAATAATTAAGAGGATTTAAGGCTGGGAGAGGAGAGGATTGCTCCATAAACAAACATTAAAGAAAATATGAGGCCTTTTAAATTTGTAGGAAGCACTCAGGGAGTAACAGTTTCAAAATCTGAACAGACACAATAGCCAGAGATAGTATGATCATGGATTTGTGGATTAAGTCCTGAAATATACATGCTGGCGCTAGGGGGCGCTCAAAAAAAGCCCAAGTAAAACGTCTTTAAGGCAAAAGGCAGCGCCAAGTCCCTTTGGGGAAAATTGCACATATACAATACAAGATGGCAATATAAATTCAAATAAGATTTATACAAATTAAAGAAAAATAGCATTAAGCTATAATAAGGGTTTAAAGAGCTTTCAATTTAAAAGATATCCAACCTACACCAGAAATCCTAATATGACCACAATAAAATAAAAAAATTTAAAGAACTCAAGTATCCCACTCAAAAACAAAACAAAACCAAACCCCCAAAGACTGGTTTTTCTCTAGGATACTTTAGGGCAAATATTACAAGCCTCACACAATTACTCCTCATTTTTTCTGAAGTAAGATTACTTGTCTATTTAATTTCTTTTCACACTATCTCTCAAACTAAAATTTTAACATAGCATCAGTTCCCTCTTTGACAATAAAGGCAAATTAATCCTGGAGTATCTCATAATTATAGCCCCACAGTACGAGCAGCTCTGGTTCAGAGAAAACCCTTGACAGGCAGGGGTCTTTCTGGTAATTTCTGTAATGACCCCACAGTACCCCCACTGGGTTGAGGTAAACAGCCTTTACCTCTGAAGGCAGTGCAGGGACCATTTTACTATTTCATGTGGTATATAATTTTTGTTGCAATGTCAAGTATGTTATGAACATTAGCAATAACGCTACCAACAAGCTAAAAGTGCTCATGCACAAAGCAGCTCAGACTGACTAACTACAGTAATTCAGAAAGTGACAACTTTACCAAATTCATACCTTTACCCCTTCTTTTCCCACTCTAAATGTCTATTGTTGGAATAAAGGGTAATCTTCCCTTATATCTTCTTTAAAAAAACCTCACCAGTTGTAGGGAAGAATGAAAGTCACAAAAAATGGGAACCCCATGCACTCTTTTATTTTACATTTCTTAAATAATCTCAATTATTACCCTTAGGTTGTTCCATACCTTGAAGAACCTGTATTTGTTTAGTGGATTCCTCAACTTGATTTCGATAAGCTTTTCTTTCTTCTTCCAAAAGAGCTGAAAGTAAAACACAGTACATCTAATTTTGTGAGTTAATGAAAGTATTCAGAATTGGGCAGCTGGAAATTTCTGTAAAATTCTCTTCTAAAGCTTACTGAAGAAAACAAAAGTTAGGCAGTAAGTATCATCAGTATTAGTAGTTAGGCAGTTTAAATATTTTAGGAGCACAAAACAGAAGTAATAAATCTATTCAATTAAGTAGTGGAGTTTTCTAGATTATAGATAATATGTGCTATTCTTCATGAGAAGCATTCTTGATAGCTGTTAATTATTAGCACTTTTGAGCTTAAATTAAGAAAACTTAAAATGTTCACGTGTACGAAATACACAGTAAGTACTGACTAAATAACTGCTGTTTGCTAAATATTTTTTCATTATAATTAAGTAAGTTAGTCTACACCCTCCAAAAGGCTCAAGTTAAGTGAATACTGACTCTAATTTTTTCAAGAATCAGAAAAGGAAGGAAGTAATAACTTCTCCCTGAGAAACTTCCTTCTGGTTAGGAAAGCTGTCTTATGGAACATAAGGACTCTAAAGGCCACTTACTTTCTCTCATTCTAAGTTTCTATGGTATTAATTGCCTACAGCCAGGTAGCTACTGTGAATGCTATAGAAATATATGCTCTAGGGAATAGGACAGACTTCACTGGCCTATCACACTACAGTTAATTGAGCTACCAGAAAAGAAATGGTTGGGACATTACAAGATTCTTTGCCTTAACCTAGCCTGATTCTTCCCATTTACTGATGAATATAAATCTCCATATCTTATACTGAATAGAAAACATTAGGGTAACTAAAACTTAGAAATTTATATACATTATGTTTTTTTCCTTTTGTTACATTTAACATGTGGCTAACTATTAAGATCTTTCATTGGTAGAGGTCTTTCTTGATGTTCACATCAACAATGTGAAGGAAGTAGAGCAACTGAACTCTCCACACTTTATTGATTTGAAACATAAGCTCAGAAAGGTTAAGTGAATGTCCCAAGATCACATATCCAATAAAATTGTGGATCTGGAACAAGATACCACGAATCTGGACTCCAAGTTTGGGGCCATTAAGTTATACTATGTGGCCTCCACATCCCCTAAAGAATCAAAGTAATCTTGATCTCACCTTGAAGTTCAAAGCATTTTTGTTTACTTGCTCTAGCTAGCTCCTGGGCTTCAATCAATTCCTTGCGAAGATGCTGAATTTCTTGTTTTGCCTCAATTTCTGACTGTGCACCCTGTAAGTCATCTGACGAAAATAAGTTTATTTTAAAAGCAACAGTTAGTATCACAATATAATCTCTACAACCAAAGATCGGCAGTCTCTTTCATATTCAGACATGCATAGTTAAACATAGCACAGCTGAGTTGAATAAAACTTCAATGCAAATTACATTAAGCATTTTAGTCATTTTCCCTAGAGAAAGAAACACAAGTACAGTTAAATAAATATATTAGTAATTCATAGCATGATACAACAAAATATATATTAATACACACTAAAATTATAAATTTCACTTATGTAGAGCTTATTATGTAAGGCCTGAAATTCAGTAAGACAGGCATGATGCTATTTGCTATCATTTTTGAAATTTCTTGCTAACAAGTCAGAACAATTTGCTTTTAATTTAACTGGAAATGGGAAAATGGAAACAAGCTTTTCTTCAAAAAATGAGTATTTTACTTATTTTTAAATTTTTAAAAAAGATTCTATTTATTTTTAGAGAGAGGAGGGAGGGAGAAAGAGAAGCAGAGAAACATCAATGTATGAGAGAGAAACATCAAGTGGTTGCCTCTTACACACCCCCAACTGGGGATCTAGCCTACAACCCAGGCAGGTGCCTTGACTGGGAAATGACCCAGCAACCTTTCAGTTTGCAGGCTGATACTCAATCCCCTGATCCACACTGCCAGAGCTAGAAAAAGAATTTTAGCATGATTTCCCCAGTTGTGGAATACAAAATAAAAAGTAGGCTGAAAGCTGCATAGTACTCACTTTGTCATCATTGTTTTCCCAACACTACACACATAACAAATATTTGTTGAATTACTAAATGATGTAAATGTTTTTATCGAAATACTAATTAGATCCACCATTACATCTCAAATATGCCCCTCCCCTAATTTCTTTCCTCTCTAGTCATTCTGCTCATCTTTCATTAAAGCTTTCTGCTACTGAACATTGCCTGAAATAAATCAGGTAGGCTACAGTCTTCTAGTATATTGGTTTACAAGTTAGCTCAAGCACAACTTTAATCCATCAAAAAAGAACCTGAGAATAAAATTTTATAATACAATCACAGTAAGTCTCAGATTTACATATACATATCTTTACACTTATTGATTACATGAGGGGAGGGGAAAAGGAGGAGGAGAGGAGAGAAAACTGTTCCTTATAGTAGAAAGGCAGCTAATAAATGTAGAAGGAATGACAGAGTTATGAAATCTCTATTTGACAACTAATATAGTAACAGTTGATTCAGGCAAGAATCATAATTAGATGCTAAAATAAAGTAGATAAAAGTAGTAACAGAATATTTACATAACAGTGATAGAACAACTGTGCATCAGATACCTCCTGATATGATGCCCAATATTATTACTGTTATATCCCTACCAAAAATGCATAGCATGAACCAATCACGAGGAAACACAGGGTACAGCCAAAATAAGGGACATTTTACAAAATAACTGTGCTCTTCAAAAATGTCAATGTCATGAAACACAAAGACAGAAGGAACTGTTCCAGATTAAAGGAGACTACAGAGACATGACTACAGAATGCAGCTCAGGACTCGGGATTTTTTTTTTTTTTTGTCTTACAGGTCGTTACTGAGACAACTGACAAAATGTGAGTAAAGTCTGTGGATTTGATAAAAGACCTGTCAGAAATGAAGAATACAATATCTGAAATGAAGAATACATTGGAGGGACTAAACAACAGGTTGGATGAAACAGAGGATTACATCAGCAATTTGGAAGACAATGTAAAAAAATAATCAAAATAGCAAAAAGAAAATTTAAAAAATTACAATAGTTTAAGGGAACTCTGGGATAATATTAAGCATAACAACATCAGGATAACAGGGGTAGCAGAGAAGAAGAGAGAGAACAAGGGATGGAGAACCTATATAAAGAAATAATGACTGAAAAACTTCCCTAACCTGGTTAAAAAAAAAAAAAAAAAAAAAAGATACACAAGTCCAGGAAGCACACAGAGTACCAAACAAGATGGACCCAAAGAGGCCCACACTAAGACACATCATAATTAAAATGGCAAAGATTAGTTCAGCTGTCTTTCCTATAACTCATGGTATATTCTTAGTTATATCATAGCTTATTTTTTATCCAGAAATAATAGGATTCCTATCATTGTTTTCTGTTTAGTAATAAATGTTAAATGCATATATGTTTCACATTTCTGCTCCATACTACATAAACTGCACTATATCCATCTAATACAATGCTAGACACACAGTGGGCACTTAACTATCCAGTTAATACATAAGGTAATCAAAGCTTTACATCTAAAATGTGCAGAGACCTTTAAAATAATAATCATAAATAAATTAATGTGACAACTAAAGGACTGTTTTGAGAATGGGGAATTCTTTCACAGATGAAAAATCATTGTGTAATCCATCTTGAAGGTCTATTAAACCAGATGTTTCTTGTATGCAGCAGAACAAGTCTTTTCATCAGTGATGTGAAACAAAACTAATATTTGCTTCTCAAATTAAAAATAATGGAACAGATTTTATGTTAAGTAACTGTGTTTTGGGAAACAAATTCAATTTAGCCAATGAGTTCTACTAACACAAGGACCAAGCAAATTAGTTCTCTGTACCACATAATGAAAAGGACCAGCATTTTATTAATTTTTAAAATATATTTTGTTGATTATCCTATTATAGTTGTCTCACTTTTTTCTCCCCTTTATTCCCCTCTATCCTGTACCCCCCTCTCACGATCATTCCCCCCACCTTAGTTCATGTCCATGGTTCATATATATAAGTTCTGTGGGTTCTCCATTTCCTATAATATTCTTAACTTTCCTCTATTTTGTACCTACCATTTATGCTTCTTATTCCCTGTACCTTTCCCCCCATTCTCCTCCCTCCCTCTACCCCTCCTCACTGATGACCCTCCATGTAATCTCTATTTCTGTGGATCTGTTTCTATTCTAGTTGTTTGCTTAGTTTGTTTTTGTTTTATTAGGTATGGTTGTTGATAGTTGTGAGTTTGTTCTCATTTTACTGTTCGTATTTTTGATCATCTCCTTTTTCTTAGATAAGTCCCTTTAACATTTCGTATAATAAGGGCTTGGTGATGGTGATCTCCTTTAACTTGACCTTATCTAGGAAGCACTTTATCTGCCCTTCAATTCTAAATGATAGCTTTGCTGGATAGAGTAATCTTGGGGGTAGGTCCTTGCCTTTCATGACTGAATACTTCTTGCCAGCCCCTTCTCGTCTACAAGATTTCTTTTGAGAAATCAGCTGACAGTCTAATGGGAACTCCTTTGTAGGTAACTATCTCCTTTTCTCTTGCTGCTTTGAACTCTCTCCTGTCTTTAATATTGAGTAATGTAATGATGATGTGCCTTGTTGTGTGCTTCCTTGGATCCCAACTTTTTTTGGACTCTCCGTTTTCCTTTGTCAGATTGGGGAAGTTCTCCTTCATTATGTTTTCAAATAAGTTTTCCATTTCTTGCTCTTCCTTTTCTCTTTCTGGCACCCTTATGATTCGGATGTTGGAATGTTTAAAGATGTCCTGGAAGTTCCTAAATCTCTCATTTTTCTTTTTTTTTTGAATTCTTGTTTCTTCATTCTGTTCCAGTTGAATGTTTATTTCTTCAGTGTGCTCCAAACTGTTGATTTGAGTCCTGGTTTCCTTCCCTTTACTGTTGGTTCCCTGTACATTTTCCTTTATTTGACTTTTCATAGCCTTCACTTTTTCCTCTGTTTTGCAACCATACTCAACCATTTCTGTGAGCATCTTGATTACCAATGTTTTGAAGTCATATGATAGGCTGACTATCTCTTCATTGCTTAGTTGTATTTTTTCTGAAGCTTTGATCTGTTCTTCATTTGGGCCATATTTTTTTATCTCAGCACACCTGTTATGTAGTTAGGGGTGGGGCCTTAGGTATTCCCTAGGGTGGGACAACCCAAGTCCCTGCGTTGTGGTGCTATATATGGGAGAGGGGTCTGAGAGGGAACAATGCCACTTGCTCGGCTCTTGCCGGCTTTCAGTCACGTCCTCTGCTACCCACAAGCAAACTGGGCCCTTCTGGTGCTGATTCCCAGGTGGGTGGGTTTGTATACATTCTAGGACCCTATGGGTCTCTCCAACAAACTCTCCCGTGAGGTGGGGAGTTTCTCCTGATGCTTCAACCCCCACAGGTTTTTTCACTCAGAGGTTTTGAGGCTTTATTTCCCTGTGCTAGAACCCTAGGTTGCATGGTCTGTCTTGCTCCCCAATTGTTCCTCCTGGTTTATCTGCACACAAATGTGGGACTACCTGCTCTGCCAGCTGCCACCTTGCCCATACCAGTCCTCCAGCTGCCACCTTGCTGTGAGTCCTCTCCACCCCTCCTACCAGTCTGGATGAATGTTTCTTCTTTAACTCCTTGGTTGTCTATACAGTTTGATTTTCTGGCAGGTCTGGTTATTTTTTGTTTTTAAATTTGTTGGTGTCCTTCTTTTGGTTGTGCAAGGAGGCAAAGTGTATCTACCTACACCTCCATCTTGGCCCAGAAGTCAGGACCAGCATTTTAATTAGGCCAAATAAGATGCTATGTACCAAGTAAATATATAAATTCTACATTGTATCTAATCATGGGAGTAGAGATATTCACCCAAAATATTTACAAATTTAGTTCAATATAAACACAAATAACTATAACTAATCGAGTAGTTAGTGTGCAGATCCTCTTTTCAGAAAATCAAGGGCCAAATTTTTTTTTTTTTTTTTTTTGCTAAAAACGAATGAGCAAATCTTTTTCTGCTAAGGTTGATCAACAGCTCATTGCATTTCATATGGTTGTGCGGAAAAATGCATTATTAGCTTATTGTGGCTTGTGTCCACTCTCATGGTGCCTTACTTCTGTCATGGAAAGATACTTTTTGTATTAATCTATTTCACAGGCTTGGGAAAAGTGTTGTGATGAGTATCAGTGGAAAGTGTTTAAAAGAGAAATGAAACTCTTCCTGAGCCAAATCCATTTTATTTAGAAATGCATGTTAAATAGAAATAAAAAATTTTTAGAAGCTATGATGGTGTGGAAAGAGCAACAGAATCTACCTTCCTTTTAACACAAATGGTTCATATTTAGAATTACCAGGTGTATTGTATAAACCAGGTGCTAGCTTTTCTCAAACTAAATATATTCTGTAAAGAGATCCACACCACACAAGAACTCACTAAATGAACCAGCCTTGGCACATGCAATACCTACATAATATCGTAAGATAAATTTGCTGTCACTATATCTTCAGAAGAGTGACTGGAGATTTAACTTAAACTGTGCCCTTTGCTCTAAATATGGCTGAACTGCTGTGAACCACCTGGTAAAGGGCCAATCAAAGCATTTTCTCCTGAGTTGTATTTTGCAAGTTTGCTGAAGGCTAATGTAGCTACAACATCTGTTAGCTCATCCACTGATAGAAGTGATCTTGAGGCAGCTGGCCAGGTGGATGTATCCTTTTTTGACTATCAGCACTCCTCTTTTTGGAAGGCCTGCTAGTTGTAGGCTTGGTTGATGAGAACAGTGTTTACAATGGACAAAGACCTTTCTTCCACTGTGGGTATGTACAATCATATGAGATAGTCTAGGCAGCAGCCTCTTATTGCTGATTCTGACTCTTTGCCATTCCTTTTGACCAGCTAGGTTCCTTACTGACAACTGGATCTTTTACTGGCTCCTTTGTCCTCCACGTTTTTTTCTTCTTTCCCTATAATTTCTCCTTGGTACTATGGCCCACCACTATGCAGAGAATTCCCCAAACATGGTTAGCTGTGCTCTCCAAGTTTTCCAGCACACCTAATTAAAACACTATCAACACTATCTTCCTTAAGACTGTAGGTTCTGCATGTGTCTTATCTCTGTATCTCTTAGGTCAATAAATGTCTCAGAAATAAATGACAGTGACATTCTAGTCCTAGTTTCTGTTGTACTTCTAAGATCTTTTCTAGTTCCCAGGGTGAAAATATGAAATAAGAAGATCTTTAAATGTGAAAGGGAGTACTTTTCATAATTATGCTGGCACAGCAGGCAAACCAGAGCCAATGGTCACCTTTACTGTTCAACATGTGCCAGACTAAAACCATCACTTTCTCACCAGGATACCTCTTCTTCCAAAAATAAACATTTCTTTTAATAACACCACTATCTTTTCAGTCACTCAGATTCAAGTGCTGGAATTGCATCTGACTTTCATTTGTCTTTCATATTCTGCTTTTCAGGCCTATGGATTCCAGATGATTACCAAAGGAGAGACACTCAAATGATTATGTGAACAAACTTTAATTATACTGTACTTGTCAAACCCAAACCATATTATTTAGCATGTAGTTTTAATTCTTTTTAATCCTCACCTGAGGATATGCTTATTGATCTTACAGAAAGGGGAAGGGAGAGAGAAGAGAGAACATCAGTGCAAGAAACATCATTCGATTGAGTTTTGTACGTGCCCTGACTGAGGACTGAACTCACAACCTAGATATGTGCCTTGACTGGAATAGATCCTGCAGCCTTCTGGTCTATGTGACAATGCTCCAACCAACTAAGCCATACCAGCCAGGGTAAGCTTGTAGTTTTTAATAATTCCTTTGAGAAGATATCTCAAATTTCTCTTCTTATAATGCTAGCCACTTAAAACTATACCGATATCAATAAATTCCCCAAAAGTCAATAACAAAACATAACTATAATACTATTATCACATTGAAAGTAGTAATTCCTTAACATCAAGTAACCATTTGGTATTAAAAACTTCCTCATTTGTCTCAAATTTCTTTTGCAGTTGATTGTTTGAATGAGACCCAAACAAGGTTCACACACTGCATTTAGTTGACACATCTATTTTTTTATAATGTTTTTCTTTTATTGATTTTAGAGAGAGGGGAAAGGAGGAAGAAATAGAGTGAGAGAATCATTGATGTGAGAGAGAAACATCAATTGGTTGCCTCTTGCACACATCCCAAACCTGCAACCCCGGCATGTGTCCTGACCAGGAATAAAAATCACGACCTTTCGGTTTGCGGGAGAATGCTCCAACCAACTGAGCCACACTGGCCAGGGCAGTTGCCACATCTCTTAAATCTCTTTTAATTTATAGTATCCCCCATTCCTCTTTCCTTTTCCTCCTCAAGCCTTGTATTTTACTTGAAGAAACTGGTTCACTGACCTACAGAATTTTCCACATTCTGATTTTGCTGCTGTAGCCCCACCACATCATTTAGAATATGGCCCTAGTTCTTTATATGTCCTGCAAGTTGACCAGATTCAGATTCAGTTTTTTTAAATTATTGAATGCGTTATATATGGTATGATACACTTTCAGGGTCATCTCAAATAATACTTCTTCCATTAAGCTCAAACTGCCTTCCTTCCCCATCTTCCAAAATAAACAAAAATAATTTTAAAAATCTGAACATTCTTTCTCCTTTCTTTGACTCCTAATGGCAACATCCACCAAGAAGCAGCTTATCATTTTAACTTTTCTATCACCATTTGACTAGAAACTCCTCAAACTCCAAGAACAGTCTTATCAGACTTTGAAACTATGAGAGGCCCTGGCACGGTTCTCTAAATACAGCAAACTTGCATTCGATAATACTTGAACTGAATTCCAGTTTTCATTTTATTGTCTTTTGGAGGAAATGATTTCAAGCATATAAAAATGTGTGGTTCAAGCCACATCTTTATTTCTCTTTCAAAAGTGGCATCAATTGGTTGAAAATGATTACTATTTCAGAAAAGGTACTATAGTTATCATCTGTTTATTTACATCTCCTGGTGAATGTTTAATCTATTTTAGGTGATTTTCTTAATCCTAGATGACTAACAGGAAGGTAGCATGCTATAATTCTAAGTAAAGATTGGCTATTTTTTAAAAAGAAAAAAATTTGAATATAATAGTTCAAGAAGTCAGGCATAGGGTTTCAATGAGGAAAATAAAGGGACTACTTAAGTGTAGCTTCTTTCTCGAGTTCTAAAGGTTAACATTTCGGTCTGATAATTTACTCTTCATTTAAAAAAAATCGGTTAGCTTACTGAGCTTATACAGATTATAAAACATAACCACATATATTCACACATAACCCAAATGTTTCTAATAAGTGGCAGTGAATACATTATTTTAAGAATTTATACAACTCTTACAAAAGAAAAAAAAACAATGGATTAAACAACTGTTAAAGTCCATGGTAATTCTTCCTTGGAGATACTTCTAAAATATGCCTGCCTCTAAACTGGCTGATTTTTCTTTACATCTAATCAGTGACTTAACAGTCTGTTCTTAAAATCAAGCTACAAAATCTTTGAATAGGTATTGATAAAGATACTACCTCATTAATAAAAACTGGCAATCATATAGCAAAGCAAGAAACCTTTGGGGGTTATGTTTTTGTTTTTGTCACCTTAAAGTAAGTAAGGAATTCCGACCCATCTTCACCAATGGCATCCTAAGCAATTACTAGCAGCATTCGTACACCCACCTCCTTCCACAGGCACCTCGCATTCTCAGTCTCTTTCTCTCCCACAACTTTCCCTTTTATGGGCACTTGTACAGATACAACTTGGCCTCCCTGTGGTACGCAAGGATTTAAAGAAAACTTTCCCTGACATGTGGCAAATTAACAAATGTACACATTATTATTATTATTAATTATTATTATTAATAATTTTATTGAAGATCTAACTGGCTTTATTAAGTGATTTATGACTTGTGCCACATCCCATCTAGCAAATAGAAGGGTGCTCCCTATTAATTGGAAAAGATCCACCACCACTGACTGCTTTCCCTAAAATATAAAGTAAAAAATATTTTTTTAAACCTCACAATCTTATTCAATTAATGAAAAGTTACTCTTTAACAGGCAGGTTTGCTTTTATCATCACCATCATCATTACTATCAGTGTCTTCATTATGGTGCTAAACATGTTATATTTGCAACACATGGTAAATGCATTATTTAGTCTAATCCTTGCATAATTCTATGAAGTCGGTTTTTCCCAGCTTGACAAATAAAGAAAAAGTGAAGTACAGAGGGTTAAGCAATTTGCCCAAGGACATATTACAAATAAATGGCAAAGCTCAGATTGAGCCAAGAGCTGTTTGACTCTTAGCTCCTTGGCTAGAGTGTTACTTTCCAATGTTCTTGGTTTTACAACTTTGATTTAAGAGGTCTGTTGTTAATTCATTCAATAAATATCTGAGTTTTACTGAACAAATGGCATTGTGGTAGGCAATAGGATAAAAATAAAATTTAGAAAAGACTGACATAAAATTACAAAAGCACTAATAACAGTTGTTATTAACACAATCATAATATAATTAACACAGTCATAAATGCTACTTATAAATCAATTTGAACTTGACTGCTATAAAGATTTCTGGCAGATTTCAATAGTAAATAAGACCATTAAAAACAGCTACTTTTGTATGGCAGATTTTCATTACTCATTCGCCTCCCCTCTATGTTCCCACAAAGGCCCAGGGGCTCTGACATGTTTTCAGTTAATAACTTTTTATATAATAACAGTATTACATTTCTGTAAAGAATCAAAAATGCTCCAATGTAAGATTTCTAGACTATATAAAAATTACCTTAGGTTTATTACTACAACACTAGAAAAAAAAGCATGCCTTATCAACACCAAAGGTCACCTGAGACAAGTGTTGGAAACTATGCTGACACTTAAAGACAAGTTGGCAATTTGTTACCTGGGCCACTAATCCTCTGGGCTTCCCTTGTTAATGGAATTCAATCAATGGTGGCTCAAAGAGGCATGTGAGCTTCAGTATCCATGGGAAAGAAAAAAGGTCAGGATGCCCAGACTAAGTAACTATAGAGGTAATCTCTTTGTTAATCACCCTCAATCCCCATCATTGCACAACTAGGTCAGCAGAAAAGTCATGCAGGGTGAAACTAAGGCTTCCTTATATAATCCAAAATTCAGGGTCCAGGCTGGGAGATCCCACAATAGCCCAGTGAGAAGCATAAATATTTCTACATAGAGAAACTTCCACAGGTTGCTTTCGCTGCTGATTTCAAAGAGCTGCCTTGTGTTAGTCCATTGCTATCAACATGTTTAACCAACTGGAACTTCATGCCAACTTTTCTTGTGTAGAATAAGGCAATAGAAGAGACTCTAGATGCTGATAATCACAGATTTATAAATAATCCAACCCAAGGCACATTATTTTAAAAACACTTCTATAAATGCTGATTTATTTCCTACCCATTTAATTCTTAAAAACTAATTATGAAGAAATAAATGTATTTCTGGACTTCCAGTCAAGGTGGAGGTATAGGTAGACACACTTTGCCTCCTTGCACAACCATAAGAAGGATCACAATCAACCTCAAAACAAAAAATACCCAGAACTGCCAGAAAATTGAACTGTATGAGGTCTGAAAACCAAGGATTTAAAGAAGTCATATTGATCCAGATGGGTAGGAGGGCACAGACGGGGTGGCAGGGCAGAGAGGATGTGGTGTGGCTGCAAGTGATGCAGCATTGGCTAGTTGAATGGGCAGTTCCATAGTCATGTGTGGTGGATAAAAATTGGGAGAGACACCTGGGGAGTGAGTGATCGTAGCCCCAGGCCAGACTGTGCAGCCCAGGGTTCTAGCACCGGGAAAATAAAGCCTCATAACTTCTGGCTGTAAAAACCATTGGGGTTTTGGGATGGCAGAAGAAACTGCCAGTCTCTTAGGAGAGTCCATTTAAAGGGCCACATGGCCCTAGAATGTATGCAAACCCACCCACTCCGGGAATCACCACCAGGTCAACAGCTAGAGAGTCACCAGTCTCACACGGGAAGTGGGTGAATAACTAGAAATGGGGTGAGTACTGAGTAAGCCTCCAGCAGCCAGGCACTAGCACTGTCCCCCCCCCTCCAGCTCCACCCCTACATACAGAGCAACAAGGCAATGCAGTAGGTTGCCCCATCCTGGTGATTACCTAAGGCTTACCCCATACAACATACCAGGTGTGCCAACACGTGGAGTCAAAGCAGCTCTACCTAATACACAGAAACAAATGCAGGGAGGCTGCCAAATTGAGGAGACAAAGAAAAATGGCTCAAAGGAAAGAACAGAATAAAACCCCAGAAAAAGAACTAAATGAAATGGAGATAGCCAACCTATCAGATGCAGAATTCAAAACACTGGGGATAAGGGTGCTCAGAGATCTCATTGAGTATGGTAAAAGCATAAAGGAACATATGAAGGTTACATTAAGTGAAATAAAGAAAAATCCACAAGGAACCAACAGTGAGGGGAAGGAGGCTGGGGTTCAAATCAACAATTTGGAATATAAGGAAGAAATAAACCATGAACTAGAACAGAATGAAGAAACAAGAATTCAAAAAAATGAGGAGAGAAAAAGAAGACTCTGGGATATCTCCAAAATGGCCAACATCTGAATCACGGGGATGCCAGAAGGCGAAGAGGAAGAGCAAGAAACTGAAAACTTGTTTGAAAAAATAATGAAGGAAAACTTTCCTAATTTGGAAAAGGAAATAGACATAAGTCCAAGAAACACAGAGAGTCCCAAACAAGTTGGACCCAAAGAGGACCACACCAATACACAACATAATTAAAATGCCAAAGGTTAAAGATAAAGACAGAATCTTAAAAGCAGCAAGAGAAAATGAGACAGTTACCTACAAAGAGTTTCCATAAGACTATCAGCTTGATTTCTCAAAAGATATCTTGCAGACAAGAAGGGACTGGCAAGAAGTATTCAAAGCTTTGAAAAGCAAGAACCTACAACCAAGATTATTCTATCCAGCAAAGCTATCATTTAGAATTGAAGGGAAGGAAAAGTGCTTCCCAGACAAGGTAAAGCTAAAGGAATTCAACATCACCAAGTCCTTATTATGTAATATGTTAAAGTGACTTATTTAAGAAAAAGAAGATCAAATCTATGAACATTAAAATGACAACAAGCTCGCAACTATCAACAACTGAATCTAAAAAACAAAAATAAAAACAAACTAAACAAACAACCAGAACAGGAACAGAATCATAGATATAGAGATGATTTGGAGGGTTATCAGTGGGGAAGGGGAAGAGGGAGGATGGGGGAAAGATAGAGCGATTATGAAGCATAATTGGTAGGTACAAAATAGACAGGGGGAGGTTAAGAATAGTATAGGAAATGGGGAAGCCAAGAACTTATATGCATGACCCATGGACATGAACTAAGGTGGGGATTGCTGGAGGGAAGGTGGGTACTGGGTAGAGGGGACAAAGGGGGAAAACTCTGGACAAGCATAATAGCATAATCAATAAAATATACTTTTTTTTATTTTTTTTTAAAGATTTTATTTATTTATTCTTAGAGAGGGAAGGGAGAGAAAGAGAGTGAGAGAGAAACATCAATGTGCGGTTGCTGGGGGACATGGCCTGCAACCTAGGCATGTGCCCTGACCGGGAATCGAACCTGCGATGCCTGGTTCGCAGCCCGCGCTCAATCCACTGAGCTACGCCAGCCAGGGCCAAAAATATACTTTTAAAAAAGAAATAAATGTACTTCTTATTTAGAAGTGAGACAGTAAAAGGATTTATTACATGTACTGCTTGTTTTAGTCCCAACCAAAATTTCTAGAAGACTGTTCTAAGAACCTGGTATCTTTATTGGGGAAGAGAAGACCAGAAATTTACAACTGCTATCATATATAACAGAAGATACTGGTAGTTTTTTCAAGAAAGTTAATGTTTTTACCTTTGCCAATTTATGTTAAAAATGGTAATGAGTTTCTATCAGAGACATCAAAGTTAGCACAAAAAACCATAGCTGCATTTCATATTCTACCACTTCCTGTTTTGCCTTTCATAACATAGACTGATACAAATTACTTTACAATTTAAATATTTTTGTCTGAAGTACTGGCACCAACACCAACATTTTAAATTTTAGTTCCTGCTACATTCCAGAACCTATCTTCATCTTTTAACTAAAACTTAAAACATCACATTATACATGGAACTGATTCTGTGGCAAAGGGTAAATAAACCTGATGCCCTGCTTTAAAATGTCTTAAAAACATGTTAAAGTACCTTTTAATAGGGACACTTTAGCAAGTGGTTCATTTAGGTCTTGCTCATCCATTTGGGCATCTACAGGGGGGATAAAAGATAATTAAAAATAGTAGTCATCTCTAGTAAGCTGACACTATCAAAATAAACAAATGAAATTTATATTCCTACTGTACTTGAACAGTTGAAATTTATACAACTGTTGGATAGATTTATCAATTCAGCTAAGATTTAAAAAAATGACTAAATGGAAGCATTGCTTTTACTTTAAATACCAACTTTGAAATCCACTCACATTAACCTGCATATCTAAACTGCTCGGTAACAATAACACCTACAGATTAGTAAACATTAGGTTAAAGCTCACCTGTAGTGTCGTCGCTACTTTTTTCCTTGCTTGGACTTAGAGTATCTGATAAATCAGAATCCTTTGCTCTTGCCTGGTTTTCTACCAAGAAAAAAAATAAAAGTAGAATCTCATTATAATTAAATAGCTTCTATCAATAAAAGCTTAAGGCTATGCGTGCTCTAAATCTACTGTATGCAAAATACTTTTAAAATTAACTGAGGTCACTGAATCTTACTTCTTTACCACTCTAGTCCAAAATGGAATGCTGGTTATTACACGTAGTTCATATTAAATTATAATGTGGATCATGTCTGCTGTGCAGAGGGCTGAGGCTTTTGTTCAAGGCTGTCCACTGGCCAACTGGAAGCAAAAATGAAGCAAGCTTTGCAAAAGTATTCAGAGAACTGCAACAAATACAGCAAAATTCCCTGGACAATGTGGACATTGTATGAATATGAAACAAAATGGCTCTATTATATAAAAACATTACTTAGGTTGTCTTAGTAATATTTATACTCATAAGAAAACAAATAAAATTATAACTATTTGTTATAAAAGTAACATTTAAAACAATAAAGTAGCCTTTTATATCTAAAGAAAATATAATTGTACCTGAACCACACTGAAAAAAAAAAAAAAACTTTTAAAAAATTTTGTATTGCATGTAGTGTGCTGCCTGATCCAATGAAGACATCATAGAATAGTTTTCGATGAAGTGCTCTCAAAAATCCTAACTGTAACTTCAACAATTAATTAAAGATGAATAGCAATTAATTAGGCCCTAGATTCTTGTCTCAAATGGCACACCCGTGTATACTACAGTATAGCATTTGGATAGCATTTCCAGAGATGATTATTTTTCTGTAATAACTACATTGGAAAATTAGATATAATCTGGTCCCTGCGTTAACTCCCACATGAGCTCTATTTCAGTCAAGCCAGCCTCTTTACAGGGCCAAAGCACGTTAGCTAATTATGACCTACATTCTTTGCTTAAGCTGAATTTCCCTAAACTCAATGATCATTCTCTCTACTTGGCCTGTTCATTCTATAAGATATAGCTTAAGTCCCCATCACCTCTAAAAAAGTCTTTGTATCTCCAGCATGCTGCTCCTTTTATTGCATCTTCTCTGTGTCATATGTTTTTGGAATTAATCATGTTCTATTTCATATCATTCTGTTTGTGTGTATATATGTATATATATCTTACTTAGAGAGTTAAAAATTCACTAAGCATATGATTATTTTTATAATGTTATATATACTTGACTGTAGTGTTTGTGGTGACATGCATCAAAACTTAAATGTGCATATCCACTTCTAGAACTTTTTCCAAAGGAAATAATAGTCTACATATAGTACCATAGTACCTATAAACATGTTCACAGAAGCATTACTCATGATGAAATGGAATATATTCAAAATATATTGAGTACAGAAATAAACCCAATTCTCTGTGGTCAATTAATATTTGACAAAGGGGGCAAAAGCATAAAATGGAGTAAAAATAGCCTCTTCAACAAATGGTGTTGGGAGATTTGGACAGCTACATGCAAAAAAATGAAACTCGATCACCAAATTAAACCATACACTACAATAAACTCAAGATGGATAAAAGTTGTGATACCATAAAAGTCCTAGAGGAGAACATAGGCAGGAAAATTTCAGACAATCCACGCAGCTATACTTTCACTGATATGTCCTCTAGGGCGAGGGACATAAAGGAAAGAATAAAGAAATGGGACTTCATCAAAATAAAAAGCTACTGCACAGGTAAAGAAAACATCAGCAAAATGAAAAGGGAACCAACTATATGTGAAAATATATTGCCAGTGATATCTTGGAGAAGGGTTTGATCTCCAAAATATATAAAGAACTCATTTGGCTCCACACCAGGAAGACAGACAACCCAATTAAAAAATGGACAAAGTACCCGAACTGACACTTCTCCAAGGAGGACATACAGAGGATCCAGAGACATATGAAACAATGCTCAGTATCACTAGCCATCAGAAAGATGCAAATTAAAACCACAATGAGATAGCACTTCACATTGGTCAGAATGGCCATCATTAACAAACCAACAAACAACAAGTGCTGGAGAGGTTGTGGAGAAAAGGGAACCCTAGTGCACTGTTGGTGGGAATGCAGATTGGTGCAGCCACTGTGGAAAACAGTATGGAATTTCTACAGAAAACTAAAATGGAACTACCTTTTGACACAGCAATTCCACTGTTGGGATTATACCCTAAGAATTCTGAAACACTAATTCAACAGAACCTAGGCACCCCAATGTTCATAGCAGCACAATTTACAATAGCCAAGTGCTGGAAGCCACCTAAGTGCCCATCAGTAAATGAGTGGATCAAAAAACTTTGGTACATTTACACAATGGAATGTTATGCAGCAGAAAGAAAGAAGGAGCTCCTACCCTTTGTGACAGCATGGATAGAACTGGAGAGCATTACGCTAAGTAAAGTAAGACAGGCAGTGAAAGACAAATATCATATGATCTCGCCTTTAAGTGGCCCTAATCAACAAAACAAAAAAGCAAGCAAAATATAACCAGAGACACTGAAATAAAGAACAAACTGACAGTGACCAGAGGGGAGGAAGGAGGGAGATAACAGGGAAAGAAGGGAAAGGGTCGTCAAAGAACATGTATAAAGGACCCAGACAAAGCCAAAAGGGAGAAGGATGGAGGGTGGGACAGGGGAACATGGTGGTGGGAAAATGGAGACAATTGTATTTGAACAACTATTAAAAAATGATAAAAAAATATATTGAGTACTATTAAGTAAAAATAAAGCCTGTTAAACAACAGTATGCATAATATAATCCAGTTTAGACTGAAAATAGCTATATATTTAGCTATGAAGTTTTGTTATATATATATTTATGCAAGTGTAGAAGGATCTAAAACAGAGAAAACAACAGTTACTTCTGGAAATGGGGACATGGGGGACATTTACTTTCTAACTTTACATAGCATAAATTGTTTGAAAAATTATAGTGAATACTGTTTTATAAACAATTAAATCAAGACATATTTTCCATTTTGAAAGCAATCAGAAACCTATTTAAAATCATTACTGTCAAAATAGCCATATAATATTAAAATATAACTTGTTATGGCTATTACATATAAGAACACCCCTAGAATTTCTGGCTTAACTTGTGAAATGGATGATGGATTACAAAAAGCCTTTGCTGCTTTTCTCACTGCCATTTCTTGTCAAAGGTCTTAGAGACAGGAACTTAGATTAGAAGTAAAGTCCCTGACCATGGAAGCCCAAGAGCATCCCATCTGTTCCTGTGCATTCACAGAGTGCTGTAATCAGACATTTCTGAATGCCGTAGTTTTGAACACAAAGTTATAATCTCCAATAAGACTAATACATCCAATCTATATATATAGATAGAAAAGGAACCACTCTGGGAGAATAGAAAGGAAAAGAGAAAAATGACTTTCTTCTTATTTGGATATTCTTGGCAACTTTTTGATCAAGATAGTGAGGGAAAACCAAGGGGTATATATTTTCAAAAGTATTTCTCTGGCTTAGAAGGAAGTTTTATTTTATATGTAGAGTATTAACCAGGAAGGTAAAATTGCCTTAAAAATTGGACCAAATCTTTCACTAAGGTCTTACTAGAATCTAAGCTCCACAAAGGCAGGGCTTTTTGTCTGTTTTGTTAATTGCTATGTAACTGCAACACCGCACCCCCACCATTGCATAGAACAGTACACAGTCCACAGTAGGTGCTTAAAAAAAAAAAAAAAAGAGGATGATCGAAGGTACAAATCTACTCTAAGTAAAGAAACAAGGTTTTAGCTAGTGAACTCATGGTCCATCATATTTATGTCCTGATATAGGCAAACCAGATCTATTTAAGAATGAAGCACAGGACACAACAAATGACTGATAAAGTATATACTTCTTTTCATAACCTCTATTCTTCAGCTATGAAGCAGCACCCTGTTTTCTGGTATAAAAAGAACTTCTAGTTTATTTTCTCTGCAGTATTTATGCATTAACATACATACCAAAAATACACAGAAGAAAATGGGAGAATAGCTACCAATATCAATACCAAAACTATTTCCAAACTGGGAGGTCTACAACAAGGTGACTATTTTCACTGTGTCTTTGAGTAGACATAATGATGGATGGGCAAAACAAACATGTGAAGCCACACACTACTTTGTATACCACTAGAACCAGTACTTAGAAAGAGAGCAAGGTTAAAGGTCAAGAAGGGAAAGGAGAATGAACATGTATGTGGACACCAAAATGGTGTTTCCTGCTTTATAAACATTATTTCATTAAATTCCCACAGAACCCTATAAGTTACCTATTGTTACTCTCAGTTTACAAATGAGGAAACTGAAGTTTAAAGAGCTAAAGTAAGTTGCCTGACAGCATATAGTTAGTGGTAGAACTTGAAGCTGAATCCAGCTGTCTTACCTATTCATATTCTTATTACTTTCACCCCTGAAGCAATTGTACACATACAATAATTGCAAGTTGAGTGAGGGCTTAAATAGAAAGCATATGCAACCTATGGTTACAGCATCTGAAGAACATACTAAGATTGTACAGCTGATAAATGGTAATTTTTAGCAATTAACACTTTAATGCAGAAAATTCCCCCCAAAACATCACCAGTGAAATAAAAATAAGACAATTGAGCCAGATCCAAAAGAAAATACATTATAGCCAGATCTAAAATATTTAAAATGTAACTCATTTCAGTCATCTGGTTTATTACAGGTATTACCTCTGCATGATAACTGGGAGAAGTACTAGTAAAATGTTGGCTGCTGACAGAAAAATCTCTGGGTGTATAAAACTTGTATCTGGGCCTGCCCGGGTAGCTCAGGTGGTTAGAGGGGCATCCTGATAAGCCAGGTGACAGGTTCAGTTCCCAGTCAGGGCACATTCAATAATCAACCAATGAATGCACAGGTAAGTGGAAGAACAGATCTATGTTTCTCTCCCTCTCTGTCTCTATCTCTCTCAAATCAATAAAAAAAAACCCCGAACAACTTGTATCCATATTATTATTCTTAAAGAGTGTATTCTATTCTCTTGTAAGAACTTACTTGCTGTAATTTATTTAATAAATACCTTTATGTTTTTCTCTTTTTGCTTTTAAAACAACACTAAAACAAATAACCTTGCATATTTGTTCAATTTCTTCCTTAGGATAAAAACCCAGAAGTGGAATTGCTGGCATGGTCTTTAAAACCTTCAATACATATTTTACAGCCAGGTTTCAAAAGGAAATCAGTAAGATTGCTCACAACTTTCAAAAAAATGACATCACATAATTTCAAGCAAATATGTCTAATTCAGAATGCATTAAAAAGAAGCATCAAGAAACTTTTCTTTGGTTAAAGAGGTGCCAATTTTTTTTCTAAGGCTCTATTTGCACTTCAAAGTGTTGGCTATTAAACCAGGTATTTAGGTGGTGAAGTAAAAGCTATTTTAAAGTTTGTTCTCATCTCACTTTAATAAGATGAAATAAATTGCCTATGTTCTAAAAATAGTTTGCTGTTCTGAAACTCAATGCCTGTTTGCCAGAACAATATTAGTGATGCATATTCTATGCATTCTTTTCCCAAATATGGCATCTGCCATGTACAAAATTCAGAATGGAAGCCACCAGAAATGACACTATCCTTTTAAATATTTCAAAAAAGCCAAATAGATCTAATTACTTTCATTAAAAAGAATATGCTAAAATTGAGTATTCCAGGCTTTTATCACTCATTGTTTCAATGAACCAAAATGACTGAGAATCTAGCTTTAGATGTTACACTGGCATGTTCTGACAAAAGTCCTAGGATAATAAGATGCAGGTCCTATCAAATTTGGCCAATTTCCCTATGCACAAAAGTGACTTGACAGTAAGATGTTTTAAAATTCACTTTTCTTCTCTAAGTCTGACAACCATAACAGAAGAGAATTAACAAACAAACTACTTCAGGAAATTAATAGGACTGTTCATTTTAAAATATAAAAAGATTCTACATATTCACTTTTGTTTAAATCAATTTGAGATGACAAAAATGAAGAAAATATTATCAAAAGAAACGATAAAGTTACAATATCCCCCCAAATAGAACTGCAAACATTTTTGACTTGTTTTTTTTTTCAACAAGATTTACATGCTGTTTAAATAAAAATTTGAGATAAAAGCTGAAAATAATGCTGGAAGTGAAAGAGATCGCAACAAATCTTTAATACCTAAAGAAACCTATTCTAAGCATTTAAACACACACACACACACACACACACACACCCCTTTAAAAAGAGACTTTCCAGTTAAGAAAGATATCCTTCTTAAAACAGAACTTCAACTATTTTCTATTATTATTATATGATACTATTACACCACTGCCATTTTGTGAGCTGTAAGAAAGAAACTGATTGTTAAAATACCATGACCTTGAAAATATACACTAACCTTCATTATCCAAGAGTCGTCAAACCCAGAGAAAAACCCCATAGAAAACAAACCTTTTGAAAGCTTTGTTTCTTCTACCACTTTGGTTAGATGCCCCTCGACGATCAGCTTCTCTGCCAAAGAAAATAAACGTTACTATCCACGTCCAAACTCAGTAGCATTTCCCTGAGCGGGGCAGTGTAACACATTCCATGACCAAATTTAAAGATGATAACATTACTCCCATGACTAGGCTTGAACAAAAACTAGACCCTGAAAGGGGAACTAAAGGAACTCTAACTATAATAGAGCAACCAGATTAAAGCAGAAATCTGGGGGTAGGGGAACATTTGCCTTTTATTTGTGTTAGTTTTCACCTTATTTTACAGTCTAACACTTTACAAAAGCACTCAGAACAAAGCAATCCTTTCTAAATCAAGGATATTCAGTTAAATTCTGAGAAGATATTTTATTTAAATAAAGGAGCAATATAAATTACTGTATATCAATAATTTACTTTTCTTTATTGATACAATTCAGCAGAAATGCATATGCAGACATGCCTATACAAATGATTCAGTTATATGAATCATTTTAGAAGAGCTAATTATTTAAAGAAATAAATATTTTTTGTTTTGTTTTATGGGGGATTCTCTGTAAATGTAAATGTAGCTTCTTTATCATTTATTTGTCATATTTTCTTTTTTAAAAAAGATTTTATTTATTTATTTTTAGAGAGAGGGAAAGGGAGGAGGAAAAAGGTAAACAGTGATGTGCGGGAGAAGCAGCAGTCTGTTTGCCTCTTGCAGGCCCTGACCTGAGGAGCTACCTGCAACCCAGGGATGTGCCCTGAGCCAGAATCGAACCATTTCAGTTCGCAGACACCCAACAGAGCCACACCAGTCGGCATATTTTCATATTCTTTTCACTGAAGAGGATAATAAACATACCCTGTATACCCCCTTATTTAATCTTGTATGTCAGTTGATCTTCAAACTACATTTTTGCACTATGTGATATAATTTCTCTATTCTTTCACTCTTCAACCCACTGCAATTTGGTCTACACCTGCAATTCAACAGTCAAAACTGCCCCAAGATCACTATAACCTCCTATCTGACAAAACCCATGGCTCCTTTTCAAATTTTATTTTATATTGGCTCTTTGTAGTATGTGGCACTGTTTGCCTCAGATGCCTTAAAAAAAAAAGCCAAAGTAATAGATTTAGATAATTTTAAAAGGCATTAGTCCTACAAGATGTATAATGTAAGCTGTTCTACTCCACTCCATTCCTGAAATTCATTTCCTAGAAGCAAAAACCTTTAAATTTTAGCCATTTGTTCTGGTGTTTACATTTATATTTCTAAATAATTTATGAAGGGAGGCCCCCAAAACTGGAATTATCTTCTAGGAAACCATCTGTATCAGTGTACCAGCTGGCATTGTTGTGAGAGGCTGTTTGGCTTCAGTGAATTATTTTTGAAGATTCTTTCAATGTGTCTGCCCATTTCATGACCGGTGATTTATGAGCACACCTGCCTACAATGTGCTGACTGTTCAGCAGTTTTGACCCAAAATGGCAAGACCCCCATACTCCAACCTCCCTATTCATCTGATGTTGCCCTGAGAGACATTTTTGTTTTTGTTTTTTTCCCTGGATGAAAAAAGCCCTCAAAGAGAAACATTTTGCCAACATGAAAGAGGTGAACCTGTTTTCAGCACTGGAAAAAGCCTCTTGATAGGTTTATTACATTAAATGAAGGGTACTTTGAAGGTGACTGAAATTTAAACACGTGAGACTACACAATTTTTTAACAAATAAATTCTGGGTTTTTTGGGTCCTCCCTGTACTGTGATCTATTTTTCCACGTTAGACATTATTTATTGACAATACCTTACAGATGATTAAGCTCTCTTATGTCCTAATATCATCCTCATAAGATTTATACTTTGTCCATCTATAATCAGTATTTATGTAGGGCAATACAAAAGAAGGTTTATATGTGTGAACACACAGAACAAGAGTTTATTCTTGTATTGTTATTTATTAATTACTGTATTATCTTCCACACAAACTGTAAACCTACCTTTGCCCCACCTTGTATTATGACTATGATTTATATCTCAGTTATATAATATACTATGATGATATTTCTCTTATTATATAACCATTTAGGATTTTGGGGGCTTGTAATTCCTTATTTTGTTTTGTTATTTTTTTATTTTTTAAAAGATTTTATTTATTCGCCCTGGCTGGTATAGCTCAGTGGATTGAGCGCGGGCTGCGAACCAGGCATCGTAGGTTCGATTCCCAGTCAGGGCACATGCCTAGGTTGCAGGCCATGTCCCTCAGCAACCGCACACTGATGTTTCTCTCTCTCTCTCTCCCTCCCTCCCTTCCCTCTCTAAAAAATAAATAAATAAAATCTTAAAAAAAAAAAAAGGATTTTATTTATTCACTTTTACACAGAGGAGGGAGAAAGAGAGGGAGAGAAACATCAATGTGCCTCTTGTGCACCCCTCACCAGGGACCCAGCCTGCAATCCAGGCATGTGCCCTGATTGGGAATCAAACCAGCGACCCTTTGGTTTCCAGGCCAGCACTCAATCCACTGCCCACACCAGCCAGGGCTGCTTTGCTGATTTTTTACATATCTATCTGAAACACAGCCCATGTTCTTACAGAACCATAAAACTTTCAATATTGTCAAACATATCAGGTAATCTATCACATTATATTTCCTTGTTCCTCCAGCCCTTTAATCTTCCTGCTCCAGTCTGGGCTGGATCCTATGCAAAATACCCTGCTCCCAGATTCCAAATCTTCTTCGTCTTGCTTTATTCCTTTGTTTTAGTTTAACATGTCCTCAGATAATTTCTTGAAATGGGGTATGTAGAAAGTAAATGCTTTGTTATTTTGTTCCCCTGAAAATATTATTTTTTTTATCCTTACAATTGACTGATAATTTGACCAGATACAAAATTTCTATAGGGGATAATTTTACTTCAGAATTTTGAAACTCTGTTCCACCGTCTTCTAGTTTCAAACTAGGTGAGTCTAATACTGGTGAGCTCCACCAGTAGGCACAGTAGAGACTTCTTGTGCTCAGCAATGCCTAGTTTGCCTGTTCCTTCTGGGAATCTGGGAGGACTGCATGTTCTAAATCCTAGCACTGAGGAAGTTCCACCTGACTGGTTCTACCCAAGGCCAAAGCATCTGACAGCAGAATTTTCTATACTTTCCTCTTCCCCCACTCTAGAAACTACATGGTGAGATGGCAACAGCATAAAATGATAAAGCCTACATCAGCCTAGATCCCTGAGTAACAATTTGGAGAACAGTGTTCTTCCTCACCATAGACATGTAACATGAGTGAAAAATAAATGTTTATTTCATTAAGCCATTACAATTCCAGGGTTTCTTTATTACTGTATTTTAGCTTAGTTTATTATGAGTAATAAATATGAAATCCTTTGTTTTTCTTGGCTGTTTTCATAATCTTCTTATGCTTGGTGTTCTTAAATTTCATTAACCTTAGTATATATATATTTTTAACTGAGATACAATTCACATAATGTTTAATAATCTTTTAAAGTGAGTAATTCAGTGGCATTTAGTACACTCACAATTTTACACAACCACCACCTCCATCCAGTTCCAAACCATTTTTATTATCCCAAAAGGAAAACCACATACTCATTAGGAATTTACTTCCCATCATCCCTCCAGAGCTCTAGCCATCACTCATCTGCTTTCTGTCCCCATGAATTTCTGTTTTGGATATCTCATAAGTAGAATAATACAATATGTAAATTTTTTGTCTGGGTTTGTGTGTGATCTTTTAAAATACATTGTGTTCCATTCATGCTGTCACAAAGGGTAGGAGCTCCTTCTTTCTTTCTGCTGCATAGAATTCCATTGTGTAAATGTACCATAGTTTTTTGATCCATTCAATTACTGATGGGCACCTAGGTTGCTTCCAGCACTTGGCTATTGTAAATTACGCTAAGCAAAATAAGCCAGGCAGTGAAAGATAAATACCAGATGATCTCACCTTTAACAGGAACCTAAACAACAAAACAAACAAGCAAACAAAATATAACCAAAGACACTGAAATAGAGAACAGGCTGACAGTGACCAGAGGGGAGAGGGGAGGGAATTTCAGGGGAAAAGTGGAAGGGTTTACAGGAACAAGTATAAAGGACACATGGACAAAAACAAGGTGGGGGGGGGTGGAAATGGGAGGGAAGGAGGGAGGGAGGGTTGGGTGGGGTAGGCTGGGATGGGAGTAAAAGGCAGAAAACTACTTGAACAACAATTAAAATAAACAATAAATTTAAAATTTTTTTAAAAAGATGAAAAAAAAATACACTGCATCCTTTCAGTTTAGAAGCTCATAGCTTCGATTCTGAGTTCTTTATTCATTAATAAATTCTTCTCTTTTCCTTCTCTTCTTCCACTCTCTCCTTTCCCACACTCTGGAAATACTACTCAGATGTTAGATCCCCAGGGTTAATTTCCTAACTTTCTTAAAATTTCCCTCATTTTTTTCTTAAACCAAAAACCTTGTCTTTTTTTATATTCTATGGATTTCTTCTACTTCCTCTTCTAACCTTTTTACAGATTTAAATTTTAAAATATATCTGGTATCCTAGTTTTAGTTTTTAAGAACTCTACTTGTACTCTGTACCTTTTTAAAAATAGTATCTTTTTCTAGTTTCATCCATGAACTATTTTATCTTTCTGAAGAAATTAATTAAACATATTTCAAGTTTTATTCTGCTTCCTATATTTTTTGTGTTTCTTCCTTAGTCACAATTTCTGTTTGTTTTGTTTTAATCTCTGTCCTTCTCAGCAGAAAATTTCCTCAGAGTCTAGTGATCTTGGTCATCTCATCACATTTAGGATGAGGCAATAAAAAGTTGACAAAGTTCTATGTGTATGAGCAGGGCTTGTTACTGGCTGGGCCACACAGTGGAACTTTGTTAAAGAGACTATCAAGCATCAGTATCAGTGTTTTCTCTTGGTATGATCATGTTCATAGAGCAGACTCCCCTAACCTCCCTTTTGGGAAGTGTAAACCTGATGACTAGCACTCTGATTCAATATACAGGCTTCCACTTAATTCTTTCCCTTTTTTCTTTTCAGTAAGATGGTCATATACCAACTTCTGGTCAAGATGGAGGTGTAGGTAGACACACTGTGCCTCTTCACACAACCAAAATAAGGACAACAACAATTTAAAAACAAAGTAACAACTAGAACTGACAGAAAATTGAACTGTATGGAAGTCCGACAACCAAGGAGTTAAAATAGACATGCATTCAGACTGGTAGGTGGGGCGGAGTTGGGCAGCTGGGCGAAGGGGTGGAGGCAGAAGAAGCGGTGGCACCAGGTGTGCAAGATGGAAGCCGGCAGACCCTGGGAGTGCAGGCAGTGGCTGGCAGACCCTGGGCATGCGGTGGCAACAGGCAGACCCAGTGAGGTGGTGATTGTGAAGCTGGGCACAGCATGCAAGGCGGATGGCTGACCGGGCAGTCCCACATTCAGGCACAGATAAACCAAGCGAGGCTGGGGAGTGAGACAGTCTGTGCAACCCAGGGTCCCAGCACTGGGAAATAGAGCCTCATGGCATCGACTGGGGACACCTGTGGGGGTTGAGGCGCAGGGAGAGACTCCCAGCCTCACATGAGAGTTCACTGGAGAGACCCACAGGGCCCTAGGACGTACACAAGCCCACCCACATGGGAATCAGCACCAGAAAGGCCCAGTTTGCTTGGGGGAAGTGGTGTAAAGGACTGAAATCCGACAGAGTAGAGCAAGCACCATTTTTCCCTCTCTGACCCCACCCCTACATACAGCGTCACAACTCAGCTACCGGGGGGCCCTACTCTGGTGAACACCTAAGGCTCCGCCCCTCATATGTAACAGGCTCAACAAAACAAACAAATAAATGGCCCAAACGGAAGAACAGATTAAAGCTCCAGAGCAAATACAACTAAGCGACGAAGAGATAGCCAACCTATCAGATGCACAGTTCAAAGCACTGGTGATCAGGATGCTCACAGAATTAGTTGAATTTGGTCACAAATTAGATGAAAAAATGAAGGCTATGCTAAGTGAAATGAAGGAAAATGCATGGGGAACCAATAGTGATGGGAAGAAAACTGGGACTCAAATCACTGGAGTGGGCCAGAAGAAAGAAAGAAACAACCAAACAGAAAAGAATGAAAAAATAAGAATTCAAAAAAATGAGGAGAGGCTTAGGAACTTCCAGGATATCATTAAACATTCCAACATCCAAATTATAGAGGTACCAGAAGGAAAAGAGGAAGAGCAACAAGTGGAAAGGTTATTTGAACAAATAATAAAAGAGAACTTCCCCAATCTGGCAAAGGAAATAGACTTCCAGGAAGTCCAGGAAGCTCAGAGAGTCTCAAAGAAGTTGGACCCAAGGAAGAACACACCAAGGCACATAATTACATTAGCCAAGATAAAAATGAAGGAGAGAATCCTAGAAGCAGCAAGCGATAAGGAGATAGTTACCTACAAAGGAGTTCCCATCAGACTGTCAGCTGATTTTTCAAAAGAGACCTTACAGGCAAGAAGGGGCTGGAAAGAAGTATTCCAAGTCATGAAAGGCAAGGACCTACATCCAAGATTGCTCTATCCAGCAAAGCTTTCATTTAGAATGGAAGGGCAGACAAAGTGCTTCTCAGATAAGGTCAAGTTAAAGGAGTTCATCATCACCAAGCCCTTATTATATGAAATGTTAAAGAGACTTATCTAAGAAAAGGAAGATAAAAAACATGTATAGTAAAATACAGCAAACTCACAATTATTAACAACCACACCTAAAACAAAAACAAACTAAGCAAACTAGAACAGGAACAGAACCACAGAAATGGAGATCACATGGAGGATTAGTAACAGGGGCGTTGGGGGAGGAGAGAGGGGAAAAGGTACAGAGAATAAGTAGCATAGATGGTAGGTAGGAAAAGGGGGAAGGCAAGAACAGTATGGGAAATGTGGGTGGGAGAGGGTGTGCAGGGTGGAGGGGAATGAAGGGGGAAATGGGACAACTGTAATAGTATAATCAATAAAATATATTAAAAGAAAGAAACATAAATGGTAGGTACAAAATAGACAGGGGGAGGTTAAGAATAGTATAGGAAATGAAGAAGCCAAAGAACATATATGTGTGACCCATGAACATGAACTAAGGGGGGAATGCAGGTGGGAGGGGTAGGTACAGGGTGGAGGGGAATAAAGGCTAGGTAAAAAATGGGACAACTGTAATAGCATAGTCAATAAAGTTTACTTTAAAAAACAGGAAAAAAAAAAGATGCTCATATACCACCTTCAGCTATGTCTACAGACTACATTTCAGCCTCCAGAGAGATAACCTTCAGTCTGTATGTGGAAGGAAAGAGACGCCTGTCTGTCTGCATGGACTGGGGATGGAAATATGTATCACCTTGCACTCCTGACGTATTGAACAGGTACGAAGTGACTCTGATGCCTGAGCCACAGTTTTAACTTTCTTTTTTGGAGTTTATTAACCTTCCCCCCAACCTATAGGCCCTTAAAAAGAAAAAAAAACAACAACAAATCTCTTACCACTCAATTACCTGCTTTACATATTCCAAAACTTTGTTGAAATCTATTATTTATTGTAGTCTCTACTTTCCGTTTTCTTTGCAATATGTTGTTTAAAAGATTTTATTTACATATTTTTAAATAGAGGGGAAGGGTGGGAGAAAGAGAGGGAGAGAGTGTCAGTGAGTGGTTGCCTCTCACACACGCCTTACTGGGGACCTGGCTTGCAACACAGGCATGCACTCTGACTGGGAATCAAACCAGCAATGCTTTGGTTCTCAGGCTGGTGCTCAATCCACTGAGCCACACCAGCCAGAACCTCTTTGCAATATTTTTTAAAGTATATTTTATTGATTATGCTATTATAGTTGTCCCATTAATTTTTCTCCCCTTTATCCCCCTCTGCCTGGTACCCCTACTCCCTCCAGCATCCACCCATCCTACTCCCACACCCCAGTTCATGTCCATGGATTGTATGTATAAGTTCTCTGGTTTCTACATTTCCTATACTATTCTTAATACTGCCCTATTTCATACCTACCAATTATTCTTATTTCCTATACCTTTTCCTCCTCTATTCCCCCTACCCTGTTGATAACCCTCCATGTGAACTCCATTTCTGTGATTCTGTTCCTGTTCTGGTTGTTTGCTTAGTTTGTGTTTTTGCTTTTTTTAGGTTAAGTTGTTAATAGTTGTGAGTTTGTTGCCATTTTACTGTTCATAGTTTTGATCTTCTTCTATTTCTTAGATAAGTCCCTTTAACATTTCATATAATAAGGGCTTGGTGCTGATGAACTCCTTTAACTTGACCTTATCTGGGAAGTACTTTATCGGCCCTTCCATTTTAAATGATAGGTTTGCTGGATAGAGTAATCTTGGATGTAGGTCCTTGCCTTTCATGACTTGGAATATTTCTTTCTAGCCCTTTCTTGTCTGCAAGGTTTCTTTTGAGAAATCAGCTGACAGTTTTATGGGAACTCTTGTAGGTAACTGTCTCCTTTTCTCTTGCTGCTTTTAAGACTCTCTCCTTATCTTTCATCTTGGGTAATGTAATTATGATGTGCCTTGGTGTGTGCTTCCTTAGGTCCAACTTCTTTGGGACTCTCTGAGCTTCCTGGACTTCCTGGAAGTCTATTTCCTTTGCCAGTTTGGGGAAGTTTTCCTTCATTATATTTTCAGATAAGTTTTCAATATCTTGCTATTGTTCTTCTCCTTCTGGCACCCCTATGATTCAGATGTTGGAACATTTAAAGTTGCCTGGAAGGTTCCTAAGCCTCTCATTTTTTTAAATTCTTGTTTCTTCATTCTGTTCCAGTTGAATGTTTATTTCTTCCTTTTGTTCCAAATCATTGATTTGAGTCCCAGTTTCCTTCCCTTCACTGTTGGTTCTCTGTATATTTTTCTTTATTTCACTTTGTAAAGTCTTCAGTTCCTCCTTTATTTTGTGCCCGCATTCAACCATTTCTGTGAGCATCTTGATTACCAGTGTTTAGAACTCTGCATTTGATAAGTTGGCTATCTCCTCATTGCTTAGTTTTTTTTCTGGAATTTTTGTCTGTTCTTTCATTTGGGCTATATTTCTTTGCTTTTGCACACCTGTTATGTTGTAAGGGGAGGAGCCTTAGGTATTGCCATGGTGGCAACTCACATTCCTGTGTTGTGGCACTGTATGTGGGGCAGGGGCCAGAGACAGAACAATGCTAGTTGTTCAGCTCTCACCCTGCTTTCAAGAGACTGGCAGTTTCTTCCACTGCCATGACCCCCACAGGTTTTTGCAGTCACAGGTTCTAAGGCCTTATCTTGCCTGTGTTTGAACCCTGCGTTGCATGGTCAGTCTCGCTCCCCAGTTGTTCCTCCTGGTTTATCTGTATGCGAATGTGGGACTCCCTGGTCCGCCAGCTGCCACCCCGCCACTCATCATCTCTGCCCCATCTGTCAGTCTGTGCCAGTCCTACTAGTCTGGATGAATATTTCTTTAACTTCTTGGTTGTTGGACTTCCATACAGTTTGATTTTCTGGCAGTTCTGGTTTTTATTGTTTTAAATTGGTTGTTTCCTTCTTTTGGTTGTGCGAGGAGGTGAAGCATATCTACCCGTGCCGCCATCTTGGCAGGAACTTTTCTGTGCAATCTCATGTCTTTTACAATTTTTTACTATGATGGGTCCATATTTAATAAAAAATGTACTGCCTCGCTTTTAAAACTCTTTTCCTTTGACCTCTAGGATAACACTTGTTCCTATTTCTTTTATGTGCTTGCTCATTCCTTCCATCTCAGCCTTTCATTGGTTTTCCTTTCTTCTGATTGTGATCTAAATGTGTGTTTGTCTTCACAATCTCTGTCAACAACAAAAGTTATTTTAAAATGACATTAATTACCTGCTACACTTGTATTTTCTAAATGTTGATGCCTATTCTAGCCCTCTCCCTTATGTCTCAGAACCCTATTCTCTAACTACTTCCCATTGTCACCCAGAAGTCTCACAAGAACTTAATTTTATCATGACTAAAATGAAATTTACCTTCTTTTCCATTCTCCTCTAGATGGATTTGGTATCTCTCCCTTCTCCTTTTTCCATAACTTTCCATTCATATCTCCAATATGCTATTGCCAACTATTTATGTCTACCCTTTAGAACATATTTTAAGACTTCTTCAAATATTTACTATGCACTAGATACAGTACTAGGTATTCCTCACAGATTATAAGGAGCAATGTGATAAATCTAGAAATTTAGAGTCTAGAGAAAGCAGGGAGGTATTGTATTAATAATTTAATTACTAATAACATTCTAACACAAAATACAAGTTCCGAAAATGCTTCTTACATGAAAATAGCAAGCAGTAAAATAATATAAACATGAACTTTAAAAGCCATTCTAAATTTTCTTCCAGTGTGTTGAAGATCTAAGTACCATCTTGTTTGAAAAATCATAAACACATATCACATCTGGAGTAATTTATTGCTTTAAACCTTCTCACCTTTAAAATAAAGTCTGAAGTCCGTACCATGACCTATAAGGCCTATGTAATCTAGCTCAGAGGTCAGTCAACTACAGCCCCTCAGAGCCAAATCCAGTCTGCTGCCTGTTTGGTAGATAGTCTTATAGGAACACAAGCAGGTCCATTATTCATTTACAGATTGACCATGGTTGCCTTCCACCACAATGGCAGAGTTTAGCAGTCCCAACAGAGACTTTATAGCCTGCAAAACTTAAAACATTTATTATCTGGCCCTTTATTTTTTTTAAAGCATTTTTATTGTTATAAAACTCTAATTTCAGATCCACCTTGGGTTTTCCCATGGTTTTGATGCAGAAGGATCTGGAGAGATTGCTGGCAAGTGTGGAGGGAACCTTGAGAGGCTATGAGAGCCTGTGCTCCCCAGAGGAGGTAGCACATAATAGATTTCCATATCCCCTAGATAAAGGGTAAACAAAACTAGCATGCCAGCATTGCATTGCTCTGGTAACTGGGCTAGTGCCCGACACATGACCTGTGCTGAGACACTGTGCAGGCTGATGAGTATGATGAAAGAAACAGAAAACACTCTTCAGAGGTTAGGGGGAGGTGCAGACCCACCAGCCTGGCCTGAATTGGATGGAAAGTTGGATGCTTCTGCAGCCACATGGAACTTTGGTACCCAAATTTTTAAATGGAGGGAGGGTGGAGACTCAGCCCCTTCAGCTTCCCCTTACTAACCCAGTCAGGGGGCTGGCTCACACCAAAGTTGAGTCTTGCACATTAGGCCATGACCCAGGTACATGTGCCTTGGTGGTGGCCTGTGAAATGCCACGCTCTGTGCTGAACAGATAGCCCCAGACTATGCCCTTCTCTGCCTCTGAGATCAGCGCATAGACACACAGGCCAGAGTGCCTGCTGGCCCCAGGGGTGCAAGCAGCCTTGGGCCCTGGCCCCACAGACTAGCCCCTGCACAACTGGCAGTGTGGTCTGCAGTGGCCCCAGGGCCCAAAATGGGAAGCTGCGGCATGGCAATGATGACACTGGCCCCACAAGCATGTACTCCAGGAAGGGAATCTGAAGCCAGAGGGCCACTCGAGTAGCAGCCTTGGCCTCCAGAAGGACAGATAAAGATGGAGTGGGGTTTCTGGACACTGTCTCTGGTTCTGGGGGGGTTCTGAGTTCTATGCTTTGTGGGAGAGATGGGCCTAGAGACAGGGTGTCCCCTACTCCACCAACTTGGGTGACATTTTAAAAAAGACCTTTTTCGTGGTGGGGGTGGGGGTAAACACAGACAATTGTACTTGAACAACAAAATAATAAAAAAATAAATTTTAAAAAAGAAGACCTTTTCCCTTCGCCACCAATCTTTGGTTTATGCCTGTGTTTGGGGCAAGTGGCTGAATCCCATTCTACTAGGTAACAGTTTCTATCTCACAGACTCTTTCCCCAGATATATGTACAACTCACTCAATTTTGTACTCTCTCTGTTCAAATCCCACATAGTTTGTCACTCCCAACTGCATTATATTTTTTTATTTTTCTTCAGTGAACTCATCATCACCTAACATATTTTATTAGTTTTTGTCTCTTCAAGGAAATGTAAACTCCATAGAAACAAAGTTTTCTTTTTCTTGTTCATTTCTATACCTACAACACCTAAAATAATGCCTGGTATACACAGAGTAGATACTTACTAAATATTTGGCGAATGAATGAATGGAGTATCTATTTTTAAAGCGACCAAAGTTGGAAAAGTTATTTGAATGTTTTCCTCATTCTAAAGCTAAGGATTGAATACATATAAAAAATTTTGAATAGTACTAGCATATAAGTACTGAATAATAATTACCTGCAGCTTCTATCACTATTGAAATTATTCTTATTTTCTAAATATTTTATTTACTTATTTTTAGAGAGAGGGGATGGGAGGGAGAAAGAGAGGGAGAGAAACATTGATGTGAACTAGAAATATTGATCAGTTGCCTCTCATACATGCCCCAACTGGGGACCAAACCCACAACTCAGGCATGTGCTCTGGCCAGCAATTGAACCAGCAACCCTTTGTTTTGTGGGATGATGCCCAATGTATTGAGCCACACCAGTAAGGGCACTATTGAAATGATTTAAGATTATATTTATTATCAAATCTAGTGAAATATTAGTGGCCTATGATTAAAGAAGAAAAAATATTGGTTTTAAAAAGTTTCTAATCACTAGTTCACACGCTTGGGGTGGAAACCTTAGTTCTTTAGGAGTAATAAAAGTTTGAGACCTAAAACTGGAGGTCCTGAAAGAGCTATTTACCCTGGCACAAGTGGAGATAAAATATGAGATTTTTCTTTCTTTTTGAAAACTGTAATCTTGAGGGATACTCTAAAAGAGAATTATTCATTTTCTCCTATTTTAAAAAAACACTGTAAAAAACAACACACAAAAGAGGTATAATACACAAAAGTACAGGTTAATAAACCTTTTTCAAAGCAAATGTCTGTATGATTACATCCCAAATCAAGAAACAGAACCTATCCCCCCCTACCCCCACAAAGCCTTCTACATCCTCCTTTCCAATCCTAAATTTTATGGCATTTTACTTCTTGCCTATCTTTATGGTCACACTAACTAAATATGCATGACTAAGTAATACAATATAATTTTAGTTGTTTTAAACTTTATGTAAATGGAATACTACAGTATATATTCTGTTGTATCAGGCTTCTTTCATCCAATATACCTCAGTATATTTACCCATTTGACTACTGAAGGTGTTTCGGATTGTTGTGAACTACTATGAAAAATGAGGCTGTGAAAATTCTTAAAACCTGATACATATGTGTAGACATTTCTGTAGGGAACCAACTGAGGAGTAGAACTGAGTATAGTAAATCTGACAACATTTGAGAACCATCACTTAAGCACTTAGTTTAGTCAGAAAACATGATGGAGTTGTAAAATCTATTAATTCTTATCAAAGTCTGAATAGAACAGAACCAAATTTATTTCCAGGTTGATACAAACAAATTATGCACTAACTACACTACTATGCACACAACATAAAAATTACAAACAGTATAAACAATGTATTCAAAACCTCTAATGGAGCATTGGTGAGCCAAGATTGGATTAAATTCTTAAAGCTAAAGACCCATGTTCTTCACGTGACAGCTACAACTAGAAAGAGAAAATAAATAGAACTGATACTCAGATACTGATGTCAGCTGCTTAGGGGATTGTATATTGACAGAGAGCAGAATACATGAATGTAAAAGAACTACATAGTCTGCTGTTATAACTGCCAACATGGAAAATATTTCTAAATCTGAAAGTTAGGTTTTATCCAAAAAATAATGTTATGAGTAGAGCATCAAAATAATGCGCTTCAGATCAAACTTTTAATGGCATGCATACTGGTTAAAAGTTAATATCCAGATTGTCAGAAACATATTACTTTAACAGGAACAATAAAGTTAGGTACTCCCATGCTATTTTATAAATGAGGAAATTGAGATTTAAAGAGGTCATACTACCCAGAGTCATACTACCAGTGAGGGAGCAAATCAGAATTCACACCAAGATCCCTATGATCCTATTCTAAACATCATAAATGAAAATGAGCTGAAGTCACCTAAAAGGTTATCAAAGAGAAATACAGCAAAGAAACTGACATTAGATTTAAAATCAAGGTACAATCAAAGTAAATATAAACAATCAGCATCAACTTCAAACCAACAATTTATTTCCCTTCAGAGAGTGGCAGTTCACAAAGTAGAAACAGAGCTTTAGAACCTCGTAGGGGAGGTCCTGTAAGTTTGCTAATTTTAATAATAATGATTTTTACAAGGTTGTTTGTTTCTGCAGCAAAATAAAATTAGAGCAATTCTTGCTACAGAAGATAGCCTGCATTTTTTAAAAGTTATGATTTATTTATTCATTCATTCATTCATTCATTATTTATTTTTTATCCTAACCTGAGGACATTTTTTCCATTGCTTTTAGAGAGAGAAGAAGGGAGATAGAGAAACATAGATGTGAGAGAGAAACATCAGTTGGTTGTCTCCTATATGCGCCCGCATTGGGGATTGAGCCTAGATAAGTGCCCTGATCAGGAATTGAACCTGTAAACTTCTGGCTACAGGATGACACTCCAACCAACTGGCCAGGGTGATAGCCTCCATTTTTACAAAAACAACTCCAGAAGCTATTTGTCCTAAAACCTAAGAATAAGAAAGAATAAATGAGAAAAAAATGGAGTTCAAGGATTGATTGAAAACTAAATGAAATGGAGCAATTTTAAGAATACAGAAACATACCTTTTCTTTACAATCTATATACCAAAACACAGTTGTCATGAATTTTAAGACTATTTTCTGTGTAGTTATACTGGTAGAAAATCTGGTAGAAATGTTAGAAAGCTAGCTGATTGGGGAAATGATTTGTACAAATAAAAAACAATGCCCTTCCAATATATCCTAGATTGGACAACTACTCTAAGAACAAAGAAACAGAAAATCAGTAATATCTAGTTTAAACTTAGGAGTTTTCTTATAATGAGGATATAAACTACTATGAGCAGGGAGGGAACCACACCAAATGTTCCCTATTCTTTGTCATAAACTGTTTTGGCTTAGGGAAACAAAAGTTTAAAAAATAAATTTAAAATCTGATTCAAGTAGAATATGTATTCAGAATAATCCAAAGATAGTTCAAAGAGTATGATCTCATAGAGTGATAAAAAGTGAACAATCACAAGAGCAAAATGGTTCAATGCATTCATTACTCCAAATAAGGCAATTTCTATGTGAGAGCAAAGCCCTAATGGAAGGGAGGAAGGAATGAAAGAAGCATACACAGAGTGGATCTGTTTTCAAAATGGGGTGGGAGGCACTGAGAGAATAATTTTTTTAAATATTTTATTTATTTTTAGGGACAGTAAGGGAGGGAGAAAGAGAGAGAGAGAGATATCAGTGTGTGGCTGCCTCTTATGTGGCCCCCACTGGGGACCTGGCCTGCAACCCAGGCATGTGCCCTGACTGGGAATCGAACCTGCAATGCTTTGGTTCACAGCCCGCACTCAATCCACTGAGCTATGCCAGCCAGGGCCAAGAATAATTTTTTTAAATCAGGAAAAAACTATTAGGACATGAAATATTAAAAGAACTAGAAATGATAATAATAATTAAGAAAATGTTAAGTCTCCTAATAAGCACAGATTAAGAATTCAAAGAAAACTTCTAGCTAAAATGAAGGTGTAGGTAGATACACTTTGCCTCCTTGCATAACCAAAAGAAGGACAACTTTAAAAACAAAAAATTACCAGAAATGCCAGAAATTGAACTGTATGGAAGTCCGACAACCAAGGAATTAAAAAAGAAACATTCCTCCAGACCGGTAGGAAGAGTGAAGATGGGCAGCCAGGGTGGAAAGAACTCTCGGCAAGGCATTGGCTGGAGGACCAGGGTGGGTGAGGTGATGGAAAGGGCAGTCCCATATTTGCGTGCAGATATACTCAACGGAACAACTGGGGATTGAGACAAACTGCACAACCCAGGGTTCCAGTGCAGAAAAATAAAGCCTCAAAACCTGACTTTTAAAAGTTGTGGGGGTGAGGTGGCAAGAGAAACTCCCAGTCTCACCAAAGAGTTCATTGTGCAGACCCAAGGGTGCTAGAACGTACACAAACCCACCCACCCAAGAATCAACACTGGGAGGGCCCAAATTTGCTTGTGGGTAGTGGAGGAAGTGACTGAAAGATGGCAGAGAGCCAAGTAAGCTGCACTGTTCCTTCTCAGATGCCTCCCTCACATGCAGCACCACAGCACAGTGAATGGGTTGTCCCACCCTCCTAAGTACCTAAGGCTCCATCCCTTACAAAGTAACAGGCACATTGAGACAAGAAAATATGGTCCAAATGAAGAACAGATCAAAGCTCCAAAAATAGAACTAAGCCATGAAGAGACACCAGCCTAGCAGATACTCAGTTCAAAACACTGGTAATCAGGATGCTCACAGAAATGGTTGAGTATGGTCATAAAACACAGGAAGAAGTAAAGGCTATGAAAAGTGAAATATAGGAAAATGTAAAGGAAACCAACAGTGAAGGGAAGGGAAGCAGAACTCAAATAAACGATTTGAACAAGAAGAAATAAACAGTCAACTAGAAGAGCATGAAGAAACAAAAACTCAAAAAAATGAGGACAGGCTTAGGAACCTTCAGGACAACTTTAAACGTTCCAACATCCAAATCATAGGGGTGCCAGAAACAGAAGAGGAAGTGCAAGAAAACTTATTTGGAAACATAATGAAAGAGAACTTCCCTCATCTGGCAAAGGAAACAGACTTCCAGGAAGTCCAGGAAGCTCAGAGAGCCCCCAAAAAGTTGGGCCCAAGGAAGCACCAAGGCACATCACCATTACATTACCCAAGATTAAAGATAAGGAGAAAATCTGAAAAGCAGCAGGAGAAAAGGAGACAGTTACCTACAAAGGAGTTCCCATAAGACTATCAGCTGATTCCTCAAAAGAAACCTTGCAGGCAAGAAGGGGCTGGAAAGAAGTATTCCAAGCCATGAAACACAAGGTCCTATATCCAAGATTGCTCTATCCAGCAAAGCTATCATTTAGAATGAAAGGGCAGATAAAGTGCTTCCCAGATAAGGTCAAGTTAAAGCTCATCTTCACCAAGCTGTTATTATATGAAATGTTAAAGGGACTTATCTAAGAAAAAGAAGATCAAAACTATGAATAGTAAAATGATAACAAACTCACAACTATCAACAACTTAATCTAAAAATGAAAACAAAAAGAAACTAAGCAAACAACCAGAACAGGAACAGAATCACAGAAATGGAGATCTCATGGATGGTTATCAGCGAGGATGGGGAGGGGGGAGAAAGGGGAAAAAGATGCAGGAAAAAAGAAGTATAAATGTTAGGTACAAAATAGACAGGGGGAGGTTAAGAATAGTATGGGAAATGGGGAAGTCAAAGAACTTATATGTACGACCCACGGACATGAACTAAGGTTGGAAACAACTGGTGTGTGTGTGGGGGGGGTGTGGCGTGGAGGGGAGAAAAAAATGAGACAACTGTAATAGCACAATCAATAGAATATATTTTCAAAAAAGAATTCAAAGACATAATTATTTAAGGGGACTTTTTAACTCCACTGTCAAGAGGGAGATGCCCTTGGGGGAGGGCATGATGTATCTCTACAAAGCAGATCTCAGAAGAAAGTTTCTACAGTATCCGGCAATGATACCTGCACCCTCTCCTACACAGACAGTAGAAGAGAAGTCAAAGGGGCAGGCAACAGTCCAGAAAAGGCTGTCTTTCACTCTACACCCATGAATGATGGTAGGTCTCCATGCCTTTAGATTCTTTTACCCTTATCTTTTCTTTTTCTTTTAAACATTTTATTTATTTACTTTTAGAAAAGGGGGAAGGGAGGGAAGAGAGAGAGAGAGAAACAGCAATATGAGAGAAATATATTAACTGGTTGCCTCTTGCATGCCCCCAACTGGGGACTGGCCTGCTAAACAGGCACATGTCCTGACAGGGAATCAAACTGGCAATCTTTCGGTTTGCAGTCCAGTGCTAAATCCACTGGGTCACACCAGCCAGAGCTACCCTTTAGCTTTTCACTCATAATACAAATTAATCAAATGATAGAATTCAAGATATACGTATGAAATTAGAGATTCACAATTTAACTGAGAGAGCATTTTTAGCAGAACACAATCAACACATTAAGTTTCACAGTAAACCTTGAGTAATTAAAATTTGCAGGAAACATGGAATATAGATTTCTTCTTAAACTAATCTTCATGCCTGAAACTCTGAAGAAGGACATATTGCTAGGGCTGTTTAGCAAGTTTTGCTAAAGTGACTGGTTAATTGTAGATTTTTATACGGTATATTTTCATATAGAAAATTTAAGGTTCTGGAATTATGGAAAGATTATATTTAAATCTGTTCAAATCCAATCTCTTTGATGGGCTTAAAATCTTTTCTCCTAAAAAAGAATGACAAGAAACACTGTGTTTTATCATAAAAAGAAAGCAAAATGAAATGTGTTCCAACTCACTTAATTTCCTCAAAAATCACTAAATAATTGAGAGAACCAACAACCAAATAATCTCTTATGGATTCACACACATAAACTGAAATAAATTCAGTTAAAACTCTTAATAAATTAAAAACAGACATGCAGAATACTACAGAAGTTAACTATTTACTTTCTAATTTTTAAAACATAAGGTGAATATATACTATACAAGCACAGTAAATAATGAAACCTAGGTATTTAACATTTGCTTTATAAAAAACTGGAAACAAGAATATGAAGCATCACTGCTCACAGAATATATACTTCATGTTCAAGATTATAAATCAGTTTAAGATGTTTATCAATAAAGATAATAGTAAAAAAGTTTATATTTACTTGTCAAAAAATAATCCAAAATTGTTTCAGAAGGTCACTTGAGGAAGATTTTTGCTGAAACTGCCTTGCTTGACATTATACTTATTAAACGCAATTTCTAAAACGGCAGCTTATCATAAAAATATTACAATCTCCTTTGTGACAAAAAATTGAATTAGAGCTAACTGTTACTATGCCATCTCTGGCTATCCAAATTTAAGGAGCCAAACAGACTTGGAAAATTTTAATGTAAATGGATATCGTTACTAACCAACCTCTTGCTACTGAAACTCAGGAACCAAACAGATTTATAGAATGGGCAATATCCCTAGTTACCTGAGTTTACAGTACAACTTTCATTATTTGCAGTTAGGGATCAAATGGATTCAAATGTCTAGAAATACTTTTTTTTTCTGTTCTTTGGTTTACACTTTGTTCACAAGTACAGGATTTTATGGTCTTATCCCCCACCCTGCCACCAATGATCACATTCAGCATTTTCCCATGCCATTACATAGTCCCTGTAAACATTTTATTGGCTATTATCCCAATATTGAGGGGACTGCTGTAATTTACATGACTTCTGTTCTACCGCTGAATGTTTGGTCCATTTTCTACCTGAAACGATGATGCAGTAAAAGTCTCCAAACATCTTTTTCTTTTTAAAACAAACTTTGTTCTTCATTAACTACAGCTAATTATTTTACAATTTTATTAGGTTTTAAATGATTTTTGCAAATTGCAGCTTAGTAAAACATTCTTTTGATAGTTCTCTGTCATTTTGTTGGGCTCAAAATATAAATCCCAAAAGTTCAAAACAAAAATACTTAAAAATGTTGACATATAATAAAACTAAGTATAAAATTCTTCTCCTAAACATTTATATTTTATGTTACATATATTGCTTTTATATTATATATATTGCTTTTAGTTGGTTTCAGTGGGTAACAGTTATTATGCCCCAAATTCCTGTGCCAATTTCCTGCAAAGTATGATTTAGTAATAAAAAGATAAAAAGATGTACTTATTTTTGCTTTATGAGAAATATTTTTTCAAAACAAATTTAAAGGACAAAGAAATATGTCCTATTTATTAAATAATTCACCTCAATATTATAGTCTTGAAAATGGACAAAAATAGAAGCTCTTCTAAAACTATTAAAGAAATCCCTTAAAACATTTCTAAGGAGTATGACATTTGATCTGTTGAGTTTGTGTCTGCTATAATTACCAGGGGTAATCCTCATAACCCCCAAGTGCTCTGAGATGGGGTGGGCAGGGAAGCACAGACCACACATGTGAGCACACCCACAAAATGAATTCATGAGCATAAAAAGTTTGAAAACTACTCTTTTCTAAAAAAGAGAGTGAAGAAAAGAAAAATGCCTGACTGTGTGTCTGATAGGAAAAATCAGGTATCATCAATGAACTTTACTACAAGTAGTAATCGTAATTGTCACTAACAAGATTAAGAAAATATCTCAACCTTGCGACTATTACAAATTTAAACAGCCACATAATTTTCAAGACAGAGGAAATTCACAATACTCTGTTCAGAATTCAGCAGAGGTCTAAATCACCTCAAAAGCCAACCTATCTATTTATAAAATACTGTTATTTTTTAAGTACTCACTTAAAAAAAAGTGAGGATATGTTCATTGATTTTATACAGAGAAGGGAAAGAGAAGGAAGGAGAAAGGAGGGCAAGAGAGGAAGGAGGAAAAGACAGAGAGATTCATCCATCGGTTGCCTCCCATATGTGCCTCAACCAGGCACAACCAGGCACATATGGAAGAATTCGAAACCTAGGTAGGTACCCTGACCAGGAATCTAACCTGCAACCTTTTGGTATATAGGATGACACTCCAACCAACTGAGCCACCTGGCCAGGGAAGATATTATTTAAAAAATATATTATTAAAGATAACCTTGTACAGCTTCCCAAGGGGAGGCAGCTGATATCAGATTACAGGACAATCAGTTGCTACTCCTTCCCTAGAAAGCTCCGGCTACCTTAAGGGTCATCTTCGCATGTGAGCGCCTGAACTAAATAATTGTTTTGTGCTTCATTTAAGAAATTTATTTGAGAACCTCAAAATCCATATCTGTGACAGAACAAAACTTAAGTAAAACAGATTAAGGATATTACTAAGTTATTATTAAGTTTAGGAGCTTGACCCTCTATTTTATTCCCTGTTTGATAATGAATTTTTAAAATATTTTTATTTATTTATTTTTAGAGAGAGAGGAAGAGAGGGAGAAAGAGAGGGAGAGAAACATCAGTGTGTGGATGCCTCTCAAGTGCCCCCTACTGGGACCTGGCCTGCAACCCAGGCATGTGCCCTGAACTGGAAATCGAACCAGTGACCGTTTGGTTCACAGACCGGCACTCATTCCACTGAGCCACACCAGCTAGGGCTCAATAATGATTTTTAATTAACAAGCTTGAAACTTTCTCTTTTTTTTGGTGGGCAATACAAAATATTCATCTCCATCTGTGAAGGTGAATGCAATAGAAATATTTTTTTCAAAAGACAGAAACGTAAACAGTAAGAAAAAGTTCAGTGCTGTCTGAAGATGGTCCTTTGTGCACTGCTACAACAACAAACACATTGAGACCTTCATTTTCCAATTACAGCCTCTGACTTCATTAAAATTGATGTGAAAAATACTCTGTACTCACTCTGGCATTCTATGAATTGATGAATAAAAGTGCAGTCCCCGCCACTCTTTGAAAGCAAGTGCTCTAATAAAGAAAGAAACACCTTTAAGGATATAGTCTGTTGCTGTTTTTGAAAACCAACAGCAAAGGTAGAAAAACTGAAATGTTTCAACATGGGTAACTCTGAATGAGATTAATAAAAGTTTAATATATTTTAATACTAATAGTAGACATATTTTGGAGTTAAATGAAGTGAAATGACTGAAAACTGTACTTACATAATCATTAATTTATAACCTGAATGGTTAGCTTTTAAAGGTGCAGTTTCTATCCAAAGTGCTCAAGAAAACCATAGAAGTGTATTGCTTTAAAAAGTTTGTTAACATTTTTAAAATACACCTTTCTCCATGAGAGCTTAATAAAAACCTTAAGCAATTTCAAATTTTTACATTTGTTCTTACTGAGTTTTCGAATGACTGTTCTCTAACAGTCCTTCTTCAAAACTACTCATCTTAGTAAGAGGAAAAGGTAGTTTAAAAATACCATAAAATAATGCCTTAAGATTTTAAAGAAAATGATGTACTATTTTAATTTTTATATTTTCATTTCAGTCTTCTCTTGAGTCACTTAATCTGTGTACTTCATATACAATCAAAACACTACCTTGTTTATCTCTGTCCAGATGATTAAAGTTAATATCTGCGTATTTTAAAAGAAGAGCTTGGTAAATAGTTTTCCTCAGGTCAAAGAGAACTTTTTTGTCTTGTTTTTTATGGATGCAGAGAATTAAAATCTAACACAGTAGTTTAATAAAAAAGTTTTAGCCCTTTGTTACAATGGTCTTTACTTTGATTCAAAGAGTTAATTTCTAAATGTGGATAATATCCTTCAATTACATATTTCTATCTTTCATAATTACCAAATACATTTACAAAGGTAAGTGTTAAAAAACACACTCCAACATGATGACTATCTAGAAGGTATGAAAGCACCAAAACCTGTCAAAGAGGACAATGTGTTAGTACCACTCTATAAAAGCCCTTTTTCTCTTCTCCTCCATCTCAACCCACCTCAACCCTCTTCATCTCAACTTTGCTTGAGAGGCAGGCATCTCCTACTCTGATCACTCGTCAGCCTCTCTTGACACCCTTACTGCCTTCTTCACTTTCATACTCAAATGTATCACTGTTCTTTGTCTTGATACATGTGTGCAGAGCCTCCATTCTACAGTCACTATCGAACAAGACAAAAACATAAGAAAGGTTGATAAAACTCATGTTTTATAGACCAATGCATTACATATTAGAGATACAATATAGCCCCCAAAAGAAAAACAAAAAATCAGACTAACTGCCACAGAAATTTGAAATTAAAAAAAAAAAAAAAAGAGTAATAAATAGCATTTGCCAATTGGAGCCAAAAAATCCAAGACAGGAGTCCTCACTTGAATAGTAAATACTAAGATAGAAAAAGTTATTTTACATAAATCCTATCTAAGCTATAACATTTTAGAACTCAAACTATACAAACTATACAAACATCACTGTTAAATATGAAAACTCATTTGAAACCAAATCTTAACCTAACTAAAGGACTTTATAAAACTTACTTAAAATCAAATTTCAAACTAACATCATGGGACTTTACATGACATTTATTAATGCAGGATTTCCCACCATGAGTCACCAAGCCAAAAATTACCCTTTCATCTACTCTGATTTTAATAGCAGGACCCTACCTTAAAATGTTTGCTACACCAGTTCAGATAAAATGCAAGACTATATGAAAAGATAATTACATATATGACTTGCACAAAGGCATTTCCTGAGACACATGAGAGAAATGTCTTTCAGATAATATATGTAAAAGATTGGATCATGGCACTTTTAATATGCCATTACTTGAACTCCAGCTCTTGGGAACTCACTTTGCCAAAACTATAAAAGATGTCACTGATAATCCAAAAGGAGCGGGGGAGGGGAGTGTGTTTATGATGCTAAATAAGGTAGAGGAATTAAAAAAAAGACAAATACAGAAACATAACAGAGAACCACGATACGTAAAATGTGTTTTATTTATACATATGAGTTTCCTATTGATTCTGATTTTCTATACCTGTGTTGTCCAATATAGTAGCCCTTAGGTACAGGTGACTACTGAGCCCTTAGAAAGTGAGACGTGCTGTAAGTGTGAAATAAATATAGACTGATTTCAAAGTCTTATTAAGAAAAAAAGAATGTGAAATACTTCACTTATAATCTTTTAATATTAACTCACGTTAAATAACATTTTGGATATAGTGTGTTAAATTAACTATATTAAAATAACTTTAAAAATTTTACCTATTTCGTTCTCTATTTCAATGTAGTGACCAAAAAAATTTAAATTATGTATGTGTCTCTCATATTTTTGCAGAAATTTAGAGAAAGCTGGCAACAGTAAAGCCATGCTAGAAAACTGGAAGACACAGAAGTCATTAAGCTGTCTGAAAATGGCTACAGGGAAAAAAAATTATGTATGTGGCTCTCACAATAATAGTATTAGACAGTGCTTTTCTATATTCACTAAAATATATTCAATTTATGCTTATTAGATATTTAAACATTTATACTATAAACCTGTATTTATAGCAACTATGTTAGATTTCAAAAATGGGGTTTACTGAAGAAGTTTTCATCTTAACACCTCCAGCCATTTTTGAAATATTCTCTTATATCTATACTTGGTTGTCTTACTACCATTTAATTTTAGTTAAAATCATATCTAATAGCCCATTATCTATGGACTTCAGTAAATCTGAGTACTTGATAATTGATTTCTTATTTTATTGCAAATGATTCAGAATAGATCCATCTTATTCCAGAATCTACTCTGTAACTAAATCTGGTATAATGAAACTTTTGTACATATCCAGATATTCACTACTAAGATTCTTTAAAAAATTTTTTTTAAAATTTATTTACTTATTACTTTTACAGAGAGAGGAAGGGAAGAAACATCTATTTGTTATTCCACTTATTGATGCATTTGTTGGTTGATTCTTGTATGTGCCCTGACTAGGGATCAAACCCACAGCTTTGGCATACAGGGACGATGCCCTAACCAACTGTTACCCCACCAGGGCCTCAGTTTCTTTAAAGGCATTCAATTAATCACTCTCACACTACCCAATTTATCAATACTACAAAAACAAACACACCAGCAAGGGAAAAATAATTATAGCAAGGAATACCTTAAAGTATCCAAAATACCTTATTCAGTTTTAAATCAAGGAGTTGTCCTCAACTACTTTCATATACATCTATAGGAACTGGCAAAAATATTTAAGCAGTAATGTAACAACTCTAAATAATATAAAGATGGTTCAGTATATATAAAAGGATTCTCTTAACTGAAGGAATAGAATGTTCCCAGCTTGAGTTAACATTAATATTAATAAATGCATGCTCAAATCAAAAAGGTGATGGATTTGAATAAAAAGTGTACATGCCAGAAATAGGCAAAATAATAACAGAAAACATAAATTCATTTAAGGATGACAAGCTTTTAGAAGATAAGAATTAAGTCATTTTACTTGTTGCTAAATATATTTAAAAAACAGAAATTAGTAATATTGGTACAATGAATATAAACTACACCTTTAAAAATTCTTAAATTAAAACTCAATTAAACTGGAATTTTAAAATGTCAATGTATTTTGCAAAACATATAGAGAGTAGTCAAATAACAATGATTATTAAAACTTTTTAAAATTTAGAGTTTCAAAATTCATTATATATTCAATGTTTAGATCTTGACCTTGCAGCTTATATATACATAATTACCTGAACATATTTTGCCAGCAATTGATTAAAAACTAAACTACCAAACAAAAACAACCAAAAAAGTACCTCCTGACTTTATCAGAGTTTGGCTGCTGCCCAAGAACTATAAAGATATCCCCTGATACATGGAAAAAATTATTTAATAAGAAGTTCTGGGAATCAACCTTACTATCTTCCACTAACTTCCTTCTGTATAAAAACTGAACTGAGAGGCACATAGATTTGCAAACACAGAAAACAGTTTTATTAATTCTGTACTCTAAGCATCTAATGCAGAATCTGGCACATATTTGGTACTCAACTGACACTGGACAGGTGCGAAAGGGAGGAGTGTGCAGTTATCTTCATGACTGAAGGAATTTTGAAGCTATTGGGTAAAAGTACCCTATTGTAGTAGTAGTAGGGAAACCAACAGTGGCTATAAATTTTTGGCAAGAGGTAACCCAAACTATCCAGAAAGAAGGATTACAGTACCAAGAAATAATAAAGGATTTTTTTCAGATGGCAGAAATGAATGACCTTGTTTTCTTTGATCAGTGAAACAAATGAATGAAAAAAGCAGTTTCTATGATACGCCCAAGGGCTCAATGGGCTACTAAGTAAACTCTTGGCTGGGGTACAAATATTAAAAATGGGGGGCCAATTATCCCCAGGAGCAGTACTTGATGAAAGAAAATTATAGTTCTTTGAAAAATATAATGGGGGGAAAGCTATATTATTTTCTTATTATTTGAATAACCAAAATTTCCATATAACAAAGGATACCCAACCATAGATTGTAGCATTAAGAATTACAAAACAAAGGGATCCAATGGTCTCTGAAAAGCATGCTTTTCATTCCAAACACTTAAAACTTTAAAGTCCTGACCTCTCTATCCTACTTAAATAGTAAAAGGATATCATAAAAGAAAAATATTTAAGTTTTTTACACTACCTTTTTCTGTGCTCCCATTTATTTTAGGTAAGAAGTCATCAACTTGTATCCCTAGGATTAAGACAGTGTATCATTGCCTGATCAAAGAAAGCATTAACTTTAAAACTGGTCTCAAGTGTAACCATGGCATTTCGTAATCCTACTTAAATTAAGACTGTATAGAACACTTTACATTTATTTGTACAAGAAGTGTTCAACTTGCCATCTTCTAGCAACTCAGAGCAAAGGCTACAACTGCTTAGTAGTTTTCAAGGAACCTCAAAAAAAAATTAAAAAGGATCCTGATGTTTATGTATTTTTCTCATTTAAATGTCTCTAACTGGTGTGTCTCAGATGGAGAAATTGCATTCATCTCAAAGAGCTAAGCAATGGTGCCCACTGGTGGCTATCAAGCATCTTTTTAAGGGAAATTTTCTGAAAGATTATAGATTCTATATACCTAATATGTAAAACATCACTCTAAAATAAGTACCCAATGTGAGATAGCAAACATCAAAAGTTTAATGATAAAATTCAGCTTTAATTAAGAAATTTGATGACACCTACCTAAGCTGCTGCATTCTTTAAGAGTTTTCTCTTGAAGATGTTCTAACCGTACTGTAAATAAAAGTCCAAGAAAAAGATATTTCACAGATAAAAAGGGAAAAAAAATCAAATTAAGTCACTATCTGGATTAGCTAAATTACCTTGTAAAGCTGTTAGCCTTTCATTGGTGAAGTCATTATCAGCTTGTAAAGCTTCTATTTTTGCTTGGAGCTCCTGTTCTTTTTCTTCCATTTCATCTATTTTATGTTGTAATTCTTTTTTCTCAGCTTGTCCTTTCTGTTGGATTTCCTCTTGTTTTCCCTCTGCTACCTGTTGAGAAAGAAATAGAAAATTCAGTTATTTAATAAAATCTTGACTTCTTTTAAGAAACCTAAAGGAGAATTGTTTTTAGTCATGAAACTTCTAAGGAGAATATTCAATATCATAGAACATATTTATAAATATAAAAATGATGTCAAAAGTGATCTGTAATGGGGTGATACCTCCACATCAGCTAAGGAAAAGGACAACTTATAGCAAGCAAGCAGGCTCAACACACAGAGATAAAGTGGTCAAAATGAAAAACAGATTTTTAAAGAGGGTAATAAGGGTAATAATGAAATTACTATTGTTGTAATTAGTTTGTAAGTTCTAAAATATAACTTGTTCTGAAATTTCAAACACAATTATGTTTAGCTAAAGAAATGATGGTCACAAGCACTTTTCAAAATAACCTCTTTTAACATCCTTTAAAACTACTATAGGTTAACCAATCACATAAGACGGGAGGTATGCTCTAACAAATGTCTCTTCTAGACACTTAACCCATGGTTTGAATGATATAATGATGGGTCTTCACAAACTCAGTTATAACATTTTAAAGGACCAACTTGCTATTATGTATGGTTTGGTCTGTCCTTATCCTACATGTCCTATAGCTACAGAGAACTGAAGCTGAAGCAGAGTCAAAAGCATCCCCAGGAAGCTACAGGCTTTAGGCAGATCACTTCTCTCTGGGCTTGGTCCAGCACTAAGAGCTGGGCCCTACCTTGGGACCGCCTAATGACAGGCAAATTCAAGTTAAAAAAAAAGTCTGAGTATCTTGGGTTTTACTGCCTATTGTCAAGTACTATTGATTTCCATCCAAAGAACTATGCCAGCTTTTATAGACTTTCAGTTATCTAAGGCAATGGGGTTTGGGCTAAATGAAATATAAGCACTTTATTTTTACCATAAATTTCAACCATTACCAAACTTTACATTAGTAACTGTTCAGCAATACCTAAATTCTTAAGCTATCCAGTTGTGTTAGAGCCAATTAACTTAATTACTTTCAGGTTGAGTTAATACATACCTTCAATTTATCAGATAAATCTTTAATCTCATTAACTGCTCCATTATATTTATTAGCTAATTCTCTTAATTCTTCCTGAGTCCGTTCATTCATTTCTTTCAGGTGCGTACATTCATCTTCGGTATTACTCAGACTTCGCTGCAATTCAAGTTTACAGGCAATTGATTTAAATAATATAAGGATTTCAATTTACTCAAGGTACATTCTAAAACAGAAAATATAACTAAGAATTTAAAACAAACATACACAAAGCAGGGACAGGGAGGAGAGAATGCTAACTTTATATAATTATACATTTTAAAGGCCATTGAGGATGACTTTTATTTAGTCTTGAAAATATTTTAAGCCTACCAATTCCTGAAAGCATGTTTAATAACACACAGCGATCAATTTAATAAGAAAATTATAAAACAGGTGGCAACTTTCTTTCCTTGCATGTCAAGTTAATGACATGACATGACAATGGATTAGTCACCATGGGATGGGGCTATTACAGATATTATACCTATATGAAGGTATGTTTACTATTTAGTTTACAATGTGCATTTTAACTAAATCAATTAATCCATTAATCTATTCTGTGGCAATTTTACCTTGGTTCAAAGGAGTGATCCCTGTTATCAATAAGGTTGTTTTTAAAGCAATGAGAACCACACATTGTTTATAAAAGACTTAAAAAGGACCTTAAAGGTAATTTTCCCTTTGAACCTTTAAAGTTAAGACACAGTTTTCCTCTCTGGAGGATGGGTAAAGTAAGAACAATTGGTATAAATTCTCTGCCTTATACTAACTATCTTCAACTGGAAGAAAAGCAAACTAAGGTGCAGGAGGTCAATTCCCTGGCACATATCACAGTCCACTGTGTGGAGGATGAATCCTAAGCTGAATGCAAATAATAAGATGCCACAGTTAGGATTTTATTTCTTCAGTAACTGACTAGGGAACATAACAACCAGAACTCATATGGTTATGTTGGTTACATTAAGAATTTCTGACAATGAAAACAGCATACTGCTCCTTCCCACCTGACAGATAGGAAATATTTCCTAGTTATATAATAATACCCAAATTTAAAATGTCCTGAAATACTGGCAATATTATACTAAAATTTAAAAATAATACTACCATTTAACATTTGTTAAATTGAAATACCTCAACTTCTGAAAGTTTTCTAACCACTTCAATTTTCTCCTGAAGAACCCGCCTCAGGGACTCTTTGGCTGTCATCTCATAGTTGTGTTTATCCTCTTGTAATGCTATGAGTTCTTTCCGTAAACTATCTTCTGTTTGATTCTAGGATTAAAAAGATATTTATAATTATAGACAAGTTATTTTTTTAAGTATTTATCACTTGAAAAAACAACACATGATGGTCTATGATTTCTATGTTAAGATACCTCCAAACACAAATGATGTTGGCCCTGTGTTAACTGAAGCTGTATTTAAAAGGTCTATTAGTAGCCCTAGCTGGCGTGGCTCAGTTGGTTGGGTATTGTACCACAGGGCGAAAGGTTGCCTGTTCCATTCCTGGTTGGGGTATGTGCCTGAGTTGCCAGTCAGGTCCTGGTTGGGGATTTGCAAGAGGCAGCCAACTGGTGTCTGTCTTGCACACCAATGTTTCTCTCCCTCTCTTTTCCCTCCCTTTCCCTCTCTATAATATTAAATAAAAATTTTTTTTAAAAAAGGCACATTAGTAAATTATGCCTTTACTGATATATTAACTCATACTTCCTAAAGAAAAAGAAAACTGAAAATTTCTCTCAAATATACAAAGTGAATTATCTCTTATATTTTTCATATTCTCTGCAAGCCACAATATTTATAGTTGTGGACAAAAATAACCTATTACCTTCAAAGGGCCCAAGCATTTTAAAGCAATGGTTGAACCAAAAAATAATAATAAAAATGAGAACACCACGGGGAAGAGCTGATTCCAAGTCTGAGACAGGAAATGTTCCAGATGAGCCTGGAATATTCTGTCTGATATGACAGCAGGAAGCTATCAAGGTCTGCCAGGGTTCTATCAAAAGGACTCAACATGCCAACATGAAGAAGTGCTCATAGATCAAAGATGGGGTAATTTGAGTATCAATAAGAAAAATCCAATAGGTCAAAACATACCAAATATATTTAAATCTAAGTTGAGGGGAAAAATAAGGTTGTTCTGTGGTGGATGAAAAGGAGCCAATGCATTATTGTGAAATCTAGTAAATAAAGGGGCAAAATCACTAATCCTGCTTTTTCCTAAAGAAAATGTACCTCAGGGTAAGCAAATGGTTTATGAGAAGTTTCTCTTATAGAAGTAATCCAGCTAAAAAATGAAGGAATGACAAAATTACATTACCATTTTTGCAATCCTTAATAAAATAATGGATCTAGGCAAGGATCATCAATTACTGCTAATATCTCAAAAAAAAAGACAACTAGACATTATGGTATCTCCTGGTGAAAGTATACAATACCACTCATGAGAAGTGTTGGCAAAAGAAACTGAACCTAAATCAGATCAAATCCCTGGATCAAACTATAAATTTTACGGTGTGGGAGGAGGAGCTAGAAGAATGTTTAAATAATAATCCAGAATGAGAGAAATTATTCAGGACGAATGACCCAGATTCTCCAACAAATATCAACTGTGGTAGAAAAAAGACAAAGGGTTGTACACAGGTATTCGCTATACAATTCTTTCTGCATACAGTACGTATGTTTGAAATTTCCCATAATGAGAAAAGATCGAGAAGAATGGTGAACATGTATAAATGTTTAAGCACGTTCTCCAACTGACAGTCAAAGAAATGAAACAACATTAAAAACTATGCATTTTTCTTTATGTACTTGAGATTAATACCTACTTTGGAGCATGCTTGTAATTGGTTTCCCATAACTTCTAATCGTGATAAGAGTCTATCTTCATCTATTAAAGCCTGTTGAAGAAAAATCAAATACAAGTAAAATCCCAGAGTAATTAAAAAATAACACATCAAAAAGGCTGCTACTGCTGAAAAAAAAAGAAAGAAAATCATAAAACTGATCAATATCAGTGTAAAATGCTAAATTTTCAGTATTTGTTCATTAGGAAAAAACTGCTTTTGCTTGCTATAAAATTTTAGTTTTAGTTTAATCGACATCTCAGGGTAATATTAAACTATGTTTAGACGCTTCTTGAAAATAAAGGCAATTGAATACCTGCCAGCTGGTATCGGAAGCCTCTTGAGTGATGGCTAGTAGCCGCTGAAGTGTGGCTAACTTCTGTTCCAACATCTGTTCACGATGTAAGGCCTCCTAAATATTACAAATCACAAAAGAGATTCTAATAAACAGCACAATTCCTTTGAAGAGTGAGCAATTTTAGCACATTCTGAAAATATTACATACTACATTCCACTCTGCATCTTACTTTCAAAGTTGATAAATCTACTTTGTAAAAAATATATAGGTCATATCATTTTAGCCTCATCTGTTGGGCTATAAAACTACCAGTAGGGGTGCTCTAGCTGCAACTTCCCCTATAATACAAAACAAGTTACCTTTACTTTTTTCTTTTTACTCATACTTCATAAGAGGTTTTTTAAAAAGCACCTACAGTTGAAGAATCCACCAAATATTTTAGTCTTGAATTTTATAAAAATCAATCAATCCAATCAATCAACCAATCAATCTCAGAACAAACTAATCAATCTCATTCCAAATTAAGCCAAAGCAATCTGGTCAGTAGCAAATACTTAAAAAAAATATGTTTATTGCCCCAACTGGTGTGGCTTAGTGTGTTAGGTGTCATCCTGCAAAGTGAAAAGGTCACCAGTTCGATTCCCAGTCAGGGCACATCACTGGGTTGCAGGCCAGGTCCCCAGTTCGGGGCATGTAAGAGGCAATCCATCGATGTTTGTCTCCCTCTTTTTCTCCCTCCCTTCCCTTCTTTCTAAAAATAAATGAACTAAATCTTCAAAAAATGTATGTTTATTAATTTTAGAGAGAGAGAGAAGGGGAGAGAGAGAGAGAAAACATTGACATGAGAAACATCTATTGGTTACTCCTCAAACACACCCTGACCAAGGACCAAACTCATAACCTAGGTATGTGCTCTGATCTGGACTTAAAACCCCAACCCTGTGGTGTATGGAACAATGTTCTAACCAACTGAGCCACACCAGCCAGGGAAATAGCAAATACTTTTTAATGGCTTAGCTGCACAGATACGACAGCTAAAATAAAAATCTTTTTATTTTTTGTATTGAAAATGCCACACACACAATTTTAAAAAAAGAGGAACTGCTTCAATCTCAAAGCCTACTACATTTTCAGATGTTCTGATTCTATGAGTATATACAACTTACTAGCAATTAAATATACCAAATATAAGTAAGAGTCCAAGAGCTAGTTCCATGTAATTAAGGGGTCAAGGAGTTATATAACCACTTGGCAGCTGCCAAGAAATATTTTTACAAAAAGACATTGGTGACTAAAGTCTTATCTCTAGGTCACTTGTTAACATTTGACAACTGTTAAGAGGGCCTCCTTCACTGGAAGTCAAGGTGAAAATGCTCACATAGTTGTGGTTTTGGAACATCTTTAAATTTCACTTCTTTTTCTGTCATTACCTAAAGAATACTTACTACCCTAATACCTCTGAGCCACCTCAAAAATACATACTTCAAACACAGTGCTTGAGATTTAAAGCATGCAGTTATTGCTCTCCACATCTTTGATAAATAATGGTTAGGTAAAAGCTAGTGTAATTAGAGTTAGAGGTATTGCTTTTTAATGTAACTCTAAAAGAATAGATTAAGGAACCTTAAAAAGCTATCCTGCCCAGAACCCACATTAAAATACAGCTTACACTTATAAGAGACTAGTTTCCAAGTTTATTCTAAACTTCTAAAACATTCCTAATATTCAGGAAATTGCATTCATGCTTCAAAAAGTTTTCCTTAAAAACAAAACTACCAAACCACCACTACTTCCACTAGATGGTGTAATTTCACCTTTTAAAGAAAGAACAAAAAACAAAAAAAAAAACCCCTCAACTCCACTTAGTAAAGTTTCATAACTCCATGAACCACATTCTAACAGAAATCTAGTATTTCCAGAAATGGGCTTTAAGATCTAAGGCATGAATTGTATCTATTCCAGTTTTCATTCAAAAGATTTACAATTTACATTAAAACTTTAGGAATTCAAAGAGATGTATATGGAAAAGACAGTGCTATATAATATTCTTTCAAAGAATTAGTAAAACAAAAACTGAAAGATTATGCCTACTATGAATATTTAAAAAATTGATATGAAAGTTAGAAGGAGTACTGGAGTGAGTCAGGGTGTTAGATTCATTGTCCATGATGACTAATAACAGTAGGTATGGCCTTGCGAAATCATTTTACCCATAAGAGCCCCCGATTTCTCATATAAAAAATGAAGGTTAGACTAAATTAATCTCAAAGTTTACTTCCACTTCTCTCTATATGAGAGAGAGCTAGATAATTAATGTGACTTTCTAATGAAAGGTAAACAACTACTAACATTTATGGCATATATTCCATGTGCTAGGTAGGCACTGTTTTAAGTGTCTTACATATACCAGTTCATTTATTCTTCACAGTCCTGTGAGGTTTTATTATTATACCGATATCACAGATGAGAAAAATGAGGCACAAAAGGGTTAAGCAACTTTCTCAAAGGGTCAGAGGTTAAAGCTACAGAACAAGTCCAGGGAATTCTGGCTGGAGTCTATGCTTTGAAACCCTCTACTGGTAAGCATGTAAAGCTGCTTTTCCATGTACCATTACATTACGCCCAGTGGAAGATAAGATCTGATTAACACAATGATAATTTTGTTCCTCTTCACAGATGTGTACATTCTTAACTGAGATAGAACAGTTCTTGCTGACTGATTCCTATAAAAGAATGTAGGGACCCAGGACAACTGGTTTAGTCCTATTGTTTTAAACAAAGGGCAACTGGAGACCTACACGTGTAAAGTGGCTCACCCAGGGTCACAGAACTCATTGAGTAGCCAAATCAAGATAAAAACTGCAATGAGATCTCTAAATTCCTGATCCAGGGTTTTCCTTAACCTTGCTCCCTCACCAGAATAAGAACCATAATCCAGCCCAAAACTAGGAAAAAAATAGCATTTGTTTACTTTTTAGAGATTTGTATGGCTCTTTAAGTACGGTATTAAATTCCATTCCAAGTATCTGCCCTATTAAGAAATCTTTTTATAGATTCAGCAGTGCAGCTGAGTCAGTAAAACAGAGACTGTGAGGTTTGACTGCCTGGGTCCAAATTTCATCTGTACCACATATTAGGTATGTGATATTGTGCAAATTGTTTAACCTTCCTGTCCCTCAGTTATTCAATCTATAAAAATGGGAATAAAATACATACCTCATAAAACTGTTGTAAGGACTAAATGAATTAATTAGGTGAAGTGCTGGACTAGAGTCTGGCATATAATAAGTGCTATATAATTATTCGCTATTATAAGCAACCAACATTCCTGCAGGTTTAATTATATTTAAAAGTCATCCATAGATAAAGAACTTTTTTTGGAACTTTCTCATATTGGAAGGAAAAAACTTCTTATGTACAGAATCATATCTTTTCTAGACTTAACAATCCTAATTCTTTTTACCTTTTCTTCATAAGACCTATTTTTAATTATTTTTTTTAACTTTGAAAAGATATTTATGACATGTTGATATTACTCAGCATAGTAGATGGGCAGGAAAAAAAAGATACTTATTTTGTACTTGTATCCAACGTTTCCTTAGACTATATTTGTGAACTAATAAAATTAAACCTAAGTTGTTTAATTTTGCTTTTAAATACTAATAAGAATTCTCAAGATTTACTTTTACCTGTAGATACTGAGAAAGCTGGAATAGTTCCTGAGAGTACATACTTGGAGTGTTAGCAGCAACCTAGAAACAAAATGACATAGTGTAAATAGTCACACAAAATATTTATTAGACATTAAAGCCAAACTAAGTCCTTAAAATGCCTATTTACTGAAATATGTAAAATAAAAAATTATTTTTCAAATTAACCAGTTCCCTTAGTTTTCTTTTTTTTTAAAGATTTTATTTATTTATTTTTAGAGAGAGGGGAGGGAGAAAGAGAGGGAGAGAAACATTGATGTGTACAAGAAACATCAACTCATTGCCTCTTGCGTGCCCCCAACTGGGGACCTGGCCTGCAATCCAGGTATGTGCCCTGACTGGGAAGCAAACCAGTGACCCTTTGGTTTGCAGGCGGGCACTCAATCCACTGAGCCACAGCAGCCAGGGCCAGTTCCCTTAGTTTTCAAAATACTGCTATCCTATATCTAAAATTTTTAAATGGTATGATCATGCTAACCAGTTTGAGATTCATTAGCACGGTGATGGAACAAGTGCTACTCATGAAAATGTTCCTTAATAAACCAAATCACAAATTTACAGCCTTTTCTTAATCCAAAATTAATACCTTCTGAATCAACAGATCTACATTTTCCCCCTTTCAAATTTATATTTAAATAATTCTTCAATATGTCAGTAAGTCACAGTTCATTTAGTAGTAGCCATCTTCAAAATCGTATTTGTATGTGGAGGTATGGGGAGAGGCAGAACATGAAATATTACACTGTCCAGTGCCAGAGGCAATGAAAATAGTTTTGTCCTTTTTCCCCCTTTAAATTACAGGTAGGTTTTAAGAAGAAAAAGATGGGGAAAAAACGATGTTTAAACATTACAAATCACAGTCAAATGCTTAGAACTCAAAAGTACAAAAACAAATAACCTTCTGTAAGGGTTTTTCCCAAGTGTGGAATATAAAACCATGACAGTATTGCAAACAACAAACAAAATAAGGAAGGGCACTAATAGGTTCTGTAACATTTACCCACATCAATACTACCAAGCCTTATATCTTAACTTATTCATGATCACATCATTACTAAGTTACCAATGACCATTAATAGAATCATTCTTGATTAGGCTCAGAAAGTATATTTTTATTAATATGCTAACTAGAAGACAGAGAGGTGGCATTATTTTTTTTAAGTTAGTCCTAAATCAGTGAGGCCATCATTTACTTCTGAAATAATTGGTATTGGTGAAGTTGATGATTAACCACTTTACTTCTAAAAAAGGAATCTAACAGAGAACTTCAGTTTCAAGTAGGCTTTCATTCTTTATCCAAATGGAAGAAAAAAATGTAAAATATTTCCCCCAAGAGTTTAGTTACTGTGCTAAGAAAACTCACATCCACATTAATGTCAAAAGGTACAAAAAATGTTGGTTTTTCTTCCTCACCATTTAGCAATGATATCTACAGTTTAATATACTATTATTTCTGAACAAAAGAAAAAATATTTTCTAACAAGTAATTATTGCAAAGTTTCTGACCAAATCAGGCTAAACCTAATCTTCAAAGACAACAAAAAAGGAATTTCTATAACCATATTTCTGTGTTATTTCCATATGTTGAGTGAGCTCTCTGGGCAGAAAGCTTTAATTAAATATTTCTAGACAAAACTTATTCCATTATAAAGAGTAGTAACTAATACTTCTTATCTCTGGCTAGGCACAAAACAAGTACTCCCAGTCTGCCTAACCATTTACTTAGGGTAGCAAAGGCTTTTCCCTAAGAAACACCCATCCTAAATTCTCCAGATATTGAAGATCAGAACACTACAGTAACTACATAGCTATATACACTCTATAGATTTTGTTACAAAAGAGAAATAATTTTCTAGGTGAAGCATATTATAAACAAAGTAATAAAGCTCAGTTAGTTTGGAAAAATATTCATTAGCAACTTACTTTGTCAACAGGACTTGGTAATGGAGCATGGATGACACTGAAAAGTAAAATTTAGAATTTTTATCTAATTTCCGGACAATAGAGGAAACAGTATGACACTACCAGAATATCTTAAACCCCAAAGTTGACATATAATTGCCTTCATATGATTAAAAGGATGTGAGTTATTTTTTAATCTTTCATAAATGTGTAGAACTCTTAGAAAACAAGATAATACACAAACCTACCTTTCACACAAAATATATTTCTAAACACAAATTCAAAATCCAAAAGGTATTAAATGCCCTTCAAAGATCCTCTACTTAGTAAGGGTTATGGTGTATTCCTTGGTCATATGGAAATATCGAAAAGAAGCACTCCTTGAAATTATCTACTTTCAATTTTGAAATAAATAAATTACATTCTTTTAAAATTAAATATTCCTACACAGAAAGTCTTAAAAAAGGAAAGTTCTATTGAAAAAAAGTTATAATCTGGAAGTTTGGTCTAGCAGAGAACAACTTTAGCTAATCAAAACAGTAGTACTCCTCGTATCCACCCAGCTACCTCTCACAACTAACAACTGAAAGCTTAGATGTAGGTATAAAACTAAACTCAGTATACCCCTTTAAAACTAAACAGTAAACAGATAGTATGAATTGTTACTAATTGTCTTTTGGCCTTATAAAGTACTACTGAGAGAGAGGTGGTATATTGTATAACAGTTAAGCATGCAGGCTCAGAGGTTATACTGACTGGGTCCAAATTATGGTTCTACTTACCAACTATATAATCTTGGGCAAATATATAGGCCTCAGCTTCCCCATTCATACAATGGGAATAACCATAAAACCAACCCTATGGGGTTATTGTGAGTATTAAATGTGCTAATACTGTATAAATAAAGAGCTTAAAACAGTACCTAGGGTACAGTAGTACTCCATCACTACTCCCACTCCCAATGAGAACACAGCAGCTAAGGGAGACTCGGTTCCTACATTACAATGTCCTGTAAGATACTGCATGTGGGTTGGGGGTGAGTAGAAGGGGCAAAACCAAGAATGCCACCCATGTTCCCTATCAGTTGCTAATCACTCCATATCCCAGAGGTCATTCAGCTTGAAGGTCTACTGGATAAAATTTCTAGATTCAATTGGTTAATCACGTGTCAGCTCCTGAGAAACTGATCTTCCAGGACTTAAAAGTAGGAATGACAATTCTAATCCCATTGTAGTAAGTACTGTTTCAATTCACACACTAAAATGCTGAATCAAAAGGAGTATTAAGTACCAGCGCCTACCTACCTTGTGACCACCTATGATGATATCCTGTACAGACTCCCACTGAGACCTTAAAATCCTTTACTCTGCTTCTTTGATTTTATGCCTGTGTTCCCTAGCACTGAGACTAACTTACTCCTGTATCCCCAGAACCTATCACAAGGCCCTAGCAAAGCTGGTATGTAATGAAGGTTTAAAAAAGTATGTACAACTTTAGTTTTTCTTTACCCCCAAAACTGGAACAGATATTTTAAACATAAGTTTCTTCTTCTTGATTATACAAGTAATACATATTGATTATGTAAAATGTGTAAAGCATAAGGAAATAAATAAAAACTACCCAATGCCAGCACCCAGAGAAGTCCATTTTGGGTATACATCCTTTTATGTGCAAGTATGCACATATAGGGAAATGAACTTTAAAAAATTTAAATAGAAGCAAATGCTGTTAATGATTTTTTAAAAATCCAGTTTTCTTAGTGACCCAAGTACAACTTTTTTCTGTTCTCGTGAAAATCATAACAAAAGGCCAAAAAAAAAAACCGAGCAAAACATTTTATAAATGATATATTTGTATTTTACAAAAACTCTCTTAGATATGAGTGTATTCTACTTGAATTATGGAAAAAGTTCATATGCAACAGGAAAGGCAAAAAAGGAAAATCATTATTTAGTATTAGGGTGGTTAAGATTTGCTTTTTATCAATTAAAAATTGTGCAATATAATAAAAATCAAGGAAAGAAAAGAATCAACTTTTTAAGAACTACTGAAGACTTTTAAAGCATTAAATATGATGTATACAATGTACCTTAAACTCTTCAGTATTCTAGTATATTCTAAAATCATCTTGATTGCTAAAAAATATTAGATTACAGTAACAGAAACACCATGTGCTTATTATATGCCAGGCATTACGTGCAAAGCTCTTTAGGTACACAATCTTGCTTAACCCTCCCCATAAAATACCTGCTAAATAGGTACTATTATTATCTTTATTTTCAAATGACAAAATGAAGGCCTGATCAAGTCACAGAACAGGTAGAATCGGGTCTTGAACTGGACTGTCCTCCTCATCTTCCTCCAGCTCTAGAGACTTGCCTGTTCAAAATTCATCTTGTCCAGAAAATCAACCACATTATGTACAATGAAATTGGCAGTAAATTTTAAATGATGCTAACATTTAACCACATGAGAAAAACCAAACAATGAGAATGAAATGGGGCAAAGATGGAAAGCACTAGGGAAACAAGAGATAGGGACACAATTCTCTGAAATATACTGAAAAAATTCACGAGCCCTACTGGGTGAAACCTGAGAACACAGATGACCCTTTATGTAACTGCCCAAAGCTTTTGACTAAATGAAAGAAAAATCTCATTATCAAATACAAATATCAGTATCTTTGGTGTGCAAGCCGGTGCTCAATCCACTGAGCCACACCAACCAGGGCTACAAACCACTGTTCAAATATCAGTATCTTTAAGAAGCCATTATGTCATTAGTTGATTGATAGTTACTCTTATTTTTCAAATCTTAACTCTTGACTTATAAAAGATGAATCACATTGAAGTTCCCAAAGTTAATTTTATTTTTAATAAACTATAATTTAGAATAGAAAATATTGTTTTAAATTTATAATGTTTTAAAATTTCTGCTTTGCTTCAGATATCATTGAAGCTAAAAAAATTTGTAGCTTTGAACTAATGTATAATATATAATTCTAGCAAACACACAGACTATCATAGTAATAGGAGGGCCTCTCTCTGCTTTCTTTTTCCTTCTCTTTCCTGACTACTCTTACCTACTTTGCCTTCAACTTTGCTTCTTTCAACCTCCCACCCTCAGATCTTTCTCTCTGCTTTTGAAAAACAGAAAATATTATGTTAGGTAAAGAAACAAGCTTCTAGCATATTCAAGGTATCCCCCTATAATAAAAAATGCTTAAGTTTAAAGACTGTTTAGCTTCCTCCAACACTTCATAATGATAATCTGTGAAAAGTACAAATCAGAATGTACTTGTTTACATATTAATATTTAGACTTTGACTAATTTTTCCCCTTTAAGTTTGTCCTTCTCTAAGTAATCTTTCTAAAAAATAACAGCATTGAAAAATTCCTCTGAAACTCCCACCAAAATAGGCTACTAACTATATCAACATCCTTAAAATTCTATAAGATTTTAATACTGCTATTAATCCCAGAGGCAATCATAGTCTAAGAAGTCCTATATTGACTGCAGATCAAAATCAATACAGTTATCACACACCAATAATTTACATGTTGTAAATATTTTGGGAAACAATGAATTACCTATCAAAATATAAACTGTAAAGTTAAATTAGAAAACAAAATGACCTGTGCCTCCATTACTACTTACTAGATTACAACTAATATAAAAAACAATTAAACTGAAGTGTATTACTCTAAAAGTACTACACAAATTTTCTAACATTGTTAGAGTAACCCTAAAGTATTAACAGTACACCATCATCTAGTCTAGAATATTATTAACCAAGGTAATTAATGCAAAAACTTTATCGCACTGAATTATACTCACTCTGAGCGGAGTCGGGCTTCCATACCATCTGGTAGAAAAAGTTTTATTGTGGAAACAATACACCCATGGGTAACTGGTTAAAACAAACACATAAGATGAATAAAATAATTGTTTAAAAATATAAATCTTCATGCCTCACATCTGCAGACATACATTTTATTATCATATGTAATAACTTCTGGGGGGGAAATAAATTAGGTTGTTTAATGACAACATTCATTCCCCTGGAGAAACTTATCCCTAAACATAATGAATCACAATTACAGGTAGAATTTTGTTTTGAAAAGTGTTCTAACCTCCGATGCTCTAACAAGTCAATAAAAGGTCAATTGAATAGACGGAAATACAACTGAGGGGGAAAATGCACCTAATCCCTTATTTGCCACCAGCAAACCTAAGTCCAACTATTCCCCAGTTTAAAATTTGGCCCTTATTCCTAATTTTCCTGTCAACAATCTATAACTCCTATCTATACCTCACAAAACTCTAACATTCCGCATAAGATAGCTTAGAATATGCTATTCAATTCCTCTTTTCACAAGTGAGAAAACCAAGTCCTCAGATAAGTGGAACTGTTTCTACAACTCTCTGCTATTAAGTATCAGAGCTGTTTGTCAGACTTCAAGACTGAAGTTTTCAGTTTAGTATTTAAAATTCTGATTTTGTTTTCCTGGTGGTTGTTTTTTCCCCCAAGCATCTTCATGTAACATTACACCAGTCATGTAGACAACTTCTTACTATTGCTTCTTACTTGCTTCTTTTCCTTCTGAAGATTTCAAAAGGCAAAAGTCCCCACAAAAGTAGCACTTGTACAGAGAGCTTCTCTTTGTGTGTGAGTTTGATAGAAAAAAAAAAGGTTTTTTTGGATGGTTTAAAGGTAGAGTTTTTTGTTTCTCTATTCTTCAGATATTATATCTTCCAGCATTCAAAATGAGTTAATTTATTTAGTTTACCAAACTCTAATTAAAAGCTAATGCAAGGGGATGAAAATATACTATATTTTTATATAGAGGACTAGTGGTTATATAACTTAGAGGACTAGTGGTTATATAACTATATACATTTGCCAAAACTCACTGAATTGTACATGTAAAACTGATGTTGTGAGAAAACTGTATCTCAATAAAACTGACTCTAAAGAACAGAGCAAATGTGCTTACAGGAGAGTAACTTATTAAGTAATCAGGCCCATGCATCATCAAGATGGTATTATAAGCATGAAGTAATATTACTCTGTCATTTGAAAATGCAGATTAAATTTAATTAATTTAGCACACTTTACTCAATATTGATTTTCATTAACTTATTATATGAAAAATGCTAACACATTATCAAGAACCATCGTCTAGACTCTGCCTAACATAGCAGTTATGACCATGACCACTGAGCTCCTTCCTTCCTTTCAGACCTCATCCTCCCCCTGCTACCAAAAATATCCTATACAAGAACAACGCTACCTGCTACCTGTACCTGTACCTGTATCTCCAAATACCTTGCTTTTCATAATCCCATGCCTTTTACACAAGCTGTCCTCTCAGTGAAATGTCCTTTATCCTCTGGTCTGCATGACCAAATGCTATGTATCCTCTAGGTTCAGACTTTCTAGTTCCATCACCAAAGCTCAGTGTCTGCGTTAGGTGTCCCCAGAGCCTCCTATATGTACTCATTATAACATTAAAGCTACTGCATTTTGAATACTTATCATTTACACAATACCTGTCTCACCAGTTAGATTCAACTTTTTGAGGGCAGCAAAGATTGTATGCTTCTAGCACAAAGCAGGCATTTAATAAAGGCTTACTGAATATGTCAAAGAACGTGTCTGGTTAATATTTTACAGCTTCTATTACTCAGGGATGAAACTGCCTGCCTCTCACTTTGAGAATGGCAGGATTCATCTCCACTTGCAAGAAACACCCAACTCCCTCCTTTCAGTGGCAGAAGACAGGAAAGGGACAGACTTATTATTCCAGCTCCATGGGACCCAGAAATTTACTATAAACAGGCTACAATAAATACAGGAGCACAATACAAAAAGATCCAGTAAGATCGACACTTTAACAAAATATTTAAATTAGTAATAGTTTTTTTGTTTTTTTAGATAGGTATAGAGAGTTACATGCTAAGCTGGCAAACTAATGTTAAATCGTGATTTCTGTCACTGAGATATAGCATCTGAAAGGCCAGAAATTAGACTGATGTAAAAACTGTGAGATAAACCAAAGGCTAACACTGACTGTGCAATTCAGGATTGCTATACTACTGAAGGCAAACTATACTCAAGTAGTTTGAAGGATCTCTTGAAATGACAGGCAATAACAGGAAGTTCAATGACGAAGACCATAAAAGCCCAAGACACCTTTAAAAAAACAAGACCTAGGCCCTGGCCGGGTGGCTCATCAGGTACTTGGAGCATCATTTCCATAGGCCAAGGTTGCAGGTTCAATGTCAGGTCAAGGCAGGTCAGGCAAGAATCAACCAATGAATGCATAAATGGGCAGAACACCAAATTGATGTTTCTCTTTCTCTCAAGTCAATAAAAAAAATAATAAACAAACAAAGAAACAAGCAAGCAAGCAGGCAAGCAAACAAGACCTAAATGGTGTTAACATTTCCCTTAGAGGTGTTAATAACTCCCCAAGTGGGGAATTATTTGCTTAGTTCTGTTTTTTTTTTCTTTTTTAACCCTCACACAAGGACAGTTTTTTCATTGCTTTTAGAGAGAGAGGAAGGGAGAAAGAGAAACAACAATGTGAGAAAGAAACATTGACTACTACCTCCCATATGCACCCAGACTGAGGATCATAGGTGCCTGGACTGCAACATTTAGGTTACGGGATGACACTCCTACCAACCGGCCGAGCCACATTGAACAGGGCTGCTTAATTTCCTTTTGACTGCAATCTAAGATACAAGAGTCACCGAACTTTTACTCCTAAATTTTTGCTTCATACAGTTTCTAATTCAAAGACCTTTTTCTTCAAGTTAGAAGAGAGGCAGGAAAAGTTGGCTGAATAGACAAATACTCTTTTGATTCTAAAAAAAATATTTTTGAGTTGATACTGTATCATTCTGTCTTCATTTGTCAGTTGAGTTCAGTTACAAAAACTTTATCTCAGGTGTAATTCCTATAGGGAAGGTCACATAAATGCTTTAGACTTTCTCTTTACTTACCCATTTTCAGAAGGATAAATGGGTTTCCTAGGTTCTTCCAAATGTGATCAAATATTTTTCTTTTTTTTAGAATCATTGTGTATTCATGGATTTAAACAAATTTGATACATTCCAATCCACCACTATTACTATTTGATGCTCAAATTGGCCCATCTTTGATCAGTCAGAACTACACATTAATTCCAGAGTCCTTCTGTTGAAAACCCAGCAGTCTGGTGGCTTCAGTGCTTTCTGGTATGATAAATCTTTTAGGCTCAACCTGTGTACTTCCTGCCCTAGCCTCAGAATTAGCTACTATCTCTCCTGGGAATCCTGTTTCTACCTTTTTATTTGGTGGGAGAATTTCTTCCTCTAGATATATAGATTCATTTACCACTTTCTCTAGCATAGTGTGGAATACTGCTCTTTGACTTATTTTTCAGTTCATCTAGGAAGAGTCGTAGTTCTTTGGCTTTACCCGTTTTTCAGTATTCACTGAGAACCTACTGGCTACTGAAGCAGTATGATGAGAATAATGGGAAAAAACCCGAGATGATTACAACTAGGTCCTTGTCCTTGAGATTTCCATTTAGGGATAACTGAAATACTTAACATAACAAAAGAGGAAACTTTCACAAATGCTACAAGAGGTACAAAACACTATAGGAACTGGGAATGGACAAGGGCAGGGGAAGGATTTATGAAAAGAGCAAAAAAAGAAAGAATAAGATTTTCTTTTTCTGGAAGCACAATATAAGGGGAGGCAGAGAAAATGGCATAAGCAAAGAAACAGAAAAAGAGAAGGATATGAGAAAGCACAAATCTAAGGAGAGCAGCTGGAGAAGACTGAAGAGGTTAAGTGAAGAATGTATTTCAAGGCCTCATGCTAAGCACGCTATACATGTTAACTACTAATGACAAACCATGCAAATAGTTATTTTATGTCCTATTTTACAAATGAGAAAACTAAGGTCAAAGAGGCTACAGTAACTTGCTGCATATCATACCTTTGGCAAGTGACAGTGCTAAGATTCAAAAGAATCTTTTCCATATATCATGTTACCTCTAACTAATCTAGTTTAATAGTTTGACATATATAAGGGAAGCAATGGGAAATAAAATAAAGAGGTTGAATTGAGTCCACCTTTTTTAGGGCCTCAAGTGCACACTTAACAATTCCAGACTTCATTCCACAATATGGCACAGTCACTAGGGGTTTTAAAAGCAGGGGAATGACATAAATGAATCTGTAACAGAAGAATGGCCAGAAGTAGAGAACTGCTGTAACACCCTAGGATGGCACAGGAAAAACAAGCAGTAGCAGGTAAAGAGGGCAAATGGTGTAGATGACACAACTACTGGAGGCAAGAAAGAGAAAGGACTCAGACAAGATACCAAGAAGCTGAGCTAGAGTGCTTGGGAGAATGATGGCGCAACAGAAGAAACTAGAAAGTCAGTAGAATGCTCTAGTTTGAAGAGGAAATTAAGCTTTGAACAGAGTGTTAATAAGGTGACAGCAGGATATTCAAGGGGAAACAACAAGCAAGAAGCTGGGAATACAGGTGTAGAGCTAGCATGAACAGATTCACCCAACAAAATAAGAAGCGAAACTTGGGACTTGATAAGGGAAAGCATACAAAACAGTTGCCGTGAATTTATAATTGAGCAGGGTGTTTAAACCTAGTTGTCCAAAATAATATTTTGAGGCTTTTTAAACTATGTATGTTCAGGCCCCATGTAAGCAATTCTCCTTCTTAGGGCTGATGGAGTAAGATCCAGGCATCTGTAGTTTTACAAACCTCTGCAGGTAACTGTAGTGAACAACCTGGGTAGATTATTTTAAATAAAAAGGGGGTGGGGTAGGGACTCCAAGACAGCTGCACAGTAGGTAGAAATTATACTAACCTGTTCCCGGCCCTAAACTGATTTACAGCTATATGAGAGAGCAAATCAACCTAAATAACCCACTGAAGGACAGCTAACTGAAATATTATAACTAAGGATTTACAGAAGCCATAGAGACTGGTAAGATGGACAGAAATCTGAAAAGAGCTGGCCCCTCCACGCACAAGTGGTGGCTGAGAAGCCGGAGGGTTATCTTGGCTACAAAACTCCTCCCCGCCAGGAGTGTGGGGTCTCAACCCTATGCAGAAATCCCCAATCCAGAGTAACAGAGATAGGAAAAGAAGCCCTAGCATCTGGTGGTGAAAATCATTGGGGATTCAGTCGCCTAGGCAAGAAGAGAGAAGAGAATCTGCTGGAGACACAGACACCACCTTCACAGTGACAAGCACTTCTATAGTTAGAGCACCTGCGTGGGGAGTGCACTGCCCGGTCCAGATTGCTGGCAAGGCCACTCTGCTACGTGCAGATCCTGCAGAGGGGTCTGCCAGCCACACCCAGCAATGAGCTTTGGGGCACTCTTTTTCTGGGGAGGCTCTTGGCAAAGACTCAGAGAGTGACTGAACTGTGTGGCTTTGGAAAGGGGACGCCCCTCCCCACCTGTTAAATCAGTTGGCCAACCCAGTCCTGCTGAGTTCAGTCATGCAGGGGATCAGAGTGGGGGCACAGAGCTGGGCCTTTTGAAAGGTATCTCCTGGGGAGGCCTTATCTGGGAATCAGGTATGTGGGTGCTGGGTTGTATGGCTCAATTGTGGGAGGGGGGATTCGAGGGGGGAAGAGGGGACACTCATACCTCCCCTGTGAGCTCAGCCCACACTCCACACTATCTCAGGAAAGGAAAGAAGTGCTTGTCCCGCTCCTACAAGATTGCAGGAACCACCCCCAACAGGAGACTTCCAAGTCCTGGATACCCTGCCCTGCTGAGCTCAGTTCCATGGCAGGGAAGGAAGAGCTGCTCAGAGCTAGGACATTCAGAGTGTGAGTCCGTCAAAGGTTGTTGTTGGGGACCGGGATGAAGTGCTTGGCCTCCTCCTGCGGTGTAGGTCGACATCACCTCAAATGGGAGACTTTTTAAAAAAATATTTCATGTATTTATTCGTAGAGAAAGGGGAAGTGAGGGAGAGAAACATTAATGTGTGAGAGAAACATCAATTGGTTGCCTCTTCACATGTCCCGACCAGGGACTAGGCCCGTAACCTAGGCATGTGTCTTGGCCTGGAGCTTTGTGGGACAACACCCAACCAACGAGCTACACCAGTCAGGGCAATGGAAGTCTCTTCTGATCTGTCCTCTGAAGTCTAGTGGCTTCACCTGGCTGAGTTTGCTATACCCAACATGAAACTGTGATGCACCCCTCCTGGGGGAGCTAGAGTTGTAGAGACTGAGTGGTTTAGCTCTGGAGTAGGGGCCACTTTCCCCTCATTAATGCCTGATTGTGTGACCCTCAGGTAGAGGACCCACTTGCCCCATCCTCCTACCCCCAGTTACCTCACCTTACCAATCTCATAACCTGTGGAAGGGGCTATGGTTCACAGTCACTCTGGGCTTACACTATAGTCTTTCTTCAGAATGGTCTGCAGAAAAACCAGGCAACCTCAGTGGGAGGCACCGTAGCTGACAGGGGGAGACAAAGTAGCTGACAGGTGGAAGCAGACCTTAGGGAGCCTTGGACCTTTTACAGATCTGCCTGCAGCTCTAAGCTGGAAGAAGCCAACCCCTGTACACAGATTGGCCCATTCCACACATACCCAGGCCCAGTAGACATAGCCACAAACAGTGAATAGTGTGGTAGCTCCAGACAGGTACCCAAGGCCAATTACACACAACATCTGACATCAACCTATATCCGAACCTTGCCCAAGTGGATGGGGTGGTGGGCTTCACACCACACCAGGGCTGGACCCTTTAGCCATACCCAAAGGGGGATTCTGGCAGGAACGAGACCATGTTGGGAACAAATCTACCTCAGGGGGCAGTCCCTGCACAGCAACACACATATGGTGATCAAGGTTTATCCTTCTGCTCAGCCAGCCTGAAGGGTAAACTCCACCCATGAAAGGGCCAAGAGCATTCAAGACTTAACTATGACCAGAGGATGCACATAATCCACAAGAAACATTCCTGGAGCACAAAACTCAGATGATCTGTAAGATTGGGCCACTGAGCTCAATAAGACACCTTCATCTTAAAGCCATCATAACAAGTTTGGGAGTCACAGCAGATCTACCTAATACACACAGACAAAATGGGGTGACAAAGAAATATGCCACAAATGAAACAACAAGAGAAATCCTCCCCAAAAATTAAATGAAATGGAAACAACTAAAATGCCAGATGCAGAGTTTAAAACAATGGTTATGAGGATGCTCAAAGACCTTAGGGAAAGAATGGATGATCTGAATGAGAACTTAAACAAAGAGAGAGTAAGCATTACAAAGTACACAGAAACCATAAAAAAAGTGGTCAGAAGTGAAGAATACAATACCCTAAATAGAGAATACACTAGAAGGAATCAATAGCAGGTTAGATGAAGCAAAGGAATGCTTCCTCTTGTCCTCTGCTTAGAGGACAAGATAAAATAAGTACCCAAACAAAGCATCAAAGAGAGAGAGGGAGAGACAGAGAAAAACAGAGAGAAAGAAAGAGAGAGAGAATTTTTAAAAGTGAGGAAAGTCTAAGGGACCTCTGGGACAACATCAAGTATAACAACATCTACATCATAAGGGTATCAAAACAAGAAGAGAGTGAGGAAGAAACAGAGAACTCGTTTGAAGAAATAATAGCTGAAAACTTCCCTTACCTGGTGAAGGAAAATGCCACAGTTCAGGAAGCACAGAGTCCCAATCAAGATGAACCCAGAGGCCCACACCAAGACACATCATAATTCAAATGCCAAAGGTTAAAGAAAATAATATTAAAAACAGCAAGAGAAGAGCAATTAGTTACCCACAAAGGAGGTCCCATAAGGCTGTCAGCTGATTTCTCAAGAGAAACACTTCAGGCCAGAAGGTATTGGCATGAAATATTCAAAGTGATGAAAAGCAAGAAACTACAACCAAGACTACTCAATCCAGCAAGGCTATCATTTAAAATTGAAGGCAAAATAAAGAGCTTACCAGATAAGAAGTTCACTACCACCACATCAGTATAACAAGAAATGTTAAAGGACCTGCTTTAAGAAGAAAGAAAAGAAACTGAGAGAGAGAGGAACATAGGTATAAAGAATAAAGTGACAATAAATAAGTACCTACTAATATATAAATGAATTAAATGCTTCAATCTAAAGATATAGGGTAGCTGAATGGATAAAAAAAGGACATGACTCACATGCTATCTTCAAGAGGCCCACCTCAGAACAAAAGATACACACAGACTGAAAGTGAAGGGATGATAAAAAGTATTCTGCATAGCCCTGGCTGGTTTGGCTCAGTGGGCTGAGCAACAGCCTGCAAACCAAAAGGTCATCAGTCTGATTCCCATTCAGGGCACATGCCTGGGTTGTGGGTCAGGTCCCCAGTTGGGAGCATGTAAGAGGCAACCAACCAATGTTTCTCTCACACATCGATGTTCCTCTCCCTCTCTTTCTCCCTTGCTTCCCCTCTCTCTAGAAATGAATAAATAAAATGTTTAAAAAACATTCCAAATGGAAAGAAAAACAAAGGTAGGGTAGCGGCACTTAAGACAAAATAGACTTCCAAACAAAAGCCATAAGAAGAGACAAAGAAAGTCACTACATAACACTAAAGGGATCACTCCAATAAGAGGATATAACTAACCCTTGTAAACATAAATGCATCCAACATAGGAACACCTAAATATAAAAAAAAAATCTTGGTGGACATTAAGTAAGGGAGCAACAGCAACAGAGTCATAGTAGAAGAATATAACACCCAACTGATTATCAATGGACTAATCATCAGACAACAAATCAATAAGCCATCTGTGGCCAGGTTGGTCAGTTGGTTAGGGTGTCATCTTATATACCAGGAAGCTGCAGGTTCATCCCCAGTCAAGGCATGTACAGGAGGCAACCTATCAATATTTCTCTTTTACATCCATGTTTTTTTTCTCTCCCTACCCCAATCTAAAATCAGTAAATATATCCTTGGGTGAGGATTAAAAAACAGTAATACTTGGTTAAAAAAATAAAAAAGATGTCCTGGCTGGTGTGGCTCAGTGGATTGAGTGTCTGCCTGCAAACCAAAGGGTTGCCAGTTTCATTCCTGGTCAGGGCACATGCCTGGACTGTGGGCCAGGTCCCCAGTGAGGGGCACATGAGAGCAACCACACATTGATGTTTCTCTCCCTTTCTCCCTCCCTTCCTCTTTGTCTAAAAATGAAATAAGATTTTTTTTAAAAATCAAAAAGGCAACAGCAACCTTAAACACCACAATGGATCTGATGGATTTAATTGATGTTTACAGAACATTTCATCCCAAAGCAGCAGAATATACATTCTTCTCAAGTGCACACGGAACATTCTCAAAGACAGACTACATGTTAGGACACAAAATAAATCTTAATAAATTCAAGAAGATTGAAATCATATCAAGCATCCTTTCTGACTACAATGAGATGAAACTAAAAATCAACTACAATAAAAAAATTGAAAAACATTCAAACACATGGAGGCTAAATCGAATGTTATTAAACAATGAATAGGTTAGCAATGAGATCAAGGAAGAAATCAAGTTACCTGAATACATATGAAAATGAACACACAACAACCCAAAAATCTATGGGACACAGAGAAAGCAGTCCTAAGATGGAAGTTCACAGCTTTACTGACATATCTCAAGAAGCAAGAAAAATCTCATTAAAAATCCAACACTACACCTAAAAAGCTAGAAAAATAAAAATAAACAAAGCCCTAGAGTAAGTAGAAGGAAGGAAATAATAAAGATTGGAGTTGAAATAATGACATAGAGACTAAAAAAACATTATGAAAGATCAATGAAACCAAGAGCTTAGTCTTTGAAAAAATGAACAAAATTGATAAACCTTTAACCAGACTTACAAAAAGACAAAAAGAGGACCCAAATAAACAAAATCAGAGATGAAAGAGAAGTAACAACTGACATTACAGAAATACAAAGGATTATAAAAAATACTATGAACAATTCTATGCCAACAAATTGGACAACTTGAATGAAATGGATAAAGTCTTAGAAACATATAATCCTCCAAAACTGAATCAAGAAAAATCAGAAAATCTCAACAGACCACTGACAACTAATGAAATTGAAGCAGTAACCAAAAACAAAAGTTCTGGGCCTAACAACTTCACAGGCTAATTTTAGCAATCATTCAAAGAAGAACTAAACTTATTCTTCCTCAAACTACTGCAAAAAATTCAAGAGGAGGGAAGGCTTTTTATGAGGCCAGTATTATTCTAATTATAAAACCAGATAAAAACACTACAAAGAAAGAAAATTATAGGCCAATATCCCTGATGAAATAGATGCTAAAATCCTCAATAAAATATTAGCAAAGCAGATCCAGCAACGTATTAAAAAGGTCATACACCATGATCAAGTGGGATTCATCCCAGGGATGCCAGGTACAATATTCACAAATCAATAAACATTGTTAATCACATAAACAAACTGAAGGATAAAAATCACATGGTAATATTCATAGGTGCATGGTATCAGAAAGATTCTCTCAGTTAACCCAGCAAATCTGGTTGCAGTCTGTGCTGAATCAGCTTTGTGATTTTCCCTAGCAGCTATAAAGTGCAAGTATGTAAAGGTTGTGGTGAAAGCTACCAAGAACTAGGAACAAGCAAAAGTCAAAAGTCAAGAAGTAGTCTAGTTGGTGAGAGTTATCTTTGAAATGGCCAATGATGGGCTCCAAAGGACAGATAGGTAAAGGAGTCCAGGTCTGAAGGCTACTAAGAATGAAGGGTAAACTTAATGGTAAAAAAGAGAGAAATGATACAAATGATTAACGAGGGTTTTAGTGATAATAAAAGTGTTGATGCCTGGCCATGCTCTGAGCACGTTATGAACACCCTTTCAGTGTTCACATTGAACACTGTGCCACACTGTGGACACTGAACACTACAATAAACCTTGAGGTAGTTAGTAGCAGTATGAATCCCATTTCATAAAATGAGGAAATTAAAGATTAGGCAGGGTAAGGAGAGGTAACTCACAGCAGAATAAAAAGGACAGGGATAACAAGAAGGTTGCCAATTCCCAATCCTCATATTAGGAGGATGGTCGTAAAAATCTTAGTTAAGGTGGCAGAAAGAACTTTTGTAAAATGATAAATGAAGATTCATAGGACATTTTAAAATTTACTCAATACTGGTGCCAGGAGTATGGAGTTTCTAATGAAGACAGATACATTGTCTGCTCTTGCATAGCTTACAGTTTAGTGAGGGAGGCAAATACATAACGGGGAGGAGTGCAGTGTGTAATAGGGACATGAAAGGGCACCTTTTCTATCCTAGAAACATGTTTAGGGGAAAGAAAAAGCATGTATGCGCAATGGCTTGAAGGTCAGAAAAGGCAAGGTATCCTGTGGGAAATAAAAGTAATTCAGTGAAGTTGGATCATAAAACAAAAGGAATATACCATTGATCTTCTTCATAATAGACTTTTTTTTCCCCATAGGAGCTTAACCCAGAAACAGATATTGATGAAGTGGACATAAGTTGATAAGCTGATTGGAATTATATGTGGAATTTATAGAATTAACTGGTCCCAAACCTTGCAACAGAAGATTAATGAAATGTGTGACCCAGAAAACTCATGTCCTGTCTGAGCAGTTGTGGGTTTAAAAACAAAGTGGTGGTCAGCAATTAATTTGCTAAGGCTCCCTTTCCAGGATGATCTGATAGGTTGTCTTTCTTCCCACCTTCCTTAGAAAAAAATACATTAGAATGTCATCCTATTTGTTTACAATGACTTTTTTTACCTATAAGGCAGATTATTAGTACAGTACTAATCAGTGAGTTTTCTCCCTGGAGCCAAACTATATGGAAAGCCAACCACCAAAATCATCTTGTTTTAAAAAGTCTGGAATAGAAAGACACTAATATGAACTGAAATGTTCAATGGCAACAGGCTTATATCACCTTTTAACGAAATCCAGACTTTACACACACACATTTTCATACTTTATCTATTCTTTTTAAAGTTTCCATTTACACATTGTATGATATAAATTTCATATATACTGGAGGGTTTTCACTGCAGTTTTATTAGCACTGTCCTTTTCAATTCAACTCCCTCTTCTCCTTTATACCCCACCCCGCCACCCCATAAACACTCTAGGATGACTCGGCATTAATAACCAAGTATGCAGTCTTCCATGTTTTCCTCCATATTCATACAATCATACAAACATAGACACATACATGTACATATGTAAAGATGGGTGAGACTTTTTAAAAATAATGAAATTATTAAAAGTAAATTTTCCCTTACTCAACAATATATCTTATTGAAATCCCTGAAATTCACATAATTCCAATTTATTCTTCTTAAAGCTGCTTAATGGGCAATTAAAAATTATGCTTCCACTGTTTTTTGTACTATGGACACTGGTACCAAAAAATCCTTTTCATTGATCCTCATAAATGATTTTTTTAATCAAGTGTCTAATTTTATATCCTTATTATAAATACAGTCAAAAGCACTATACTGCATTATTTTACATGAATTCATGTTTTATGTTAATGATATAATACCACACACATCTTTCAGCAATCTTAAGATGTTTGAAATTTATCTTTATTGATATATGGGAATTTAGTTCACACATTTTAGTAGTTGTATATTATTTTTGCTACATTTATTCAATTTAAATCACACGTATCATTTTAGTTTTTCTTTTCATCCTATTTACTTAGAACTTTTATAATGAATAACTACTGAACTTGATCAAATGCCTTTTAGCATCTACTGGTTATAGAGTTACATGTTTTTCAGCTTTAATTGGTAGATTAAATTGGTAGATTTCCCCCAAACTGAATCACCTTTGCATTTCTATAATAAATTCTTTGTTGTTTATTCTAGCTTGATTTCTAAATTTAATTTACTAATATGTTAATCAGAACTTTTTCTCTATCGTCACAAGTGAAATTATAGTTTTTTTGTACTATATCTTTATCAGATTTTGGCAATAATAATATGCTGCTGACTTCTTTTCTATTTTTAAAGATTTTATTTATTTATTTTTAGAGAGAGGGGAAAAGAGGGAGAGAAATATTGATGTGTGAGAGAAACATCAACTGGCTACCTCTTGCTCACTCCCAACCACGGACCTGGACCAGGCATGTGCCCCAACTAGAAATCGATCAGGTGATCTTTCACCCTGTGGAACAGTGCCCAACAACCGGGATGAACTGGTTAGGACTGCTGGCTTCTTTAAAGTATTTTGAGAGCTTTCTATTTTACCTATGTTTCAATTATTTACATTATATTTGATTTATCCATCTTTTTAAGAATAAGTTCAAATTGAGCCATGAAACCCTCAGTCTCTGGTGATTCTTTAGTAACTTTTTAGTCTCTTTTAAGGAAACTGACTTATTCAAGTTTTCCATATTTCAGGATAATTTTGCTAGGAAACTATTAATTTACTCTAGTTCTTTTTTCTTTGCCATAAGTTGGCATGTAATAGTCTCTTAGAATTCTCTTAGTATATCCTGTATTTGTGTTTATCCCCTTTTTCATTTCTTGTATACTTTTGCTAGTATTTTTTAACCTAACAAAAGAATCAAGGCTTATGAATTATCTATTTTATTGTTTTTTTTTTTTTAAAGAACCAGCATTTGGGTTTATCCCTTCAGTTTTTTATTTTATTAATTTCTGCTTTCTAGTTCTTCTTCCCAGCTTCCTTTTTTTTTTTTTTTTTTTTTTTTTTTTTTTTTTTTTTTTTTTTTTTTTTTTTTTTTTTTTTTTTTTTTTTAATTTCTAAGTGCCAAGTTCCTTTATTGTTTGCCTTTCTCCTTTACTACTCAAGGGATTTAAGATTACAAATTTTTATCTGAGTTAGGGATTTACTACATTTCAGTATAAAAGACTTCTTTCTTTTCTACATAGTTTGAAATTCCCCTTTTAGTTTTTTCTTTGATTTAGGGGTCATCCAGTGGTGTTGTATAATTTCAGTACAATTTTCCAAGTGATATAAAGCTTACCTTAGTACTTTTTAGCATAGGATAAAGCCTACCTTCCTTTTTTTTTCTGGCATATACTTAAACCAGTAGTACTCACCTCATGACACAGCTGTATCCCAAGAGCCCATGCATAACATCAGTCAACTTTTTGAAGTCAACAAATACCAAAAGAAACACTTTAAATGATGAAGAAATTTTTCTTTACTTAATTTCTTTAAAGTTGGTATAAAAGACAGTTAAATTTGCAAAGAAGCTTGTAAGAATTTATGTTTATGAAATAATATTGTACCAACATGTAGTAATCCTGTCTCAGGATTGTTCTCTTGGCTTTCTACAGCATTTTTTTTTAATGAGTGTCACTTACAGCTAGATGGGGAAGGAGAGTGGGAAGGAGTTTGAAAAGGGCTGCATTCTGTCACAGTCACCCCTTTGGAGACTTGCATACATGTTAGCATATTAAAAGCTCTAGGAAGTTCACCTTATCTTGAGTTAACTAAGATGTCCTAAAGCATATGATTACCTTATTCTGCAAAATCAATGAACACCTATTAATTCTCTTTGGGAAATGCAAGCCAAGGAGATAGACATTCCTTGGAGATCAAGACAATGTAATAAAATTTTCTGTCTTCTGCAGGCTATTCACCTGGGGCCCAGTTAAACATTTGCTGAATCACTTGGTAGCAGAGGAGGTATGATGTGGCAACAATAGATGTTATGTCCACTTTAGCTCTTCTCAGTATGGCTATATATAAGTTGGGTTCTTTTATTAAAGAGTACTAAATATTTTGCATCAAAATACAAACTTTTTTTCGATTTTACAATTGTAAATGGAAGTTCCTAAAACTCTGGCCCTACGCAAATTCAAATATTAAAAGCCAACATCCCAGGAAGGCCAACAAAACCCAGTGAAAATAATACTGCAGTTGCAACACCAATGGAAGTATGTAATAATATAGACACATGCACACACATACCAGCATCCACATGTATACTGTGTAATGTCAGAGACTGAAGATTTAGGGTATCACCAGATCTCCAAGGGGGTGACAGTTATAGAATGTGGCTCCTTCCCAACTCCCTCCCACTGTCCATTTTAAACTAAAGCAGTGGAACTGCGTTCTTTTGTTTCCTATTCATGTAGTTTTATGATCCAGCCATATAATTTTATGGTCATAAGTACAGAGTTATTACCTATAGCCAGAAAGCTTCACAATTCTAAAAATATAGACAATCTACATTTATTCAGCTACAGAACTTCTAGTTTCAAAAACCGAGAAATGAAATTTTATATCAATGATAATTACTATTAGCTGCTTTCAGAACTCTGATTTTGTTTGGGGCAACAAAGCATGCACAACTGACAAGGTAAATAACTTCCCAGGCTCCTTTGGAGCTACAGGCAGCTAAATAGATGATGCATCCATGTGGCCAGTGAGACAAAAGGAGAAATCTGCTGGGAAGATTCTATGAAAGACTGTTCTTTCAACATAAAAAGAAAGCTACACAAGGCATTTTGTCCCCACCTCATCCTTTTTGCCTAGAACTCTGGTGTGAGGAAAATAATTCCTGGGGCTGCTGCCATCACCCTTTGACCATGAGGCAAAAAGCAAAAGGTAAGAAACCAACATGTTAAGGATAACGGCATGGGAAGACAGTAAGACCCTAGACTCCTGATTAAAACAATGAGTCAACTAAACAAAGTCTGTACCTACCTGCCTCCAGACTTCTTGTTAACAATAAATATTGTTACAAAAATATCCTTATGGTTTAAGCTCTGATTGGTTGGGTATGGAGTCACTGAAGCCAACTGTTTCCTGACACAGTTGTGCCCTATGTTTTCATACTGTGATGAAGAATATAAATTACTTATTAACATTTCAGATTTCAGAATTTTATAAAAAGGAATAAGGGATATGAGAAACTTTTAACTTTCACTGCATATAATGCTGTATCTAAATTTCTTCTATAAGCACAAAATATTTTAACATTTAATGACAGAATAAAAAATAAACAAACTTAAAAAGACAAAAAATAGGAAAAATTGATCCATACCCGTACCTTTCCGTGTGTTCTCCGTCACATCAACCCCAAATTGGATAATGTCACCAGAAAGAATTTCACATGGTGGACTTTCTTCAGAGCCTCGACTCAATCTCTGGCTATTTATAAAAGTACCATTGCTACTTTTAGTGTCTTGGAGATAAAACTGCAAAAATAAAATAGAAAAGAAAGAGCCAAAGATTAATAGTAGTAATTCCAAACCTACATTAAAAAGAAGTTCTTCCAACTTTGTAAATTGCTAAAGGTGGATTTTTTTCCCCCTATCAATTCAAACTACTTGTTTTGCTAAGGTTCTTCTTCAATATATATAAAATCAGAACACTAAAATTGGCAATTTAAAGTCCAGCCAGACAAAGTAGTACAATCATTTTGGAAAACAGTATAGAAGGTCCTCAAAATGTAAATATAAAGTTAACATATGATCCAAGAATTCCACTGCAAGGTATCAATATATACTCAAGAGAACTGAAAACATTATGTTGTCACAAAAACCCCTACCCAGTGTTCATAACAGCATTATCCATAATAGCCAAAAAGTAGAAGCAACCCAAATGCTCATCAACTGATTAATGGATAAACAAAACAGTATATCCATATGGTATTATACTATTTGGCAATAAAAAGGAATGAAGTATTGATTCACTCTACAACATGGATGAACCTTTAAAACATTATATGAAGTGAAAGAAGTCAGCCACAAAAGACCATATATATGTAATTCCATTTACATGAAATATCCAGAATAAGCAAATCCATAGACAGAAGATGCACATTAGTAATCACAAGGGGCTAATGTACCAGGGTGTGGTGGTGGTGTGGTGAGAACGGCTGCTAATGGGTATAAGGTTTCTTTTGGGAATGATTAAAATATTCTAAAATTAGATAGTGGAGCCCTGGCCTATGTTGCTCAGTTGGTTGGGCATCATCCTGCAAAGCAACGGGTCACTGGTTTGATTCCTGGTCAGGGCACATGCCTGGGTTGTGGGTTCAGTCCCCAGTTGGAGAGTGAATGACAGGCAGCCAATTGATGTTTTTCTCTCTTTCTCTCTCCCCTCTCCACCCTCTCAATAAATATGGAAGTCCTTTTCAAAATTGAAAAAATTAAATAGATAGTGGTGATGGTTGCATAATTATGAATATATTTAAAAACTCTAAATTGTATACTTTAAAAGGGTGAATTTTGTGGTATATAAATTATATCCTAACAAAACTGTTACTATTTTTTTTAGCCATCTAAACAAAATTCTCTTTCCACCTCATTCTGACTTTCTAATTTTCCTAGGATGTCTGGGTTAAACCAAAGGAAGTGTTGTTTACTTCACAGGCAGGACAGATGGTTTTAGGTAACACTTACAATTAATAACTATCAATTAGCTAACATATTTGATATCAGGACTGATAAAACTTCAGTAAATTCTTTGTGATAAAGCAGACTGAACTCTAAGAAGACAAGCAACCCAATTAAAAATGGGCACAGGACTTGAACAGACACTTCTCCAAGGAGGACATACAGAAGATCCAAAATCACATGAAACGATGTTCAATATCGCTAGCTATCAGAGAGATGCAGATTAAAACCACAATGAGGTACCACTTCACACCAGTCAGAATGGCCATCATAAGCAAAACAACAAACAACAAGTGTTGGAGAGGCTGTGGAGAAAAGGGGACCCTAGTGCACTGTTGGTGGGAATGCAGACTGGTGCAGCCACTGTGGAAAACAGTATGGAATTTCTTCAGAAAACTAAAAATGGATCTGCCTTTTGACCCAGCAATTCCACTGCTGGGACTATATCCTAAGAATCCTAAAACACCAATCCAAAAGAACCTTTGCACCCCAATGTTCATAGCAGCACAATTTATAATAGCTAAGTGCTGGAAGCAATCTAGATGCCCATCGGTAAATGAATGGATCAAAAAACTATGGTACATTTATACAATGGAATTCTATGCAGCAGAAAGAAAGAAGGAGCTCCTACCCTTTGCAACAGCATGGATGCAACTGGAAAGCATTATGCTAAGTGAAATAAGCCAGGCAGTGAAAGATAAATACCATATGATCTCACCTTTAACAGGAACCTAAACAACAAAACAAAGAAACAAGCAAAATATAGTCAAAGACATTGTAATAGAGGACAGGCAGAAAGTGACCAGAGGAGAGAGAAGAGGGAATTTCAGGGGGAAATGGGAAGGGTTTACAGCAACAAAGTTAAAAGACACATGGATAAAAACTAGGGGGAGGGTGGTAATGGGAGGGAAGTTGAGAGGGAGGGGTGGGTGGGCTGGATTGGGAGTAAAGGGGAGAAAACTGTACTTGAACAATGATTAAATTTTAAAAAAAAGCAGACTGAAGACACGAGATAGTAAAATACTGAAACCAACTATGAAGGTACTACTTCCAGGCCTACTATCACTTAGGTAATCTTCACTCTTTAAAAAGGGAAGTGAGAGGATAAGCACAGGAAGCCTACCTGTTTATCACCTACCTATCCTAAAAGAAATTAGGAACATCTGGGATCACACACAATTTACTAGAAAAACAACCAATAAAAAAAAGATGCAGCTTTTTTTTTTAATGTTTCTACACTCTTCAGCCCTGCTTATTCTAGCAACATATTTTTACTGAATTCCTTCCTAAGGAAAAAAGGGAAGAAAAAATCATATATATCAGAGAATAAAGTTTTTATTCACTCTCTAAGAAAGGAGAGGGGTATGGTGTAAAGAGATACACTAGCCAAAAACCCCAATATTTATTAAAATACATGTTATACCACCAGGACCTCACTTAACCTTAACATTAAAGCTGTAACATAGATATTGCTACCTTTTATAGATAAGAAAAATGCTGCACAGGCAAGTGTTTTTGCAAAAGTCACAGAGTTATGGAACACAGGAGCAAGGATTCAAACAACAGAATGAAAAGGACCATCTTTTCTTACTTAACATTGACCTTTATGTTTCATTTATCCTTCAGTCCTTCCATAAGCTCACTTCCAAAATGAAACACAACAAAAGAATAAGCAATTTGCAGAAAATATGAAAATGACATTTCTTTTCATTAACTCTTAAGTGACAATATAAAGGTCATCAGGTTGTCTATATGTCTATACATGACTTATCCTCTGTTTATAATTCAAAAGAGGATGTTACTTTGGCTAGCAGTTTGTATATTTAATTACAGACCTTAATAAAGAAAATTGTGTTAATATTTTACAAGTCCATTTAACATTTACAGGCCTTAACATTTCATACCAAGGAGAATAGTGCAGGTAATACACTTAAGTAATAACACTTATCCTCAAATTTTTTCTACACTGTAATCTACTGTATAAGGAACTTTGTTTTTTGTTTCTTAATAAATATATTCTTGGGAAATGTGGTGATATCTGGATTCTGGTTTGGTCATTTTTAGTAATGTGTGCATTGGCAAACCAAATAAAGGGATTATACTAAATTTACGGTGCTTTTCAAACTTCTGATCCATTACTGTTACTAAATTAACTTAGTGGACTGCAACTAGCACTTACTTCATTTTAAACATTAAACAGAATAGAACAGAAATAAGAATATATGAAATGAGGTTCAGCACTGTTTAGCAAACTTTCGAAAACAAAAAGGTGCGTGTGAGCCTCAACATCTCATGCTCGTAATTCTAAAAGCATAACTCTAAAAGCACAAAATTTCAAATTAAAAAAAAATTGAAGCAATATTAACCTAGGTTCTTTTATTCTGACACATCTATATTAATGTTCAAAGCACTCCATGGTACCTCTGGCATCCATTTAGCTTGAATGTACCACTTACATTAGTTGTTCATTCTTCCTTTGCTCTCCACACACCTTAGAATAAAGTTCAAAGTTCTTACCATCACGGCCTATAAAGCCCTAATTGTGCTCCTGGTTCTGTCTCAAAACTGACTCACTTGCAACAATCTCTTTCCTCACCCTCTCAGCCACACTAATCTCCACTTATGTGCCTGAGTCTCTGTGCTTGTGTGGAGTTAGACATCATCTGTTTACTTCCCTGAAGAAATATTTTTGTTGATACAATTTAACCTTCTGCCCTTGGCTGCTTTGAAAGACTGATATAAAAGTGTTTCTGCACCATCTATGGGACAATCTGCCATTATTCCGTGTACACTGAACAGAAGCTATTCTATTTAAAACCAGGTGAGGTTCCTTAAGGTACAGATAAAAAAGTCAACTTGATTGCAAGGGACTGAGAAAGGAGTGCTTACAGTAACTGGATATATTTTCTGTAAGTAGTTAAGTTATTTGGTTCTTTGTCACTTTCAAATCAGAAATATCTTTCTCTTTTATGCTGATAAAACTTTTTCTATCAGGCTCCCCTTTACCCCATGAAAATCACTTTTGGCTACTCTAAAATATCCTGTTGAAGATATCTATGTTTCCTAACAGCCCAAGAAATGCCCAAAAGCAGCTCTAGTGCTTGCCTTAGGCACCGGACATTTACTTTGACACAGAAGTGCGTAAATAGCTCAGAAATTAGAAAACCATCTGTACCTTGTGGCCAAAGTTCAACTTCCACTGTGTTCAGGCTTAATCTTGAATTAATCCTTTGCTTTCCCCTGAATGAATGTTAAGCTCCCACATATCAGGCATTAATTAACAGCGATTCTTGAGCTGAAAGGTTGTCCTGCTCCATGTCCTTTTCCTCATCTCTGGCCAATTGCAATCACCTTCAATGACACAGGCACAGCACTTCACAGATTGCATAATTTGTTCTTTATGAACAGTAGTTAAGAATAAAGAAGACTTCTGGCCAAGATGGAGGCATAGGTAGACACACTGTGCCTCCTTGCACAACCAAGATAGGGACAACAACAATTTACAAACAGAATAGCAACCAGAACTGACAGAAAACTGAACTGTATGGAAGTCGGACAACCAAGAAGTTAAAATAGACCCGTTCATCCAGACCAGTAGGAGGGGTGGAGTTGGGTAGCCAGGCATGGGTCACAGCTTGGAGAGCAGAGAGCATTGGGACTGGGTGCATAAGGCATCCAGGGCACGCAAGACCGCAGCGGGTGGACTCTGAGCACACAAGCAGCAGCTGGTAGACCCTGGCCAAAGGGTGGCAAACGGCACACCTAGTGAGGAGGGAATTGTGAAGCAAGGCACTGTGCGCAATATCCCGAGGCTCTATTTCCCAGTGCAACCCAGGATCACAGTGCTGGGATAGAGCCTCAGGACATTGATTGAAAACATCTGTGGGGGTTGAGGCGCAGGGAGAGACTCCCAGACTCACAGGAGAGGTTGTTGGAAAGTGCCACCGTGTGCACAAGCCCACCCACAAGAGGATCTGCACCAGAAGGGCCCAGTTTGCTTAGGGGAAGTGGCAGAAGGGACTGATGTCCGAGGGAGAGTAGAGCAAGCACCATTGTTCCCTCTCTGACCCTGCCCCCACATACAATGTCACAACCCAGCCACTGGGGTGCCCCGCCCTGGTGAACACGTAAGCATCATACGTAATAGGCGTAACCAGATCAAAGCGGGGTGGGGGGGTGCGGGAGATGGCTCAAACAGAACTGAAAGCCCCAGAGCAGTACTTTTAAGCGACCAAGAAATAGCCAACCTATCAGATGCACAGTTCAAAGCACTGGTGATCAAGATGCTCACAGAACTGGTTGATTTTGGTTGTAAATTAGATGAACAAATGCAGGCTATGATAAGAGAAATGAAGGAAAATGCACAGGGAACCAATAGTGATGGGAAGGAAACTGGGACTCAAAACAATAGAGTGGATCAGAAGGAAGAAAGAAACAACCAAACAGAAAAGAATGAAGAAATAAGAATTCAAAAAAATGAGGAGAGGCTTAGGAACCTCCAGGACATCTTTAAATGTTCCAACATCCGAATTATAGGGGTACCAGGAGGAGAAGAGGAAGAGCAACAAATTGAAAACTCATTTGAACAAATAATAAAGGAGAACTTCCCCAATCTGGCAAAGGAAATAGACTTCCAGGAAGTCCAGGAAGCTCAGAGAGTCCCAAAGAAGTTGGACCCAAGGAAGAACACACCAAGGAACCTCATAATTACATTAGCCAAGATAAAAATGAAGGAGAGAATTCTAGAAGCAGCAAGAGGAAAGGAGACAGTTACCTACAAAGGAGTTCCCATCAGACTGTCAGCTGATTTCTCAAAAGAGACCTTACAGGCAAGAAGGGTCTGGAAAGAGGTATTCCAAGTCATGAAAGGCAAGGACCTACATCCAAGATTGCTCTATACAGCAAAACTTTCATTTAGAATGGAAGGGCAGATAAAGTGCTTCTCAGATAAGGTCAAGTTAAAGGAGTTCATCATCACCAAGCCCTTATTATATGAAATATTAAAGGGATTTATCTAATAAAAAGAAGATAAAAAACATGTACACTAAAATGACAGCAAACTCACAATTATTAACAACCACATCTAAAACTAAAACAAAACAAACTAAGCAAACAACTAGAACAGGAACAGAACCACAGAAGTGGAGATCACATGGAGGGTTAGCAACAGGAGAGTGGGAGGAGGAGAGCAGGGGAAAAGGTATGGAGAATAAGTAGCATAGATGGTAGGTAGAAAATAGGCAGGGGGTGGGCAAGAATAGCATGGGAACTGTAGAAGCTAAACAACTTATGACACATGGACATGAACTAAAGGGGGGAATTGTGGGTGGGAGAGGGTGAGCAGGGTGGAGGGGAATGAAAGGGGGGTAATGGGACAACTGTATTAGCATAATCAATAAAATATATTAAAAAAATAAAGAGAAAGTTTCTGCTGTTTATTCCATAAACAAATACATTTGAATCACTTTTAATTTTGTTACAAACAGTAAATACTTTCATTTCCACTATAACAATAAACTGCTTTTTACTAATAAATATGGAGGTAACAGGGCATTTGAGGGACTCGAGGAGAACATCAAAATAGTCACTAGGTATTTACTGGCAGTATGATGGCCAATTTGAGAATAGAAGCTGAAAATGGAAAGGTTACACCCAATCCAATAACAAGTGAGTGCCAGGTAAGTTCTGGAAGTTCTTAGAAAGGCACTGTGAGTCTCATAAATTCTTAAAATCAATCCCCCCAACAAAGCTGCCTTCCAGAATAGGGCTCCACACTGAGGGAAAGCTGCTAGGTTTGGAACAAAAATTGAGCAAAACGGGTACTATAGAGACAAGGAAAGAAAAGGTCCAGATAAAAGTAGAAAAGGGGAAAGGAAGTCACCATATGTTTTTAACATTTTACAAAAAAGCAAAAAATCAGAAGAGGGAGCTCTGTGACATTAGAAAAGTGATCCTCAATCATGACCCCTTCTCAAAGTTCAGAAAAACAAATTTCAGAATTTGTTTTGAAAATAAGCAACAGAAAAATGTCAAGGTCTCATCCCATACAGTTATTTTAAGAAAAAAGAGACTGAAAGGCAGAATAACATCCGTACAAATAAAGACAGACAGGCCCTGGACACACATCAGAATTATAACATATTATTTTAAAATGAACCAAAAGGCATTAAGAAAATAATTCAATAAATGAAAAATATAAATCACAGTTATAAAACTCTAGAAAAGGTGAAAGAACTCCAAAAAGAAATAGAAATAAAAGGAAAATTCATTTCAGAAATGAATACAAAATGAAGGACATGAGTGCCTAAATATAACAAATATGCATTAAGAGAAATAAAAGGTAAAAAGAAATTTTTAAAAATCAAAAGAAATTAATAAAAGTGACATCAGCAAAATGGTGGAGAATGCAGCTATAAGCTCCTAGACCCCCTCAGAAACTTTGAAAAACAAGCAAACTATGGTAACCAATTGTGTTGGAACTCTGGAAAACAAAGTTTCACAGAAGCCATTGACTATGGAAACAAGAAAAACGCAACTTAAAAATGATAGGGAATCTTTGTGGCATTGATTACTTACCCTAGCCATCCCCTTCCCCAGTACAGGAGAAGTCTTTGATATGTGAGCCTGCATTCCTAGTATGTGACCCTGGTACCTCGTTCTAGAGGGAGCAAAGCAGATCTAAATCTCAAATTATTGTGTATATCTCATTTAACCTGCCTGGGAACTACCTGATGAACTGATATAAGGTTCTTACCTCTGTTTAGCCTAACTTGGAACTTACTCAAGCTAAAAATTAAGCAACTGTCAAAAAAAGTAGGATTTATCCCACATGAATCAAAATAATAAAGTCAATCAATGTACCACATTAACACAAAAAAGGGAAAAAAACCACAATCATAAACCATCTCAGTTGCTGCAAAAAAGGCCTGAGGAAGTCCAATACCCTTTCATGATTAAAAAACAAAAACAAAAAACTCAGGAAGCTAGGATTAGAAGGAAACATCCTCTACTGATAAAGAACATTTATGAAAAGCCCACAGGTAACGTATCAATGGTGAAAGACTAAAAGCTTCCTAAGATCAGGAACATGACAAGGAAGCTTGTGCTCACCACTGCTATGTAATGCTGTACTGGAAGTTCTAGCCAGTACGAGAAAAAGAAATAAAAGGAACCCAAATTGGGAAGGAATTAAGAAATCCAAAACACTAAGTTGACAAGATATATACATCCCAGTGTTCATCGCATGATTATTTACAATAGCGAAGATATGGAAGCAGCCTAAGTGTCCATCAATAGAAAATAGAATAAAAAAAGATGTGGTACATATATACAACAGACTATTACTTGGCCATGAAAAGAATAAGATCTTACCATTTGTGAAAACATGGATGGATCTAGAAGGTATTATGGTAGGTTAAATAAGTCAGGCAAACACAAATATCACATGATTTCATTTATATGTGGAATCTGAAAAGCAATAAAAACAACCTAAACAGAAACAAACTCATAGATACAGAGAACAAACTGATGGTTGCAAGATGGGAGGGTGGTTGGAGAGCCACATGAAAAAGGTGAAGGGATTAAGAAGCACAAATTGGCAGCTACAAAATAGTTATGAGGATGTAAAGTACATCATAGGAAATACAATTAATAATATTGTTAATAACTATGTATGGTGCCAGGTGGGTATCAGACTTATGGGGGATCACTTTGTAAGTTATATAAATATTTAACCACTATGTATACACTTGAAACTAATATAATATAGAATGTAAACTGTAATAAAAAAATTTAAAGATTCTGTGTAATACACCACCAGAAGTAAAAGTTGAAAAGGAAAAAAAAATTGGAGAGTATTAAGTAAACTATGTCAACTCACAGATGACTGACTCTATATATCAAAAATCTCACAGAAAGCAACTGGAGCTAATAAATAAATTCAGCAATGTTGCAGCTTAGAAGATAAACACAAACATCAGTCCTGTTTTTATACATCAGCAATGAAAAATCCAAAAAGGAAATTAAGAACGCAATTCCATTTACAATGGCAACTAACCAAAATACCTAGGAATAAATTTAACCAAAGAGGTAAAAGACTTGTATACTGAAACCTACAAAATATTGTTGAAAGAAATTAAAGATTTAAATAGAAAGACATCCCATGTTCACGGATTTAAAGACAATATTGTTAACGTGTCAATTTTAACCAAAGTGATCTTCAGACTCAATGCAATCCTTATCAAAATTCCAACAGACTTTTTTTTTTTCTTTTTAGAAATGGAAAAGTTGATCCTCAAATTTATATGGAATAGCAGTGGATCCTGAATAGGCAAAACTATCTTTAAAAAGAAGAACAAGATTGGAGAATGCACACTGCCTGAATGCAAAATTCACTACAAAACTAAAGTAATTAAGACAGTGTGGTACTACTATAAAGACAGATATAAATAGAACAACAGTCCAGAAATAAACCTGTACATCTATAGCCAACTGAATTTCAACAAAGGCGCCAAGTCCAGCCAATGGAAAAAGAACAGTTTCTTCAACAAATGGCGCTGGGATAACTGGATAACACATGCAAAAGAATGAAATTAGACCTCACCTCATTCCAAATACAAAAATTAACTAAAAATGGAACAAAGACCTAAATATAAGATCTAAAATTATAAAATATTTTTCATTCAATATTTCTTCAAATATTTTTTTCTCCTTTCTCTCACTCTTCTTCTTTCTCTCACTTTTCTCCTTCTGGGATTTCAATAGTATGTGCATTGGTACACTTGATGGTCCTTTAGATACTATTCATTTTTTTTCATCTTTTTTCTCTAGTCCTCAGACAGGATAATTTAGGTTCTTCAGGTTTTTTGACTCCTCTGCCTGCTCAAATCTGCTACTGAATCCTCAGCATATTTAAAATAATTAAAGTCATTGTCTAATAAGTCCAGTGTCTGGACTTCCTCAGGGATGATTTCTAACAATTTCCTTTTTTATTCTTTCTGTGAATGGGCCATAATTCCCTGATTCCTTGAATGTTTTGTAATTTTTTGTTGAGAACTAAAAGTTTTGAATATTCTAATGTGGTAACTCTAGAAATTAGGCTCTCTCATCTTCACAGGGACTGCTTTAATTTCTTGAAGACTGTAGTCATCTGTTTTGTGACTTTATATTCCTTGTTATGTGTTGTTACTGAAGTCTCTGTTCTGTTATCTCTGTGGTCAGCCAGTACCTGACAGAGATTTCCTTAAGTGGGGGAATCTAATAAAAAAAAAAGGGCTGTGGGGCAGAATTCTGTCTCTTTAAATCCCAATTTGTAAAGGACAAGCAAGTCATACCAAGAACCATGGGCTACCAGGCTCACAGCTGCCTGCCACAGGGCTGGAGAATGAAATACGGTATCCAATATGCAAAACACCAAAATTCTCAAAATTTTACCATAATTTATCTTCTTTACGCATTCCACTGGATGTTGCAAGTATTTGACTAGACTCCCAAATTTCAAATTAATTGCTTTAGACAATTCATGCTAGCTTAATAGCAATGGTGAAAAGAAAAGCACTTTTTCAAGCTCCCTCTCTGCCATTTTTCCATGACGTCACTCCCATTAGCCATATTTCAGCCTACAGTTTTTTTTCTTCGTTCAAACCAGTATCTAATCTATAATAATAGTTATCATTTACTGTCTGCCTGTTATGTACAGGTACTTCTGATCCTCATGACAATCCTACCAAGGATATTACCTTAATCCATTTAATAGATTAAGAAGCTGAGGCTCAGGTGTATTAAGTAGATTATCCTTGTCTCTCAGCTATTGCTAATTGGACAGTTATCCCTTCAAAAACTCCACACTGCCTTCTTCCTCTCCTACTGAGACTAAACATTCTCTGGCCTTTGAGTCCAAACTTATCAAATCCCACTTTGTTTATGAAGTTTTCCTCAAGCAGTCAGAATAGAAACAGCCAATTTCAACTCTAACTCCACCTTTAAGGCAAATTATTCAGTCTATAAAATTTACTTGGCACCTGTCTTAGAAAGACTACATATTTGTAAAAAACAAATGCAGAGGAATTCTACCTGACAATAAACTGAGAATATGAATTAAGTACCCAAATTTTGAGAGGCTGGTAAGAAATATAGTTAAGCACAATTAGTTAGTAAGGATGCAGTATGTATAAGGGTGGTGACCCAAATGAAAGGCACAGAGAAGGAGGTGGTAGAAGAGGAACAGATTACTGCCGTACACTTACAGATAGTTAAGGCCGAGCCCCAGACGGTAACAAAACACAAACAAAAGAAGAATTGATAGAGTGAAGCTGTAATTGTGTATTACACTAAGGAGATCATAGAGTTTCTCAAGACAGAAAACACTACTAAAGGATTTGATAAGCATATTGCTTTAGGGAAGATTATTCTAAAAGCTCTGACAATTGAGCAGCTGTGTGTAGGATGAAGTACAGTGGGAGTCATTAGAAATAGGGAGATCCATGATCTGTATATTTTTGCCACCAACAATTTAGTTATCTTAAGAACACACAAATTTTTGCATTTAAAATTAATATGCATATTATATGCAAATATATTTGTTTATATAACCTTCCTAGCTTCCTGACTGGCCAAGTACCACATATTTCAGAGGCTGGAAATTTTAAGTTGTGCCAGTGAATGGGAAAATATAAAGTTTTATTTATATGCTACAGGAAAACACATAGGAAAGTGATAAAATGCTCTTGCCAAGCTAAAATTTCACATGTAAACTACAAGGATCTTGACAACATATACCTGGAGGTCTTGCAAATGTTATAAATTTGCCAGGATTTTTTCCATCTCCAAGTGACATTCCAGGCACATTCATTGTACCATAACCTTTTTCTTATGGAGACAGATCACAAGAGAAAGAGAAAAAGGATTTCTATCTGTCTATATAGAAACAGAGATAAGACCATGAAGGACCAAGTAGAGAAGGTAAAAAGGTGAAATTTTAAAAAAAAACTTTTTAAAAAGATTTTATTTATTTATTTTTATAGACAGATGGGAGGGAGAAAGAGGATAGAAATATTAACGTGTGGTTGCCTCTCACGTGGTCCCCCATTGGGGGACCTGGCCCGCAACCCAGGCATGTGCCTGGACTAGCAATCGAACCAGTGGCCCTTTGGTTCATAGCCCGAGCTCAATCCACTGAGCTACACCAGCCAGGGTGAAATTTTTAAAAATTTAAAGAGAACATTACAAAACATACAAACCATAGCCAGAGTGATTACATCCTTTCAAAATATGCAATCAAATTGTGACAGTCCTTCACTAGGATTTAGGACACAGTAGATTAGATTCTGAAGCTCAGGAAGATACAAAATAAACATAGCATCAGAACATGACAGTTCTGAGAGATGAGACTATTGAAAGCCTACACTAAATTGTAATTTGGAGATTAATGTATTTCCCTCATTCCAAAACTGATGGGTTGACAAGCAAATGCTAATTATGTTCCCCTCTAGTGGTGTATTAATCCTAGCAAGATGCATCCAACTTTGTCTTTGAGCCTCCTACTTAGGTAACTGGTATTAAAGAACAAATATTGATTCCAAACTCAATCTTTTTAACCCTAAGAGGTCTCTAATTACCTCAAAGAATGTAAAAAATTTAATTCTAATATATTAAGATGCCATGCATTTTAGCACGTTAAGAATAAAATGAGGGAATATGGTGGTATTTTAAATACAGAATAGTAACTATATTTTATAGGTCGCTATTTTCCTCACAAAATGGTAGTTTAAACCATCCTGAGATCAACCAAAACAATGAAGTAACTGCACCACCACTCTTTATCTCTGATACTAAAATAAAACACCTCATCCATAGAAAAACAGCCTTGTTTTCCATAAAAGGAAGTCATTGTGAGCACATGTGTGGGAAATACAGAACAAGGTTACAATGTTTAAAAGATGTAAGCTTATATATTGTTTAATAATGTACACCATGGGCTTAATCTAAGGACAAGTTGGTATTGATTTGTACAGTCACTAAGAGGTAAAGGAGAGGGAGAAACTTTTAAAAGCATTTTCCGTTATTTATTGACAAAATTGGCAAAACATAGGAATCTAGATCTTATTTAGGGGAAAAAAATTATCCACACATAAAACAATTTGTTTGGCAAACAAATTCAATGGAAATGTTTAAAGATGCAAACAGTACATCTGCCCCCCAACACAAACATTCATAGCTTTTTTAAGTGCTTGCTTAATAAGGTAATGAAAATAATCACGGTGCCCTTTCCCATTCTTTGGGCACAACCACTCAGGTTGGCATATAATTTTAATGTTTAAAATACCTTGGTCTTTACTCATGACTCTCCATTGTTAGTGATAGTTAAGTCTTCAAGAGAGTTATCTCCTCAAGGCTTTGACAATTCACACATCCATAGGTGAGTTCTTTAGATATCATAATTTTACTTTGAAAGAGAAAAGGAAACAAAGTCACTAACTCAGGGCTATAAGTAAGTAGAAATAATAACAATGTAATTTATTAAACAATAATCTTGACTGAGATGGGAAATAACTATTGGGACCAAAGAAACTAAACCCCTTACACAGTTGAGTATAGTGCAAAGGCTCCCATTTTTTTGCTACCATGATTCAGATGTCCAAATACTGCCTACTCCCAACTATCCCTCATGACATCCACTGCTTCTCAGGATGGGCAGATAATGCCCCCAGTTCAGAGCCAGTAATTCTTTTTTTTTTTATTTTGAACTAAAATTTAATTCTTCTTGTCTAAAATGATATACAAATGATTCTATAGAGTTAGAGAATATTTTGAAACTACAAAGCCATTTTCATACACTTTCAATCTTATTTAAGTATTATAAAGATCCTATATAATTAACTAAATAGAATATTTCCATCCTTATTATAGGCATGGAAACTGGCTCAGATAGGGGAGGAAAAAATGTATCACATTTCAAATTCTACCTCCATTTATGGCTTAAACACAAGGCTTTAAACATTTTTCCCAAGAAAACTTTTAGAACCAAGGTGAAGTTTTCTTTTAAAAAGATCATTAATTTATTTCACTACCATGGAAAGAAACATCATTTATACTCAGAATCCAGCTATACAGAAATTTTAATGACAGAGCAAAGCCAAATAAAAATGAGTTCATTTTTCAAAAGTGTCAAAAAGATACCATATAATTTATAATAATCACAAGTTTTTTGAGTGCTTACTATATGCTTGGATAAGGTACTTTCCATGCACTCTTTCAATTAATCTTTACAGCACTCCTATGAGGTAGATGCTTTATTATCCCTGTACTATGGATAAAGAAATTAAGACTCAAAGAGGTTAAGTCGGGCCTCCCAAAGCTAGTACTGGAGAGAAATGTACATTTTAATGTTTTTTAATTCCAACATTCTGCTTTGTTACTTATGTTTGTCTGGCAATTTCTTTTCCACTACCTCTAATGTATTTCCCAACTACCATGTGAAATAGGAATGATTTTGTTGATTTAATAAATCAGTAAATCAAGGCTGACACACAAGCCAAGTGGCCTATTTAAAGTAACAATGGAGAAAATAATAAAAACAGTCATCAGGTCTTATGATACCAAATCATTGGAAAAGGTAAACTTTTAAAATGTCTTTTAAAGATGCATTCACTGTCTCCTTCCACCTACTTGACCCACAATTCCAATAAATTTGGGTTTCCTAATTTCTGTGTCCGTAACAGATTAAAGGGAACAAGCATTTGCTTATACCAGGCACTTTATATACACTACCTCACCTACACTTCAGAATACTATGATATAAGCAGTATCCCACATGAACAGACAGGGTTAAGAGTTAAATCATAAGCCCAAAATTTACACAGAAAGTAAGAACAGCAAACAAGGCCTATTGAAGTCCTCATGTCTGGCAAATTCCTTGAAGATCAGGATCAACAATATCCCTAAGACCTTAACAAAATGCCTGCTTCATAGGCACCAAGTGTTTTAAATAAATATTTCACGAATGTAACATTTACAACCCAGACCCATTCCATCCTTTACCCACCATTTCCTGAGCACCTCTACTCAGGAAGGAATTCAGCCATCAGCCACAATCTAATAATAGAATGAATATGCGACTATCAGAAGCCACTCAGAGCAAATGTGAAACAGTAGTAATAATAAATACTATCAGTAATAACAAGTAATACCTATAACCCTTTAAGGCAGGGGTGTCAAACTCATTTTCACCAGGGGCCACATCAGCCTTGTGGTTGCCTTCAAAGGGCCGAAATAATTTTAGGACTGTATAAATGTAACTACTCCTTAACTATTAAGGAGTTGAAATTACATTTGGCCATTGTGGTTGAAGGCAACCACAAGGCTGATGTGGCCCCTGGTGAAAGTGAGTTTGACACCCCTCCTCTAAGGCATCTAATATATCACCAACTCCTATGAATTCTGATTCAGAACAATCTCTTAATTCCCCACTGCTTTTCCCTTTCCATGTCTGTTCCTCTAACCCAGGCCCATAACCATTGCTAAGATGATGGCTATGGTTCCACACTCTCCACCCTCCACACTGATGCCAGAGTTATTTTCTAAAATACAAACTTGATAGCTTTATTTCCTTTTATAAAAGGGCTGTTAACTGCTGCCTTCAAAATTCTCAAATTTGAGATGTGATAACTTTCAAAATCTTGCAAAACAACCTCAATCATCCTATCTAACCCAATCTTCTATTCTTCCTAAAAGTACTACCCCAGCCCTGGCTGGTGTAGCTCAGTGGATTGAGCGTGGGCTGCGAACCAAAGCATCACAGGTTCGAGTCCCAGTCAGGGCACATGCCTGGGTTGCAGGCCACGGTCCCCAGGAACCGCACATTGATGTTTCTCTCTCTCTCCCTCCCTTCCCGCTCTAAAAATAAATAAATAAAGTCTTAAAAAAATAAAGAACTAAAATGCTTAAAAAAAAAAAAAAGTACTATCCCTTCCACCCTTGCTTGACTACTAGCAATTCCCTACACAAGCCCCAAGTCTCTGCATGTTTGCTTATGCAGTTCTTGGACCCGAAAAGCTGTTGCACCCACCTATACTCTTTACTTGTTTAAAGCCTTCTTTTCTTTCTGAAGCCCAGTTTAAACATCTCAACAAATAAGATTTCCATCTCAGATAACATTTCTCACTAAATAAACACCTAAAACAGAGACGCACAGCCTTATTCCAAGTTAGGCAGCTAACTCCCAAACCTCTATATCCAAACCACACTTTGAACAGCACTATAATGCCATCTTTTCTAATCTATTACATTAATTCCCTGTCAGAAAATTCCAAATGCACAAGTCACAAATGATTTTTTAACGAATAAATAAATTAAATAATTAGTACTCTAGAATGGAACCTGTAACATTTTGGTTTACTATAACACAGGCCAAACTATATTAAATCCAAATAACAATATGCTATATGGTTTAAATTCCAGCACTATCACATTCCAATTTACTGTGTGGCCTTGAGCATATTTCTTAACCTTATCTGAGCATCCCTTTACTCAAAAAAGGTATTTATAAACCCCTATGTATAGATTGAGGAATATCAGTACTTACCTCAGAGTGTGATAAAGGTTAGATTATGTTAAGCATGTTAAGTATTTCACACAGTATATGTACATAGTAACTGCTAAACAAATGACAGCTATCATTATTAAATTCATAGAATATGCATAACCATACAGTCACTGAGTTTCTTCAGTCAGGAAATTGAGGTAAGATTTTCCTTTATTGATTAAAGTTCTTCAAAATTAAGTTATTTGTCAATTAATTACTTAAAGAGTAAACCGCTAATAGAGATATAAATAGATCAGTAACAGCTGAACTCTAATACATACAGGTATCAAAAATAGTATGCCACTGCCCTGTTATACATGAATATTACCATTAGTAACCACAACCTGTGCACAGCAGGTGATCAGCTAAGCCTTTGTCTCACACTACAGATTGAAAACCTTTCATGAAAAATATGAAAAACATAGCACAATATGATTAGTGAGTTCCCTAATAAAATTTAAATCAGAAGGAAATTACTATTTTCAGGTACTATATGTAAATACACTTAGAATATATTACATAGATGAGCAATCTATAGCTCAATGAACAATGTGAACCAATTTATGAATAAATTAAGCCAAGTGATATTTAGCAGATCTCATAATTCCATTTCTAACCCAGAATGCTAAGGTACTCCTCACCCTGAGTGACAAGGCTATACACCCAGTCAATTCATGGAATAATGCAATCAGAAGGCCATAATTCAATCAGTTCAAAACTTTAAATGCTTACTTTGGATACCCTATAGACTACTAGGAAGGGGACAGAAATTTTCCCACTATACCCTCCTATACTATTTGAACTTTAGTTTTTAAAAAAGAGAGAAACAGAGACATATGGGAAGGGGCAAACAAGCATCTAATGGCAAAACTCTCAAGGGACCTAAAAGCTCAGGGAAGATGGGCAATTAACAAAGTGATCGTTATCAGTTTTGATTAAGATTAGTTTGGCTCTGGCAAGAATACAGAGAAACAACACATACTCTAGGCATGAGAATGTAAACTACTACAGTCTTTGTTGGAAAATGACTCAGCAATACCTATTAAAATTTTAAATGATTATGTTCTTGAATGAGTAATTTCACATCAAGAATCTAACCCACAGAAATACTGAAATACTCACACATATGTACAATGGAAAATGCATAAGCATGTTCACAGAACCAAAGCTAACAGAAGTTAAAAACTGGAAATAATGAATGTCCATCCAAACTGAATTATGTTCATCTAATGAATGCAATATTAGACATAATAATCACAATATCACAATCATCAAAAATAATGAGGCAGAGTTATCAGCACTGAAATTAAACTATATCAAATATACAGCAATCCCTTTTATTTTTAAGTATATTTTATTAATCATGCTATTATGGTTATCCCATTAATTTTCCTCCCCTTTATACCCCTCTGCCCTGCATCCTCCAGCCTCTGACAATCCCCACCCACTTAGATCATGTCCATGAGTCATATAAGTTTTTTGTCTTCTCCATTTCCCATACTATTCTTAACCTCCCCTTGTCTATTTTGTACCTACTATTTATGTTTCTTATTTCCTGTACCTTTACCCCCATTCTCCCCCCTGCACCCTAACTACTGATAATCCTCCATGTAACTTCCATCTCTGAGATTCTGTTCCTGTTCTAGTTGTTTGCTTAGTTTTTTTTCTTTTTGTTGTTTGTTGTTTTTTTTTAGGTTAAGTTGTTGATAGTTCTGTTTTGTTGTCATTTCACTGTTCATAGTTTTGATCTTTTTCGTAGTTAAGTTCCTTTAACATTTCATATAATAAGGGCTTGGTGATGATGAAGTCCTTTAACTGGACCTTATCTGGGAAGCACTTTATCTGTCCTTCCATTCTAAATGATACCTTTGCTGGATAGAGTACTCCTGGATATAGGTCCTTGCCTTTCATGATGTGAAATACTTCTTTCCAGCCCCTCTTGCCTGCAAGGTCTCTTTTGAGAAATCAGCTGACAGTCTGATGGGCACTCCTTTGTAGGTAACTCTCTCCTCTCCTCTTGCTGCTTTTAAGATTCTCTCCTTATCCGTAATCTTGGCTAATGTAATTGTGATGTGCCTGGATGTGTTCCTCTTTGGGTTCAACTTCTTTGGGACTCTAAGCTTCCTGGACTTCCTGGAAGTCTATTTCCTTTGCCAGATTGGGGTAGTTCTCCTTCGTTATTTGTTCAAATAAGTTTTCAATTTCTTACTCTTCCTCTTCTCCTTCTGGCACCCCTAAGATTCGAATGTTGGAAAGTTTAATGTACAGGGAACCAAGAGGGAAGGGAAGGAAACTGGAACTCAAATAAACAATTTGGAACAGAAGGAAGAAGTAAATATTCAACCAGAACAGAATGAAGAAACAAGAATTCAAAAAATGAGGAGAGGCTTAGGAATCTCTGGGACAACTTTAAACGTTCCAACATCCGAATTGTAGGGGTGCCAGAAGGAGAAGAGGAAGAGCAAGAAATTGAAAACTTACTTGAAAAAATAATGAAGGAAAAGTCCCCCAGTCTGGCAAAGGAAACAGACTTCCAGGAAGTCCAGGAAGCTCAGAGTCCCAAAGAAGTTGGACCCTAGGAAGCACACACCAAGGCACATTATAATTACATTACCCAAGATGAAAGATAAGGAGAGAATCTGAAAAGCAGCAAGAGAAAAGGAGACAGTTACCTACAAAGGAGTTCCCATAAGACTATCAGCTGATTTCTCTAAAGAAACCTTGTAGGCAAGAAGGGGCTGGAAAGAAGTATTTCACGTCATGAAAGGCAAGGTCCTACGTCCAAGATTGCTCTATCCAGCAAAGCTATCATTTAGAATGGAAGGGCAGATAAAGTGCTTCTCAGATAAGGTCCAGTTAAAGGACTTCATCATCACCAAGCCCTTATTATATGAAATGTTAAAGTAACTTAACTATGAAAAAGGAGATCAAAATTATGAACAGTGAAATGACAACAAAACAGAACTATCAACAACTTAACCTAAAAAAAAAAAAACAACAAAAAGAAAAAGAAACTAAGCAAACAACTAGAACAGGAACAGAATCTCAGAGATGGAAGTTACATGGAGGATTATCAGTAGTTAGGGTGCAGGGGGGAGAATGGGGGTAAAGGTACAGGAAATAAGAAACATAAATAGTAGGTACAAAATAGACAAGGGGAGGTTAAGAATAGTATGGGAAATGGAGAAGACAAAAAACTTATATGACCCATGGACATGAACTAAGGGGTGGGCAGGAGATGTGGGCAGTAGGGGGATTGGTAGGGCAAAGGGTAATAAACGGGGGGAAAATGGGACAACTGTAATAGGATAGTCAAAATATATTTTAAAAAAACAAGAAAATTAGTCTACAATTATGTATGGTGATGTATATTAACTTGACTTATTGAGGTTACCATTTTTAATATATATAAATATCAAATCAATATGTTATATACTTGAAACTAATGTCATAGACCAATTATATCTCAATAAAAAGTTTTTATCCAAACAGAAAAGAAAGATGTGAGCAGTCGCTAGAAGGGAGGGTAGGATCATGAAAAAAAGTTTGTTTTAATCCTCACCAAAGAACATATTCTTTTTCATTGCTTTTAGAGAGAGAGAAAAGGGAAAGGAGAGCGGGGGAGAGGGAGGAAGGGAGAGAAACATCCATGCAAGAGAGGACATTAATCAGTTGCTTCCCTAAAAATCTGCACCAGGAATCGTATGTGCCGGGACTGGGGGTTGGACCCACAACTGAGGCTTGTGCCTTCAATGGAAATTGAACCTGCAAGCTTTTCATTACGGGATGACACTCCAACCAACTTACCCATACCAGCAAGTTAGATCATTTATTATTTATTACTATTTTAAAAATTACTTAATTTTTTAAAATCATTTTTATTAATATTTGAATATAGTTGTCTTTATTTTCCCATGATAATTTATTTTTAATAAGAGAAAAATCACATTGCTTCATACTCTAACAAGAATGATCCAGTAATGAGGAGGGGCACTTGGCCCAACCCTGTGGAATTAGAAAAGGCTTCCTGAAAGGAGGTATCCCATGCTGAGTCATGAAGGGTAAGAGTGAGTAAGGATGAGTGGGGAGGAGATTGAGACAGCATGAACAAACAGAGGTAAGAAGGGAGTGGGGACTGTAAAGTACAAAACCAAGAATTATAGGAGGTGAGGGTGAAGCTGTAGAGGTAAACAGTAGCCAAGCCTTTTAAGATAAACTAAGCAGTACAACTGTTATTATATAGATAAAAGGGGACTTGTCACTACAGGGTTTTTAGAAAGGAAAGTACTAATATTAAAATGACATTTCACTGATGGAGGGAATGGCTTGAGGAGTACTAGAAGGGAGACCAGTTATGAGGCTACTGAAATAAAGAAACAATAGTTCTAAATTAGGACAGCTTTAAATATAGTGGAAGGGGCTTAGTGACAGATACTATGTACTCAGTGTTGAAGTCAGCAGTTTTTAGAGTGGGCTACTGGGTAGATAACACCATTACCTGTACTTGGAAATAAGAATAAGGGGTAGTGAATGATTCATTTCAGTTTGGGGTATACTGCTTTTAGAGTCTCTATAGAACCTCCAAGTGAGTAAATGTAAGCAGGCAGTTAAGTAGAAAACTCAGACCTTAGGGCTTGAGACATCTGAAAGGCATCAGCATTTGTGTGGTTATTAAAATTATTGTAATATATGAGATGATCCAAAAATAACATTCACGGGAAAAACAATGACTGAAATTTAGGAACACTAACATTTAAGGAGAAATTACTGGAGAAAATGCTTGAAGGAATTTCAGCTAGAACAGTCAGAAGGGTACAAAAAAATAACAAAAAAAGAAATATCGAAAAGGCAAGGAAACAGCCAAGTGTTAATTCCTCTACAAGTCAGTGTAAAAAAAAAAAATCTGTAGTCACCTAAGATGGCAGAGATCAGAGGAAATCAAGAAGAGTCAAATTACGTAACAGTCTGAATTTTTCAATTCTGTTGTATTAATTTTTTAAACATCAGGACCATTTCTTCCTGAGGTTAAGCAGTGAAGCCAATGTGAGTGGAAAAGACTAAAAGGATTAAACACAATTGTACTCTATCTACGTAACTAGGAGACTCCCCCCAGAAATGGGGGAGGGGTGGAGCTACCTATGCATCTGTCACCCTGCTCACACAAAGGATCCAGAGGGAAGGATTAAATAGGAATGTGTGGAAATATATCACCTTCTTTTTAATCTCCCCTACTCCCCAACCGCTGGGGACTGGAGGTCTGGGGCCCTGGGGACTGGGGATCAGAAGAAAAGTGAGGAGGAATCTCTAGCCTGTCAGTGTGTCAGCGGCAGGCCCTGCACCCCTTCCCTGCATGGGCCTGTCAGCAGAGCTCAGGCCTGACAGACTAAAATATTCGTTTTGGGGGTTTAATAGAGGGAAAAAACTAAATGGGACCAAAGTTTATGTATAGACTTCTTTTGCTTATGGTAGGCTTCATTCAACAACCTGAGGCATATGTTTCAGAGAACAGGGATATTTGGTCCAATGACCAAATGGACCAAATGGTGATAATAGATTGTAAATAAATTTTTGTTACAAATTTTCATTCTTGTGTTATTTTCAGGTCTTGAATCTATGTAGTAGTTGTAATATAAATATTTAAATAGATATTTTTGATGTCACACTCTGGCCTTTTCCCCTTTTACCACTGTTACCCAGATATTTTAAAAATTAAATAAAAGACTCCTTTCCTTTCCACTGAACTTTGCCTCCAGAGTTTTTGCCTGTCAGTGGCCAGTGGTCAGACTCCTACTGGTTGGGTTGGGTAACACCTATAGAATATTACCTATAGTTTTAGTAGAGGAATACTTACGGTTGCTCTATACAAAGAAAGTTGATAATATATTTCTTAATAAGCCAAATATTATTGTCAATCATAATAAATAGGAAAATGTTTACTTTTTATCTTTCCTGACTTCTTGATTGTTACACATTACCACACGTATGACTTCACAAAAACTAATAAAATAAAATCTTACCGCCTTATATAACAAGGAAAGGTATTTAAGCATAGATGATGTGGATGCCTATAATGCTAGTAATTAGGGGAAAGTATTAAACATTCAATAAAAACTTATCAGAAATTGAAAGGACTTTTACATTGGAAGAAAAAAGGTAACTGGAAAGAAAAAGGGTAAAATAAATATAGCAAGGGTCAATTTCCATTTCTTGATTTTAGCAATACTTTATCTACTTTATACTTTTTGGCAGACCATCTAAAAAAAATCACTCATTTTTGGATGGCTGTAGTGTACTGTACTAACTGGGAGTGACTCCTAAGTATTTGGTCCCACCCATATAGGAGAACTCTACAAAAAAACTTTAAAAAAGATCAACAGGAAGCATATTTTCAGATGAGTTCCTAAATCAAAATCAGTGAAACACAGAAAAGAAATGGCAGAATTATTTACTTGAAATGGGAAAGGTAACAGCATTTTCTTGGAGTGGGGTGGGGGTACCTCTCAAGGTGTGTGTCATCAGCCAAAGCTGGAAAAGTAGGATTCACAGCAGAACAAACAGTTCTCTAGGCCAGAAAGAAATTAGCTTGTGTTGGATTAGTGCCTCCAGAGTTTGGGTGAGTCAGACAGAGTGGAGAAGAAAGCACTACCACACTCAACTTCAACACATGGGAAAACTGTGCAGCTATTTTCTTATCTTTTGGTGTATTCCCTCTCTATTAAAACATTTTAATTACGTTCTAGGAAGCTAAAATGAAAGCTACCTCAGAATCTGACTCCAAGGAGCTGGACAGATTTGCCACATTGCTTTGCACATGGACTAGACTAACATACAAAGCTAACATCACGATCACAACCTTCTAGCATTAGTTTGATTTTGTTAATTCAATATAACAATTTGTAAAAGATTTATTTCTGTGGTTACTAGTAGGGATGAATGTTTATTTACCACATATAGTCATCTTGAACAAACTGATGTTTCTTTGGCTCTTCGTTTATCTACAATAATCTCGATGGCCTTTTACCTTGGAAAGGGCATTTTATGTGTTATATATATTCATTTTTCTGTCATAGTGAATGCAACTGATGCCCCATTTTCATTTTCCTCATTTTTCTTGGAACAAAAGTTTTCAATGTTTATTTAGATGCTCATTGATTTTATTTGCCTTCACTTGGCTTTAGGCTGTAGTAGTTACTCATCTACCAATAAATCCTGAAGTGGTTTCCATTATTACACAGTCACACTGCATATCTTAGAACTTTTTACTTGCCTGCTCTAATCATTCTTCTTTAAATCGTCTATAACATTTAATTGTGTTCCTTATCAAATATATTGCTATTTTCCATTTTTTAAAAGAAATATTTTTTGTGGCTAAGTAGTGATATGACATTTAATGGGTTCCTAGCAATTCTACTCCTAGGTACGCGTACCCAAGAGATATGAAAGACACAAGAACTGCACATAAATGTTGCTACCAGCATTGCTCATAATAACCAAAAGTTGGAAGCAATCTAAATGTCCATCAACCACTGAATAAAATATATTAGCAATAAAAATGAACTATTGATACATACTACAACATAGATGAACCTCAAAAACATAATGTTAAGTGAAAGAAACCAGTCACAAACAATTGCATATAGTATGATTTTGTTTGATATTTCTAGAATCTGTAAATCTATAGTGACAGAAGCAGATCAGTGGCTGCCTAAGGCTAGGCATGGATCAAGGACTGAATGCAAATGACGCACAAGGGAACTTTTTAGGTGGATGGGAATGTTTTTACAGCTGGATTGCAAAACCATAGATTTACTAAAAATCATTAACTTCAAGTAAACTCAACTTGCATTTATAATAGAGGAATTTTATGGAATGTTAATTGTATCTCAAGAAAGCTGTTTTTGAAAAGCCAATGAACAGAGGAAAAAGAAAAAGAATATATGAATATAACATGCATATTAAATAATCTTGAAATATAAAAATTTAAGAGATTCAATTTGCTAAGTGTAAAAGTAGCAGAAAGTATTTTAAATAGTAAATATTCAGTACTTCCAAGAGTGACATAAGAGAAACATTTTCACAAGCTGATCATGGAAGTATAAATTGGCACAACCTGTCTGGAAAGCAGTTTGACAAGGTTTACCAAGAGAGCTTTGAACACGTGCCCTTTGACTCATTTCTGAGAATCCAGCTTAAAGAGGCAGTACAGAACATGAATAAAAATGTAGGTATAAAGATACTCAGCAAAGCAAAACTTCTTACCTTTTCTAATAGTTTTTTTTAATGGAAACCATAGGAAGAATAGTTAAGAAAATCACAGCCCATCCATGAGTATTACAGAGCTTTAAAAAATGTTTGTGGACTTACAGCCCAGATCAGAGCATGATGTCATAGCCACCACCACCACAGCCTATACTCAGGAGGAAGATGCTCTAAGAGAAAGATTCCATTTCCTGTATGTCATGACCAACAGAGTGCTGGTATTATATCCTGTAACTTTGCAAATAATGCTACATTTGAAATTAAGAAATATGGCCATAATGGGTTGGAAGACAGTCCTCCTATCACAACACTGCTGAAAAGGGAAGAGGGACTCAATACAGGATGATACAGACTGTTCACCAAAAGAGTTAAACAGAAAATTATTCATGGTTTCTGTCACTGTGTAATGTCCAGAAGCTTGTGGAGAGGCTTGTGATTGGTATAAATATCATGGATTGTCTCATCACAGCCTGTTGGGCTCACAGCTTTAGATTTACTTGTAGACCTCTTCCAGAAATTTCCAAATTTTCAGGAGAAAGAAAAGGTTGCACTGAAGGAAATCAGATGAATGCACATGTACATCTACAACTTCCAGTGGGGTAATGGCATTGTCAGAGCTCAAGTCCTCCAGGAGGCTGGTACTAGTCTGTCCTGTAGGTATAATGAAAATTATTCTGATCTGCTTGACTTTATATTTCAAGCTTACAATATGGCAGCTTTGTGGAAATCACTGTGTTTATTTTCATTTGTGAAAATAACCACAGTGGAATGGGAGCCTCTGTTGAGAGAGATCAGTAGTCAGCACTGATTACTACAGGAGAGGCAATTTTATTCCTGGGCCAAGGGCAGATAGAACGGATGCTATGTGTTCAGGAAGCAACAAAGATTTTAACTGCCTACTGCTTATAGACCTGTAAGCAGACCATGCTGATGGAGGTACAGACTTACCATCACCAAGAACACAGCACAAGTGATCCTAGAGTCAGTTATCATTCACAAGAAGAAATTCAAGTAAGAAGAGTAACCTTACTATGTTTCTCATAGGACACAGCATTGTCAGTGTTGATGAATTAAAGGAAATTGATGATGTGTGAAAAGAAATTAAGAATAAGGTCCAGTTTGCTACACAGTTGATTTCAAACCATCTCTGGAAATATTAAGCTATCTCATCTGTAGAAGCAATCCACCTTTTGAAGTTTATGGTGCAAATCAGTGAATCAAGTTTAAGTAAATTATTTAATGGAAGACTGTAAATCTATTACTATGTCTTCAATGGGACTTCATGGTCACCTTTAAGAAACTTTGTGGTCTCGGGTTGGAACCAGCAGAAACGCAGGAGCTGTGCGCACCCACGGGGAACAGTGAGTACCCAGTCTGCC